>LR738710.1:701095640-701242650 GCA_902687465.1 Secale cereale | reverse complement strand
AAAGGGGCCAGAGCCGTGCAACACCTCACCCCGGCGAGGCTGCTGCTAGTTGCGTGCGCCCCCGCCGGAGTTGAGAGAGAGAGAGAGACATGGAAGATTTTTTTAGGGTGGGTCCTACATGTAAGGACTAAGAGAGAGAGAGAGAAATATAGATTTCATTTTGGTCCCACATATAGGTGAGACAGGCGGAGCGAGGAGAGAGAGAGAGCCTTTTATTTTTATTTTTGTTTGAGTGGGTCCCTCACGTAAGTGACACATGGAGAGAGGGGTAGAAATGTCCAGAAAACATCCCATTCACGGTCAAATGCCTTTGACCGGATGGTAACGGCACAAAAGGGTATTTCTATAAGCGCACATAACGGTGAAGAGGCATTTTTGAGCAGTCTTTCGTATTAGGGGCAAATGTGAGTAATGGGTTCGAGTTAGGGAGAGATGTAAAACACCCTTTTGAATTCACGAACATTATTGACAACTTTTAATTTTGAAAATTTGTGAACTTTTTTGAATTCATGAACATTATTTCGTATTTGGTAAACAATTTTTAAATACGAGAACAATTTTTAAAATAAAAATCACATGGTTTATGGTGAAACAGAACAACAGGAAATCAACATAGCTCTATTACTATCACTACAGGAAAAAACTATAAAGCCGTGTACCCAATACACTCAGCTTATATTGAAATAAACACGGTTTATATATAAGCCGGGTAAAACTCCCGGCTTATATGACACGGCTTACACTCCATCGGCTTATAAGGTATAAGCCGAGTGTCAGCGTAAAAACTCTCGGTTTATGTATAAGCCGTGTGTTTATACGCGGCTCTCGGCTTACTAAGGTAACATGACGGCAGCCCGAAGATAACGGCCACGTGTCACCGTCTCTATAAACCGAGTGCCCGCGAGTGTACACATTTTATCTATAAACCGAGTGCCTGCTTAAGCCACACGGTTTAAATATAAACCGAGTCCCTGCTGAGCCACACGGTTTAAATATAAACCTAGTACTTGGTTGAGCCACACGGTTTATAAACATGTATAAACCAAGTGCCCAATCCTGCTGTACTCGGCTTATAGTCCAGCCGCTGTTATAAAGCATGCCTATAAGCCGTGTGCCTAGCACCTGGAGTACACGGCTTATATAGCTCCCGTGGCCATATATGCCTATAAGCCGGGTGCCATTTCCCTGGGACACTCGGTTTATAGGCCATATGTCGAGCAAGCTACATGTACAGCAATATATTGATCCAGCCCAACCTGGCTTATATATCCAGCAAGCTAAATGTCCAGCAACATATAGATCCAACAAAGTATATTACAATGAAGGTTCACAACAACAATATATTACAACTTGACAACTTATCATACATCATATTTTTGCATAAAATGGTCAGGACACTTCGACTTGCATATACAATCAACTACAGACCAGACTACATATCAGCTAGTGCTGCTATACAAAACACTTCTAAACTAACTACACATGCATCACAAATTCACAATGTCGACCTTGGGAAGTATATGCTCCGAACACCCCTTGAGCACACTTTCAAAAGGTTGCCCATCCAAATGTTAAAGAGGGACATCTGGGATCACAAAACATGAGGCTGAAAATAACAATCACAAGTTTAGCACTTTGTTAAAATACAGTAGAAAAAAGGCAACTTACATAAGAACTTAAATATCTGCATCATATTAACAGAAGCACAACAATCATGGACATATAGACCTCATGTCGACAGTAACTTGTAAATAACTGAAAATAAGGACAGAATATTGATCTGTTTATATAATTAAAAATGAAAGACAAATATACTAGTTGAGAAGATTAGGAGGTTAATCCTTTTTTTCATAATCCGTTGTCGTCTGTTCCCTTGCATAATTTATCCTTTTGTAGTTGACTTGCATAATAATCTAATGTAACAGGGATGGTAAGGTAAGACTAGTAAGAGCAGTAGGGCAATAGATAAATCTATGTATGAAACAGGGGTGCTACTGCTACTGCCTACTGTTGCTACTAGCGCTAGGTGGTTGATTTGCAACGCATATGCATATGCACACACCCCCAATTACACCCATCTAGCTACATCGACTCTGCGGCAGATCTGAGAAGCTACAGCTATTGAGCAAACCTACAATGTGGTAGTCGATAAAACTGAATATGTACAGAATTGAATGCTTCAGTCCATGGGTTGGTTAAGTTTGATAATTGGGTCATTCCAAAACTTTGAGATATTTGGGTTTGGTTTGTGTTAAAGGAATTTTTTTTTACTATTAGCCATATATATGCTTTTCAATTATAACAATCCAATAACTGCTCGTTATATCTACTCACTGCAGATCACCAAGAGTCCACAATGCTCTGTTCCTTTATTTTAAGCATGGAACCACATGAGAATAGAATGGAGACAATATAAAGGAATATTGTGTGCTCTCTGCCTCTCTGAACTCTGAAGGCAAAAAAATTATCAACTAATTCTCATCACAGCTGCAGTCCAACATGGATAACAGCGAGCACAATTTAGTAAATAATTAAACTTGCTGGTTTCAACAAATAATCGCCATCTCATATATTAATTGCTATCAGAAATGATAGAGAAATAGTAGTTGAGACAAAAAAGATCCCAGCCGGCATCAGTGGTTGTCTGTCGGTCCACTTGCAAATTTAATCTTTATTTAGTTCGCTTGCATAACTAATCAAAAATAACATGAATGGTGAGGAACTCAGGTGGTTGGCGTCATCCTTCCCTTGGTAAGGTGAAACTAGTAACACATATTTATTTACGCAGAATGTTCTACGCACTGAATCAGAAGCTACTAACAAGCCAACACTGACTGACTGAATCGGAAGCTACTAACACTGAGTGGAGATGATGATTAATTAACATATAAGAATGTAAGTGCAGCAGAGATGATGGTTAATTTGTAAATCCCTTGTTGCCCCCAAAATATTTTTTTGTCAATCTAATGAATTTCTTCTTAGCCAGGGTTGGTGAAGGCAGGAGACAAACAAAGGGAGTTCATCTCCAGCCTCGGGTACTAAGCTAGTCCAAGGTGTGTGCATACAAACAAAACAACAGGGAAGAGGTCATAACCGATACAGTTTAAACACGTTCACTGCAGATTCACTTGGAAACGAAATCACTACTTGAACTCTGACTCTCTATCTCTGTCCAACAATCTCTCAAACAAGAGAGGAATGGTGGAGTTCATCCCCTCTAATGCATCGTTGCTCTCAGAGGAAAGAAAAAGGAAAGGAAAGGAGAGGGATGAGGGCAAGTGAGAGTCACCTTGGTTGCAGTTGAGGTAGGCCTGACTCGGACGGTGCCCTTTTGTGCTCCTACGGACCTGCGTATGGGAAGGAAACAACAAGCATCAGCAAAAGAGGCGAAGAGCAAATACAAACAGCAGCAGCAAGAATGAAGATGTGTTGTCTATCATCTGCACCGCCCACTCATCACCATCGGAAGCAACGGGTTTCACGAAAATGTGTGTATACAAACAAAACCACAGGGAAGAGCTGACAAGAGATTCAGTTAAAACATATCCATGGCAGATTCAACTGGAAACAAAATCACAACTTGAACTTTGAGTCTCTCGAACAAGATAGGAATTGTCGAGTTCATCCACTGCAAAGCACATTGCGAGAAAAGAAAAGGAGAGGGAACCAGCAGCATGTACATATATATATATATGTCCATGTCCATGAGCATGCATATATGTAAGCTTTGGTTGCTCAGGATGAAAAATCACACAATCTGCAGGTTTTTTGGTTATGCAAAAAAAAAAAACGGCATATGCCTGAAGGATAGAGCCGAACCATGGGGCATATATATATATGCCTGAAGGATAGAATAGAACCATGACCGTAGTGCTTACTGATTCTTCATGTTCAAGGAATCAAAAGAGGGCGTTTCATTCATTAAAATTAATTCAATGCATCACCATTTGCTGTAGGTCAATCAGAGTTTAACCTGAGATTCAAGAGGCATATATTTGTGTGATTTTTTCCAGACAGACAGACTAGAGGATATCCGTCCGTATCAAGGAGAGCCTGAAGATGATAACTCTGCAGAGTTGAAAAACTAGAGTGCTAGGCTAGGGAAGAGAAATTTCCACCCACTCTCCAGAAGAGAAGAGAGTGCAGATTTGGAGGGGAAGGGGGTACCTTGATTAGCTAGCGCCACCGCCGGTGGTCCTTGCTAGCACGGACGGCCGGCAAGCCAGCACGAATGGCCTTGGAGTGGAGACGAGGTCCCTTGTACACCTGTGAATGGAAGGAAACCGGCCGCATCAGGGCAGGGGAACCAAATAGGAACTTAGGCGCAAAGAGGAGGAGACCTTCCATGGCGGTCATGGCATCATGGTCCGCCGGTCTCCAGCTGCCCAATCTCCGCCCGGCCGTGGCGCTGAAGGGCGCCTTGAGCTTCGGCAGCACCTCCCCTGCAGGCAACCAGAGGAAGAGGCAAACGTCAGCCATGGAGGTCGATTCAGAAGTGGGATTGGCACCGGGAGAGGCGAAGTGCGTGCGGTACCGACCGTGGTGAGCGCCATGGACGTATATGATGAGGAGGAGGACGGCCGCGGCGGACGAGAGACCCCCCCGTCGCTGACCTAGGCACAACACCACGCGGAGGCTGCCTCCTCTCCCGACGCGCGGTCTCGAAGCTCTTGACGACGACGACGACGCAGATCGGGAAGGACGCCGCGGCCGGGAGCGCCATGGGGATCTCCGTCCGATCTCGATCTGGGCCTAGGTTAGGTAGAACAGGTGAGGGGAGGCGCGGTGGCGTTGTGGGTGAGGGGCAAGGAGGAGGCGCGGCGGCGCTGTGGGTGAGGGCCGCCGACGTCGCGGTCGGTGGGGAATGAGGTTGCCGGTGGTGGCGGCGGAATGAATCTGGGGAGGGGAATGAATCCAAAGGAGGGGGCGGCGCGGGGGGAGACTAGAGACGGCAGAGGATTTGGGGGCAAATGTTGAGCGCGCCTATTATTTCGCGAAGTCCCGCGCTTTCTGCGCATTGACGGAGGGTAAGCCGAGTATCTTGGTGTCACAAACGGTTTATATTTTTTTATTTTCTTTTTTATTTCATTACAGAAAGTATTTTCCTTTTGTTTTCTCAATTTTTACTGTATTTCATTTTTTTGTTTTCAGGTAGCTTACCACATGAACCATGTTATTTATTGTATTTTATTTCATTGTTTTTAGAAATGAAATCCCCCCTTTATTTCAATATTTCATACATATATTAGGTCATTGTGACATGTCCTATCAACATTGGGCCATAAGCAAGTGACGGTGGTTTTTCGACTCCCCACGTATGTTTTTCGGCCAAAACCTTGATAGATGGGGCCCGCTAGGTCAAGTACTACTTTGACAGGCATCCAAATTAAGGGGGTTGACCATGATGCCGTGACCAAGGTGCCAAAAATTGCAGATCTGCAGATGAGGGAGGGGCCGGCCCAGCCACCGGCGGGCGAAATTACCTTAGCGGCCCAGCCACCGAGGTAGTCTTGGTACCGAGAGGGGACGTGTTGGGTTTGTGAAGGACGTGTGAGTCCTGTTACTCCGTTGGCCTCAAAACTTCTCGTGCTCTCAAAGGAGGACATCGAATCACACGTGCCACGCCCCCGCATTTTTCGCACCTGCTTGCAATATTTGAGACGTTTTATCACACTCCTAGGGTTTCAACACCGGAAATTGCAGATCTGCAAGGCGGCACATGAAATCATGCCTAGAAGCGGCATGGAAAATTCTATGTGATGTCTTTGCGACATGTGTAGGCCCTGTGCAGACGAGGGAGGGGCCGGCCTAGCCACCGGGGGGAGCGAAATTACCTCGGGGGGCAATGCCTGATCCAACTGTTTAAATCCTCGAAAAATCGCACGATGCCGAAAACCCTCGGGAGGTGGCACAATGTCATCACATAACCCATTTAAGGTGTGGTAAAAGTTTGGGTGTGTTTTGAATAGGCATCACTTGAGGCCGCTTGTAAACTACACCATCTCCGAGGTAGTCTCTGGTTACCGAGAGGGAACGTGTCGGGTTTGTGAAGGAAGTGTGGTTCTTGTTGCTCCGTTGGCCTCAAAAGTTCTCATGCTCTCAAAGGAGGCCATTGAATGACATGTGGCAGGCTCCCGCATTTTTTGGACCCGCTTGCAATATTTGATACATTAATTGCACTGCTTAGGTTTCACGCCGAAAATTGCAGATCTGCAAGGCGGCACATGAAATCATGCCCAGAAGCGGCATGAAAAATCCTATGTGATGTCTTTGCGACATGTGTAGGCCTTGTGCAGACGAGGGAGGGGCCGGACCAGCCACCGGGGGCGAAATTACCTCGGCGGCATGCATGATACAATAGTTTAAATCCACGGGAAATTGCATGATGCCGGAAACCCTCGGGAGGTGGCACAACATCATCACATGGCCCCTGTAGGTCGTGGTAAAAGTTTGGGCGCGTTTCGAATAGGCCTCCCCTGAAGCCGCTTGTAAATTACACAATCTCCGAGGTGGTCTCTGGGTACTGAGAGGGAATGTGTCGGGTTTGTGAAGGAAGTACGGGTCCTATTACTCCTTTGGCCTCGAAACTTCTCGTGCTCCCAAAGGAGGCCATCGAATAACACGTGCCAGCCCCCCGCATTTTTCGGACACGCTTGCAATATTTGAGACAATTATTGCACTGCTAGGGTTTCAGCGTCGGAAATTGCAGATTTGCAAGGCGACACATGAAATCATGCCCAGAAGCGGCATGGAAAATCCTATGTGACGTCTTTTCGACATGCATATGCCTTGTGCAGTTGAGGGAGGGGATGTCCCATCCACCGGGGGCGAAATTACCTTGGCAGCATGCCTGCTCCAATCGTTTTGAATCCTCGGAAAAGCATATGATGCCGGAAACCCTCGGGAGGTGGCACAACGTCATCACATGGCCCCTGTAGGTTATGGTAAAAGTTTGGGCGCGTTTGAAACAGGCCTTCCCCGGAGCCGCTTGTAAACTACACCATCTCCGAGGTAGTCTCCGAAGCCGCTGGAAATTGCAGATCTGCAAGGCAGCACATGAAATCTTGCCCAGAAGTGGCATGGAAAATCCTATTTTTTGTCTTTGCGGCATGCGTAGGCCTTGTGCAGACGAGGGAGGGGCTGGCCCGGCCACCGTCTTACTTCGCTTTGTCGAGTGCCCGTGTTTTGGTTGTCGGCGAAGAGCCAAGCACTCTGCATAGAGTGATTTTTCAGTAGCGACTTTTACATGTGATCCTAATATGGGTACGCTAGGGGGTTGGAAGAGTACAAGGCCATCAAATTATTGAAGTGGCGTTAAATATTCAGGGTTTCAAAAATAAGACCCATGAAAACTAGTTGGGAGAAAATGGGTGAGAAAGATGTAATAATGAAATAGTAAAGATAAATGCATTGAAAATCATTTTAAACCATTTTCATGTAAATGTCATGGGTTGCAAAAAATATGCAAAAATGTAAGCCTAGTGCTTTCATTGGGCACACGGCTTATATACCATGTAAGCCGGGGGCTATACTAGGTCACACGGCTTATATACCATGTAAGCCGAGTGCTATCTAAGGGCACAAGGCTTATAGGCTGCTCCGTGACGGCGCCGTCAGCCACCTCCGTTGTAGACACGTGGCAGATGTCTTTGCCGACCGTAAGCTGTAAGCCGAGTGCTTTTTTCAGTAGATGCCGTGTGCTCCCTATAAGCCGAGAGCTTTTTTACAACACTCGGCTTATAAATGGCCATAAGCCGAGTTCTTTCTATTTGCCGGGTGTTTTTTTTTCTAGACTCGGCTTAGAGGAACATAAGCCGAGTACCCGAAAAATAGCTCACGGCTTATAGGCTAACACACGGGAAAACAGGATTTTCCTGTAGTGTATACTCGCAACAACATTTTGCCATTGCATTATGGTGAAATGGAGCAACAGGAAATCAACAAAATATCATGTTTAATTAGTTTGGGGTGTCAATTGTTGCTTCAAGATTTTTTTCTGCAAGTTTTCACCTTTTTTCTTTGAGCTAACTGCAAGTTTTCACCTAGTTGTACGTCGCCAAACAACAACTAGTAGTTCTCCTCAAGCGTCCTGCCGCACAATACGAAAAGTCACTAGGCCAGGTCCAGCCCAACCAAAAAAACAAGAAAGCGCACTAGGCCAACAAAACAGAAATAACGAACAACCGAAGAAGACTCTCACACACACACAAAAGAAAACCTCGAAGACAACTAGAACAGAGGATTGTCGATGCTCCTGAGTTGTGCCGTGGGGCTCGGTACGCACGCTAGTGCGGTGCGTTAGGTTCCTTGAAAAGTTCTAGTATTGTGACCCCTTGACGACACCCCACATATATTTGTCTTTCATGGTGTTGGCTCTGTGTCTGCTAGCTAGGTGTGTGTTGTTTTGGGCGTCCTTTTTTTTTTCTCTTTTTCCTTTAGCCTTGCTATTTGTACAGTTTTCGGCCCGGGTTTCCTCATAAACATGCCAGCTTGTTTAGGTTTTCAATCTGGATTTCCTCATAAACTGAATCAGCCAAGCCTAAGAGGTAACTCTTGGCTTTGGCCAGGTCCAGCCCAACCAAAAAAACAAGAAAGCGCACTAGGCCAACAAAACATAAATAACGAACAACCGAAGAAGACTCACACATACACACAAAAGAAAACCCTAAAGACAACTAGATCAGAGGATTGTCAATGCTCCAGAGTTGTGCCGTGGGGCTCGGTACGCACGCTAGTGCGGTGCGTTAGGTTCCTTGCAAAGTTCTAGTATTGTGACCCCTTGACGACACCCCACATATACTTGTCTTTCATGGCGTTGGCTCTGTGTCTGCTAGCTAGGTGTGCGTTGTTTTGGTCGTTCTTTTTTCTCTCTTCTTCCTTTAGCCTTGCTATTTGTACAGTTTTCGGCCCGGTTTTCCTCATAAACTGGGTTTTCTCATAAATTGAATCAGCCAAGCCTAAGAGGTAACTCTTGGCTTTGGCCGCTTTTGGGCAATATATTCGATTGGGAGATCCCCCCCTCCACACCCTTTGATTCCTAAAAAAAACAGATCGGAGGATGTGCTAAAAAACAGATGGGTGAGGAGCGACAGTCAAACTCACATCATTTCTGATTTATGAAAGAGAATGACACATATAGTTATGCCTTTTCTAGATGAGTTTTGGATGTTCTCTTTTACGTATTATTATGCTAGGGGCGTATGATATAATTTTTCTTTTCGCTGCAACACACGGGCATTTTTACTGGTATATTATGAAAACAACATACTCCCTCCGTTCTGATTTACCCGTCGTGGTTTTAGTTCAAATTTGAACTAAAATCACAGCGAGTAAATCGAAACGGAGGGAGTAGTTACGTACATATCGCCACATGTGCGCAGGGTTTAGCTATCAGATACGTTGTACATGATATGATATGACACAATTTATTTTAACCCGTAACAGCTTTGAACGATGTGACATTTTATCGGTAGGACGTTCGGCGCGATTTTAAGCTATGGTTCGTCCGCCGTCGACGCAGATGACTTGGCCGGTGATGTAGGACGCCGCTGGCATGCAGAGGAAGGCCACCACCGATGCCACCTCCTCCGTCTCGCCCAGCCGCTGCATCGGGAGCTGCGAGGCCTGGTTCTTCGCCATCTCCGGGTCCCTCGTTATCTGCTCGACGCACATTACAAAAACGAAATCGAAGTTATAGCCATTATTAAGCAAAGTATCTGGAAGAAGATCACAGTTATATAGAGGGATCGATCCCAGATAGTGTTTAATCAAGTAGTACCATGTCTTTGGCGATGTCAGTGTTGATGCCGCCCGGCGCGACGCAGTTGACGCGTATGCCGTCGCCGGCCCACTCGGCGGCAAGGCTCCGGGTGAGCTGGTTCATGGCCCCCTTGGTCATGGAGTAGACGGCGAGGCCCGGAAAGCCGACGAAGCCGGCGATGGAGGAGATGTGGACGACGCTGCTCGCCCTTCCACTACCCGAGCGGAGGAGCGGGTGCGCCAGCTGCGCGAGGTGGAAGCACGACTCGATGTTGGTGGCCATCACCAGCGCGTAGTCCTCGCCGGTGCACTCCGTCGCCGCCTTCACCATGGACTGCCCCGCGTTGTTCACCAGGATGTCCAGCTTGCCGCCCAGGGTTTGCCTCACCGTGTCCATGAGCTTCTCCCTCTCGGCGCGCACGGACACGTCGCAGACGGAGACGGTGACGCGGAGGTTCTTCTCCTCCCACCGCAGCCGGCACCCCTCCAGCTCCGCCGCGTTCCGGGAGCACGTGTGCACCCTAGCCCCGAGCCCCGCCAGCTCCTCCACGATCGCATGCCTGTTGATCCATACCACACCATGCAAGTTCTGTAACGTATATATAACACTCATGTAATGGAATAAATGGTACTGACTCCGAGTAAAGTACGTACCCGATCCCTTTGCTGCCGCCGGTAACGAGCGCCGTGGAGCCGGCAAGACTCCATCTCCCCTCCATGCTCCGGCATGCGGCGGTGGCGGCCATGAACTCTCCTCTCCGGCCTACTCGCGGTCGATCGATATCTAGCTCCACGTGTGTGTGCGTGCCTACGTAACTATGTTGACAGCTAGCTGCTACTGATACGAATTGAGACACATCTCCGTGCTAGGTTTTTTATAGTGCTTAGGTAGCGTGTACGTGATGGATGACGGATAGGTGGTGCAGAAGTCGTCGCCGATAATTAACTAAGACCTAGCTGTTTGCCTGTTCCAGATCTCTGAAGGCCGGATATGAAGGGATACGCCGCACTACAAGACGGCCGGCCACCACGAGCTGGCCGTCCAGCCAACAACTGTCGATTTATTCCAAGCAATCGATCTCCGGCCGTCATGCAATTTCATGCTGGCCATAGAAAAGCATACAGTACATATGTTTATTTTATTTATTTTATGGTACATCGTAGTACTACACAATATAATGTGTAGTATTAGTCGATCCAGTGATTTGTATGAATCAGTTAGATTTTGGCTCAAGGACATATTGGTAATTCTAGATTTGTCGTCTCCGAGATTCAATCATAACGATTCATCTAATACTTGCATCACAATTTGGATACTCCGTGGTGGTACTTGAATTTGGCAGTCTGAGACTTCAGATTAATAGACTGCAAGCTTAGCCCAAGCCCAAGCTAATAAAATTTCCAGTTTCAGGCTAGAAAATTTCAATCGTAACGAGTAATCTGAGCGAGGAGTACCAAAATTGTGTTGTACTATTGGTAAATCTGGTCTATTTGTTCACTGAAATGGATGGCCCATACAGCTTATAGATGTAGAAGTACTATAAAAGCTCTCTCTCTCAAAAATAAAAATAAAACGGGGATCTAAAAAAGAATCTTTGATCGTACACCTATGGGTAGTTTACAGAATATATCGCATAGTAAAAAGCAAAAGATGTTTTTATAAACCAAAAACAAAAAAGATACTATCCATCAATGAAAACACAAAGCAGATGAGTATGGTACTTCACCCGCAAAAAAGAAGATGAGTATGGTACTTGAATTCGGTTGACTGAGACTTCAGATTAATAACCTGCAAGCTTAGCTTTGTTCACTGAAATGGATGGCCCATATAGCTTAGATGTTCCGTAAAATCTCTCTCAAAAAAAATCTTTGACCTTACACCTATGAGTAGTTTACTAAGTTCAATGAGGTTTATCAGAATCAATCGCATAATAAAAGGCGAATGACGTTATTATATATATATAAGATACACATCAAGAAAAACACAAATCCAATGAGTATGGTACTTGAATTCGGTTGGCTGAGACTTTAGATTAATATCCTGCAAGCTTAGCCCAAGCTAATAAAATTCAACTTTCAGGTGAGAAAAACTTCAATATTGACTGTGTGACATAAATCTGGAAAAAAAAATCTTCTTATTCATAAAAGTTGTTGTCTTGCACATTTTGCCATTGTCTGATGTGTATACAGTTTTTTTTTGCTCCTCAGTCACCCAACCCAACCCAACCCTAGCCCCCGCGTCGCCCCCCGCGCGGGCGACTCGGGTGGCGGCGGCGCCTGCCCAACTCCGCCCCCGTCCACTCTCTCCCCCCGCCGCCGCCGCCGGCTGGAGCTGCAGGGGCAAAGCCCCTCGCGGTGGCTGGCGGCGGGGCTCTCCTTCCCTTCGCGCCTAGATCGATCTGGCGGGGCAGCTCATCCAGGACGGAGCGCCGGGCTCGCGTGGGGCACGGCGGCGCGGTGCGGGGCTCGGCCACGGCGGCGCGCGTGAGACGCTGCGGCGACGGGGCTGTGGTCTCGAGGCGGCGTGGTGGCTGCGTGGGGCGGGCGGGGCGCGCCCACGGCAGCGGCGGGGCTCTGCCAGATCTTCTGGCATGGGAGCGCTCTGGCCTGTGTGACTTGGGCGGCGCGGGCTGTGGCAGCGTGGGCCGTTGGCTGCTAGGCACCGTGATGGTGCCGGCGCCCGGCCTGGCGGTGGCAGCCTGGATCAAGGGCGGCGTGGGGGCCGTTGCCGTGATGATTAAGGTGGCGGTCCTCGTGCTCTTCTCGCATCACGGCAATGGCATGCATGATTGGTCCTCCTCGATCTGGCCATCGACGTGTTCCGGGACGACCGCCGGAGATCTTGCTCATGGTATCTGGATCGGTTAGATTCCGGTCGTGCACGCCCATATCAGCCTACGAGGTTCAGAGGGTGTGGCGCGAAGCTCTGTTGATTGATGACACCTTGGGACATGTCGGCTTCTCGATTTCCATGGTGAAGGCAGCGATGGAGAAGGTCACGGTGGCCGAGATCGGAGGATCAGTTAGACGAACGGAGCCTTGGAGGCGATGGAGTCAGACAGGCGGTGTCAGATAACTCTCAGGAGCAGCAGTGATAAGTGGGGGCGATAACACTGGCGGATTTCATTTTTGGGGTACTCCTCGGGTGCCGAATCATGACTTTCAGGGTGAAAACCTAAGGTCTGACCTTCATTGGTTGTGCCTGGCGATTACCTTGCTGAAGGAATTGTTTTGAGAGCGTGAATTTTCTCCAGGGTGAAAACCTAAGATCTTGGATCGGGCAACGACGGCGCTTGTGCACTGTTCCCTTCTTGGAGGCGTTGCTTTTGGAGACCTTTTATGATTTCCGGGTGTTGTATTAGGTGGTGGTAGGTATGCTGTTGTTGAGAGGCATCGATCGCTCTGGCGGGACCATTCTTTTTTCTTTCTTTTTATTTTCTCTTTTGGCTGTGTGCATCCTGGATGTCTTTGTGACATCTTGTAGGTGCAGAGGCCGGGTGTAATTGGTATCTTCGCGATATTAATATATTCCCCTTTTCAAAAAAAAAAAAATACAGTTTTTTTCCCGTATAATGTCTATACAACTGCTATTGTGATATCAATTTTGCATTTCGTTTTCAAGACACATATACGGATATGATACTGAGATACGGAAATCCATTTTGGCTCTAGGGAGTAAATGTTCCTGATTGCCAAAAATGAATTTTAGAAATGCTAAAATAAAATGAAAAAAAAATAGATATGTTCATTGTCACACCCAAATGGTACATGCAAATTTTCAGTAGAAAAACTTAAGCATTTTGACCTGTGCAAAAAAAAAAAGTCAAACACCAAATGGTATACCTGATTTTATTGTTTTCACGGAAGAAGCACTGCTATTCCATATTGCATGAAAATTATCAAGCACACTTGCTACACTAATATGAATATCTAATAAAAATCAGAATCTAAATTTTATTTACCTTTTATTTTGATTTTACTGTTCATTAGGGAGCATATGCTTGAGAGCCAAAAATCTGGGTCCGTTCATACACCTGTAAACCTACATACAGTCAGAGTTTCTTATGTTAACTTAGTCATGCTCACGACTGGTTTAGAGCATGATCATACGTGTCATTGTCTCATTTTACTCGAGGAGTTATCTAATAGAACTGTCCATGATTGATCAAATTAAGTCTCCACGACAGGACTAGAACAGTATAGCGATCATGCAGACGAGTATTATATATACTACATGGACTCACCAAGTATATCATATACTATGTTTTTTGCAACATAAAGTCCACACTATATAATCATTATGGATGACGAGAGCACCACATCATGACGAGAGCACACACTATATATATGTTCAGTTTATTTCTTCTTCTTCTGGAATACTGTTAGGTCAGTTGGATTGTAATTTTCTGCAGTTATTATACAGGAAAGTTGGCAAGCAGTCTTACGTTGTTGCGCAACGACATTCAAAGTGTTGAACGGTGCAACTGATCATGAAACTAATGTTTTAGGCTACATATTACATGCTGGCTAGCTAGTCGGTCACTCGCTTGTGGGCAGAGCATGTGTCGGGGATCCAGATCGGGATAATTCCCTGGTTGGCTCCGGCCGGCCACTACGATGACGACGTCCGCGTTGGTACTGGTTTTCTTTTTGGAGACGTCGTTCAGGTCTGCCTTAATTCTTCCTACCTCGTTGCTTCTCGGTGAAAACCCTAACTGTGGTGGACAGCACGACGGTAAAGGCATTGTGTCCTTCCTGAAGGCGTCACCCTGAGAGCTTTGTGGTGGTGGGCACCGTTTTGTTCATTTGCATGTGCAGATGGCGTGCCCCTTTCCTTCAGGGGGCATCTGCTCCGGGGGAAACCCTAGATCCGGGTCTCGCAGGTCGGATGATGATGGTGACTCTGGCGTTGTTCTCTCTCCTGGGGGCATTATTTTGGAGCAGATTCCTATTGCATGGGCCATGAGGTGGAGCGGTCTTGCATCTACCTCATTGAAGACGGCGGGGCTCAGCGGCGGGGTGCAGTGGAGTCTCGGGGTTGGACGCCGGTTGATGGACACACGCAGGCTGGTGGCGCTGTGTGGTGTCGCGGTGGCATTGACGTCAGTTGGACCTGGCAAGGTTATCCGACGCTTCCTCCAGAAGATGGGACGGCGGAAGATGGTGACGCATGATCCTAGAGCGCGCGCATGGGGTGTGTGATGTGGGTCTACTAGACCGGTTGGTGCTCTCATCTCGCAGTGGTGACGACTTCATGAGGCCACCGGATTAGATGGTGTGCATTGGTGCGGTCAAGGCATATCGTGAAGCATGTAGGTGTAGCAACATAGGTCGCCAGAGAGGTGCCTTTGGGTTGATCCTTGTATTTATTTTGTCAGTCTGTGTTGAATAATTTAATAAAGAGGGTTGTACGCATCATCGTTCAGGCTGGTCACAATGGGGTGGAACTTAGGAGTAACATCACATATTTCAATACAACGTTGCTTATGTGACACATATTTAATGAAGAGTGAGGTGCTTGTGGTAACTAGCTAAGTTACCGGAACATCACACACTTCAAGAAACAATGAGTCTATAAGCTAATAAATGCATCGTTGCATGACACTACCTACATGTTTCTACCCACTGTGGAGGTAGTAACATAGTCTAGATAAGTGTGTATGTTACTACCTTATGTTCCTGCCCATTGGGACCAGCCTCAATGCATAGGGCATAGGGCGGAGTTATCCACCTTTTAGAAAGAAAAAAAGAACATGCATGCATGCATGCATGCATTTCAACTGCCATTTATAGATTTAGTTTCAAAGCTTAACTTTGTTAGCAGAAATAAATACTTTATTAAGCAAGCAAGGAACATGCATGTGGATAGAACTGGGTTAGTCAGGCAAGGTAGAAAATGATCAGACTATAAATGAATTCAGAGAGATAATCATCAGAAAAACTAATGAAGCTAGGACTATTGAATTGACCCGAGAGATTTGTTTGGTCGTCCTTGTCACTAGAAATGATCTTCAGCTTTTCGTGCAGTATCTTCTAGGACGTGGAGAATCTGGTTAAATAGAACATGAATCCGGTCAAATAGTATTGAAGTTTCCAGAATTGTTAGGTCCATAAGTAAATACACATAGGGAAATCAAGTAAATAGAAAAATAAATTTGACTTTTGAAGCAACGCAACAAGGCCGACCACTAAGTCATCTCCATCTCAAAAAAAAAAAACAAGTCATCTCCATCTGTTATGTTTAGACAAAATAATAAACAGGACAGTGGTTTGCAATCATTTGGTACGTTGTTTGCTGGCCTCTTTGGTGCAATTTGGCTCCTGACGCGTGTGGCTGCACAAAACATGGCTCAGAGTGCAATTTGGACATGTTAACTATACGAATAAGCGGCAAGTGTATCACATTCAGAGTTGACAAACCAGTAATACATTTTGCTCTGCTTTACACATGCCCTATCGTGTATAGTTAAATCAAAATGTCAAAATGCGTTATTGTCTCTACATCACCTAACCACCTTGCACACCCAAAAATAAGACAAGGAAATCAAGGAAATCTGAGTACATGCGTTGCATGGAGGGATCATTTGCAGGTTCCGCTGATAATTCGCATCTGAATAAATTGAGAAGTTGACTAAAAACCATTGACCTAAGCCGGCCGGCTGCTGATCCGGTAATGCCAATGAGGTTCGTGCGCATATCTACTACTGAACAATTAATTACTTAAATGAGATGATTGCATAGTAGAAATATGAATGTATGCTGGCAATATGAAGTCTAACTGAAGTACTTCCTCCGTCCCAAAATAAGTGACTCGACTTTGTATTAACTTTGTACTACATCTAGTATAAAGTTGAGTCACTTATTTTGGGACGGAGGGAGTATACATGTAAGAACGTCATGATATATTATTCCAAATGTTATGAACAGTTCCAAGTTTGTACAACATCCTTATACGATCCCAAAACAAGTTTGTACGACATCCTTAGCTAGATCGTGACCAATTCCGGAGAAATTATTTGTTTTTAATGAGAAAAAAAGAATATGCATGCATGCATTTGACTGGCGTTTATATTTAGTTTCAAAGCTCTGACTTAGTTAGAGGAAATAAATACTTTTATTAATTAAGCAAGGAGCGTGCATGTGGGTCGAACTGGGCTAGTCAAGCAAGGTAGAAAAGGATCAAACTATAAATAAATTCAGAGAGATAATCATCAGAAAAACAAAGGAAGCTTGGAATATTGACTTGATCCGAGAGATTTGTTTGATCGTCCTTGTCACTAGAAATGATCTTCAGCTTTTGGTGCAGTATCTTCTAGGACGTGGAGAATCTGGTTAAATAGAACATGAATCTGGTCAAATAGTATTAAAGTGTCCCAGTATTGTTAGGTCCATAAGTATATACACATAGGCAGATGGAGTAAGTAGAAAAATGAATTTGACTTCTGAAGCAATGCAACAAGGCCAACCACTAAGTCATCTCCATCTAAAAAAACCACAAGTCACTTTCATCTCAAAAAGAAAAGAAAAAAAGGATGAATATGACAAAAAAGAAAAATGGATGAAGAAGATGCTATTTACTAGGGCAAAATTTTGTCGAACTCTTTGAAAAATTATATACCTCCAAGTATCATGCATCATTTTGCAAGTTGCCACTGGACACTGTTCCCTATATGATTTACCCCTAAATAGATGAGCGATAGATGGCTAGGAGGAACAAGTTATCATTCAATGAAAACGAAGCAAAACCTCAGTGTTGCTAACAGCACGAGCATGTGTGAATGTTCTTGAGTTTCAAATGAATTTCTTGCCTAAATCATATTTTCTATTGCTTACTTAAAACAATTCTAACAGATTCACCATATCAGCTTGTTCGTCACAATAACTGCCAATATGATGATTTTGACCAAAATGGCCACTCTAGTAGAGTCGTCATCCGGCCTTGAGTTGGCATAATTTATGAAGGGCGGCGCTCTGTATCGAGCCTGCGAGCCTTCATATTTGGAGGGTGTGGCCGTTGTTTTGGAGTGTGCGCCATCCACCAACGGATTGCGTAGGAGGGAAGTTGCACCTCCCTCATAGCCTTCCTCTCAGCCCATTTCCTCTCCCTGCCACAGTGGCGCAGTGTGGCATCACAGACGACCAGATGGCCATGGCACCGACAAGCATGCTAATTACTGGCAGCCGCAACGTGCCAACTGCGCAGAGCCACCCCAACCATGTTGACCGCCATGTCGCCCATGGCTCTGAAAAGGTCATCGCCAAGACCAAATAGCTTAGAAAGCCCACTTCCAACACAGCTACCGGTAGCCACTTTCGCTCTCCCCGTCGCCATGCCATTTCCACCACGGCTAGACTGGGTCGCACTCTCGGAGGAGGAGCGGATCTTGGACGAGGAGGAAGCGACAGAGAAGGAGAAACTCATCGCCGATGAGCAGGAGTGACGTTGTTGTGACGCGAGGAGGAGACCGTGCAGTAGGATGCTACACATAAGGATCGGTGGTCGGACTAGAATCCCAGAACACACTTCGTGCAGGTCCCGCACGTGCAGGCGAGGACTTGCCCAAGCAACACATAGTGTCCACCGTGTACCACAGTCGTCGTGGTGGGGAGCAACTAATGCTTCTCACCAGACGTAAGTCATCATTTTAGTAAAAAAAAGTCACTAATCAACTTTTTCACCCTTTTGTAGCCACTTATAATGCAATGTTATCTCAAATCAGTATTTTTACTCTCTAAAATTCAGTGTTTGTGCATTTTCTAATTGCTGCAAAAAAGAAAAACAGATTAGAAAAGATAAGATATGGATGCCGCATATTGCAACCATGTGTTTGCAAATGGCCGCCGAAACCTCCATATGCGATCTGCCTACTTTACAAAAATAAAGTGCTTTCGTCCCTCAAATATTGTCCGATTTGGTCCCTTCGTTCTAAAACCAAATGCTGGTTCTGATCTGTGTACAGATTCACGCAAGAATGGAGGGAACGAACAGTAGATCAGTAAGCTGGGATTCTTTTTTCTTTTTCTTTCACGCTTGTATCCATATGCAAACACAAAAGAAGAAAAATGAAAATGAAGTTCAGCTATCGCAACTGATAGCAGCAAAGGTAAAACACCAACCGTAGCTGGGATTAACGATTTAGACAAAAGAAAATATCTATCAACTTATGTGTAGACGGACCTGTTAACTAAGAATTGACAGGAAAGTGTATCACATTCAGAGTTGACAAACTAGTATTGGTCTGTAAACTAATATAAGAGTGTTTAGATTGATCTAAATGCTCTTATATTAGTTTACGGAGGGAGTAATGTATTTTACCCAGCCTTACACATGTCCTACCGATAGATGTGTATATACTTAAACCAAGATCTAAAGTCTTTATTGTCTCTACATCACTGAACCACCTTGCCCACAAAAAAACAAGACAAATAGTAGTATCTGAGTACATGCGTTGCATGGAGGGATCATTTGCAGGTTCAGGTGATAATTCGCATCTGACATCTGACCAAAGAGAAAACTAGAATAAATTGAGAAGTTCACTAAAAACCGTTGACCTAAGCTGGCCGGCTGCTGATCCCCCGGTAATGTCAATTAGGATCGTGCACATATCTACTACTGATCAATTAATTATACCGTATATGATATGATTGCGTAGTGTAGAAATATGAATGTATGTCGGCATGATGAAATTTAACTAAAGTATATGCATGTAAGAATGGATTTCATGAACATGGGAGATCTCTACATCCCCACTATCTTGAGGTGCATTCATCTATGTGGTTCTGTTAGAATAATCCGAGGAATCCGTGAAGGCCAATAAATCCCATCAGTAACAAACACGATATTAAAAAAATTGTTAATGAGACTCACCAATATGGCTATATCCCAGGGCGTTGACTAAGAGCGCTTCTCCCATGAATCAAATCATATTATACAATCGACGACATGCGTGCTAAGGCCATCCGACCCCTCCATGGCTGGTCCGGCCACCCCTGCCACTCGCACCCCGACTGTCCTGCTCGTGATTTCTATCTAGCCTACCAGTTTATGTCTAGTCTATTTGGCAAGCTTCCGGTGCGTTTATATAATAGGCCCGAAATATACGTGTTCAATTCATATGTCTGACCCTCCGCTAATTACAAGTCCAACTATAGCCTGACACATACACATCGACACATATATTGTAACACTTCACCATGGCGAATATGTCCTCGCCACCTTGAAGCACCATGTGCGAGCCTCCATGTACCTTAGACTTTGAACCATTAATCATGAACTCTGCTGGTACTCCGTCTACAACTGTTGTCTCTTTATTTCTCCAAAATAATCAAAAGTCCGGCAAAAGTTAAGTTCTTCTACACTTGTTTTGTGTTCCCAATCTTCCAGAGTATCTGTCTAACGTTATCACACATGGATGATAATGTTAAACACGCAACATGTCACGAACCATGTATAGGAGGTTAAGATCTTGGTAGCTAGCCGCCTAGGATATCTTCTATTGTAACTACTAGCTAGCTTATCTCTTATCTTTCTTTATCTCCAAGTTGTATCTCAACAAACCTCTGTACGCGTTATCTCAGGCTCGCACCCTGCCTATATAACATGCAACACGTCGCCCTAGATCGGGTAAGACGTTTCCGCCATCGCACATGGTAATCAGAGCCTTCCTACTTCCCATCTAGCTTCAAACATCTCCACCTGTGCCGAAACCATGTCTTCCTCCTCCGGTGCCGCCCAGCCCAACCTCAATGGGCAGGTCATCGAGAAGCTCTCTCGCACGAACTACGTGCTGTGGCGCACGCAGATCACACCCCAACTGCATGGCGCCGGTGTCTTCGGTTACATCGACGGCACATCACCGGAGCCGGCCAAGCTCCGCGCCGCCAAGGACAAGGACGGCAAGGACACGTTTGAGCCCAACCCTCTCCACCCTCTCTGGGTCAGGGAGGAGCAGCAGGTACTCGGCTTCCTCCTCAGCAACCTCTCCAAGGAGGTGCTGGTCACGGTGACCACGGTCACCACAGCAAACGCGCTCTGGACGACGCTGGCGGGCATGTACTCATCGCAGTCGCTGAGCCGCGTCAACAACATCCGAACCTCTCTCATCAACGCGCAAAAAGGTACCCAATCCGCTGCCACCTACTTCGCCCACATGCGTGGTCTTGCCGACGAGCTGGCCGCGGCGGGCAAGCCGATCCAAGATGACGAACTGATCTCCTATATCCTCCATGGGCTGGATCTGGAGTATCAGCCCATGGTCTCGGCCCTCGACGCCCGCGTCTCACCTGCCTCCCTCGACGAAATCTTCGCCATGCTCAGCAACTTAGACCAACGCATGGCGCAGTTCCATGGTGCGGGCGGCCACTCCTTCAAGTCAACTGCCAACGCTGCAACCCGCGGACGTGGCGGGGCACGTTCCCGCGGCTCTTTCCGCGGCAGGGGCCGATCCGGCAACACCAATAACGGCGGGCGCTTCAACAACAACAACAAGGCTCGCCGCGGCGGCGGCGGTGGCTCTGGTCTCTCTCGTCCGGACTCACCTCGCTGTCAGATATGTGGCAAGCCTGGCCACACCGCAAAAGACTGCAGGTACCGCTATGATGAGGACGAGGATGACTCTCAAGAAGATGACAAGGTCACTGCGGCGGCCGACGGCTCCTACGGCATCGACACCAACTGGTATGTCGATAGCGGCGCCACCAACCATATCACCAACGAACTTGAGAAGGTGACCATGAAGGAAAGGTACCGTGGAAAGGATCAAATCCACACGGCCAGTGGAGAAGGTATGCAGATAAGTCACATTGGTCATTCAATATTCAGTACCCCTAGTCGCAATATTCATCTCAAGAAAATTTTGCATGTTCCTAGTGCTGCCAAAAGTCTTCTTTCTGTTCACCGAATTGCCTTAGATAATCATGTCTTCCTCAAGTTTCACCCTCACTTCTTTTTGATCAAGGATCAGGAAACGAAGAAAATCCGCTATCGAGGTAGATGTGTTGGAGGGCTCTATCCTTTGATCCCGGTGCGTAGAAGATTCAATAAACAAGTCTATGGTGTTACCAAGCTCTCATCAACATGGTGGCATGATAGACTAGGACATGCTTCTTTCTCTCTAGTTGAAAACTTGCTTAGGAAAAATAAGCTCCCGTTTGTGGTTGAGCAACATAATGAAACTATTTGTGATTCGTGCCAAAGAGCGAAAAGTCATCAATTACCATACCCCACATCTACTAGTGTTTCTACCAAACCATTGCAACTTATATTCTTTGATGTGTGGGGTCCAGCCCCCACCTCTGTTGGTAGACACTCTTATTACGTCAGTTTCATTGATGACTATAGCAAATTCTCGTGGATTTATCTTCTTAAGAATAGATCCGAAGTTTTTCAAGTTTTTCAAAACTTCCAAGCTCTAGTAGAACGCAAGTTCAACAGCAAAATAATTGCTGTCCAATCAGACTGGGGAGGGGAGTACGAGAAGCTAAACTCCTTCTTCCAAACTCTTGGCATATCACACCACGTATCATGCCCTCATGCGCACCAACAAAACGGCTCAGCTGAATGAAAACATCGTCACATAGTCGAAGTAGGCCCTGCTCTTCTTGCAGGAGCATCCATGCCTCTCAAATTCTGGGATGAGGCTTTTCTCACAGCCGTTCACCTCATCAATATTCTTCCTAGCCGTGTCATCAATAATGAAACACCCCTAGAAAGACTTCTCCAGGAAAAACCAAACTATCAATCTCTCCGTGTTTTTGGGTGCGCATGCTGGCCAAATCTACGTCCCTACAACAAACGTAAACTCATGTTTCGTTCCACCAAATGTGTGTTCCTTGGCTATAGCTCCCAACACAAAGGTGTCAAGTGTCTTGAAGTCTCCACGGGTCGCGTCTACATCTCTAGGGATGTTGTATTCGATGAAACACAGTTTCCATTTGCCGATCTTCATCCTAACGCCGGTGCGCTTCTTCGCAAAGAAATTATTCTTTTGCCCTCACATCTCACCGATCGTGATCTAGGGGGGACCAATATTGATAATGATCACTTGTTGACTAATCCTGCTGATATGTTGCATGAGCCTTGTGTTGATGAAACATGAACAGAATCAGAAAAAAATGAAGCAGAAAGAGCAAATTCTGGCCCTTATTTCATGTGTCCAGAAATAGGAGACATAATCTCCTCGGGATCAGCACGGCGTCAGGAAATCCGATCCCCCTCGGGATCTGTTGCGGCTGACGAAGGATCTCCCTCGGGATCCGGCGCAGCAGGCGCGGTTGCGGCTGCAGCCGCACGCGCCGCATCGCCCGGTTCCACAAACGACACGCGGCCGCCTCTCGGTGGTCGCGATACGGGCCCAGAAGCGCCCCAATCCTCTGCTGCCACCTGGCGACGCGTGGATGGCTCGGATGACGCGCGCTACCGCGGCCAACCGGTGTGCTACAAGCGGCGGGGTTTGGTTCGCTCCACCAACACGGACCCTGGCGCGGGCCCCGGTGCGGATCCCAGCGCTGATTCACCGTCATTAAGCAATGACAAGCCGGACCAAAGGCCAGGATCTTCTGCGGCTTCTTCACTCGACGCGTCTCAGCCACAAGCCACAGAAGTTCCCCCTGAGACAACCCAAGCTGCTGCACCCAGGGGATCCCCCTCGGGATCGACTCCGGCTGGATCTCCTGTACAGGAGGCTGGATCCTCTGTGGCCATGGACGAGGCTGCGTTACCACCACGGCGCACACGACTACAAAAAGGGGTAATGAAACCTGTGAACTACAAAAATATAGTTAAATACGGCATGATCTGTTCTATAGGAGAACCAGGTGAACCAAACACTGTTGAAGAAGCACTTGGTAATGAACAGTGGAAGAAAGCTATGGATGAAGAGTACATGGCATTGAAGAAAAACAAAACATGGCATTTGGTTGCTCCACAGCAAGGTAAAAACTTGATTGATTGCAAGTGGGTATTCAGGATTAAAAGAAAATCTGATGGAACCATTGATCGTTATAAAGCTAGACTCGTTGCAAAGGGTTTTAAACAGAGATATGGCATAGACTATGAGGACACGTTTAGTCCAGTTGTAAAAGCTGCTACCATTCGTTTTGTCCTGTCTATTGCTATTTCTAGGGGCTGGAGTCTCAGACAGCTAGATGTGCAGAACGCGTTCCTCCATGGTGTTCTGGAAGAGGAAGTGTACATGAAGCAACCTCCTGGGTTTGTGAGTAAAAGTACTCCATCTTATGTGTGCAAACTTGACAAAGCACTATATGGATTAAAGCAAGCTCCAAGGGCATGGTATTCACGTCTCTGTCACAAGATGCAGACACTTGGTTTTGTCCCTTCCAAGTCTGACACCTCATTGTTTATTTACAACAAGTTCAACACATGCATATTTGTTCTCATCTATGTTGATGACATTATTGTGACAAGCTCATCTGATGAAGCAATCATAGGGCTCTTGAAGGACTTGAGTGCAGATTTTGCCTTAAAGGATCTTGGAGACTTGCACTTCTTTCTTGGGATTGAGGTAAAGAGAAACAAAGATGGACTCCATCTCTCTCAAGAAAAGTATGCAACTAATCTGGTAAAAAAGGCTGGTTTGAAAGATTGCAAACCATCTCCTACTCCACTATCTAGTTCAGAAAAACTATCTCTTACAGAAGGGACACTCTTGAATCAAGAGGACAGCACAAGATACAGAAGTTTAGTGGGAGCATTACAATACCTTACTCTTACCAGACCTGACATCTCCTTTGCAGTAAACAAAGTTTGTCAGTTCCTTCATGCACCCACTACTGTTCATTTAACTGCTGCAAAATGCATAGTTAGATATGTCAAACATACTTTGAGCATTGTTCTAACTTTCAGCAAATCACCCTCCACACTGGTCAGTGCATTCTCTGATTCAGATTGGGCAGGATGCTTAGATGACAGAAGATCAACTGGTGGATTTGCTGTATTCTTTGGACCTAACTTGATATCATGGTGTGCACGGAAACAAGCCACTGTCTCCAGATCAAGCACAGAGGCAGAATATAAAGCATTAGCAAATGCTACAACAGAGATTATATGGGTTCAGTCTATGTTGAAAGAACTTGGTGTGAAAAGCCCACAAGCTCCATGTCTATGGTGTGACAATCTTGGTGCTACCTATCTCTCTGCAAATCCAGCTTTTCATGCTAGAACAAAGCATGTAGAAATTGATTTCCATTTTGTCAGAGAAAGGGTTGCTGAGAAGCAACTTGACATTCGGTTTGTGCACTCCAGAGATCAAGTTGCAGATGGATTTACAAAGGCATTGCCTGTACGGAGGTTTGATGAATTCAAACGTAATCTCAACTTGACCAAGCTGTGATTAAGGGAGGGTGTTAAACACGCAACATGTCGCGTACCATGTATAGGAGGTTAAGATGTTGGTAGCTAGCCGGCTAGGATATCTTCTATTGTAACTACTAGCTAGCTTATCTCTTATCTTTCTTTATCTCCAAGTTGTATCTCAACAAACCTCTGTACGCGTTATCTCAGGCTCGCACCCTGCCTATATAACATGCAACACGTCGCCCTAGACCGGGTAAGACGTTTCCACCATCGCACAGATAAAAGTCACCATATTTGACAACATCGATGTAATGTCACCCTAGTAGGTTATTCCTTGATCTGCATGAAAGTGGACAACTCACATATTGGATATCACATATAAGAATTTTTTATCTCACCATCTTCGCTATTGTTGACCATATGTCTAAAGTTGAAAGAATTTTTTGTTGCATTTACTCATCTCGAATCGAATTCGTGGTTGTCTCATTCTTTTCTGGACAGCCTTCTATTTGTTCCACAACTATACCTCTTCGCCTATTCTGTGATTTTCAAGCTTTGACATTTTTTTTCAGACTTTTCATCACTTTCTCAGACTTTTCATCACTTTATTAGATTCTCCTTGGTCAACTCTCATCCACCTGGCATGTCAAACTCCATAGTTCTAGTCACAAACTCAAACTTGGTATTCGCCAACACTACTTCAACACCATCTCCACACTTTGTGTGATTACTGGTCTCTTGGTTGGTCGCCCATTCCCATGCTTACCGCATGCCTCGTCTCTATCACTGTGTCTAGCATCTGCTATCATACTGACTATACTGGGTCACAAACCCACACCACCTCAACCCTCACTGTAGAGAACCACTAATTGTCACCAAATGATGTAGAGCTTCATGTATCCGTCGGACCATTGAGCTCCAGCTTGAACAACATGTAACTTGCTTTTTCCTGTTGAAATAGACTTCGACTCTCTGACATCTTACATAGTAACCTTCTTGAAAGAACAAGTGGTGCCCCCACATTTAGTTTTGGTAATTGATGACGCTCTCTATGGACTAATGGTTGCCTTGAGTTATATTTGAAGGATTTGTCCATAGGTTTTTCTTGAAGTCCATGTGTTGGTTTCAAGGAGTTTATGTGTTGACCAAGGTGCTATTCAAGGAATTATCCAAAGATTGGTCATGTAGAAGACATGATACAAGGTTGATCAAGACTAAGTCAAGTGTGAATCAAGTTGATCAACACGCAAAGCGTAGAAGATGTATCAAAAGGGATCAAGTGATCCCATGGTATGGTAATCATTGTCCATTACCCTTTTTGTGCTAACCCATGGTCTACATGAGAGTTCTATGTGGGGTTAGTTATGTTTCCATGGGCTCGCGTCAAGAGGAAGATCTCATAAAACCCATGGAGGATGACATCAAGTGGTGATCGGCATCAAGACTGTGGTGTGCAAGTTCAAGTGGAGCATCTCGAAGAGTGGAGCATCACAAATATATCATGATTGAAGCTTGTCATCCATTATGGTGATAATGGACTCGTGAAGATTTTCCGAAGAGTGGATCACCCACAGTGGAGTATGGGGGAGCAATCTACTAGTCTTCATCGAGCCAATGCAATCAAGAAAGGTGGTCCAACTTGAGAGAGTCAAGATCGTCATCATCTAGCCCAAGTGGACTATGTGCAAGGCAAAGGTTTGTCCTTGATAGATTTTTCTATTTGACCGGTCTCACGGTGTTAGTTGGGAGACCGGATTATAGAATCGATAGCCGTACTATCAGGGGGGGCTCTGGAGTGAGTAGCTTGATCGTATCGTTCGGTGAGAGCTCAAATCATTGCATTCTTGGCATCATCATATTTCTTGGTTCTTGTTTGGATTTTCTCTTTGTGAGGTTTTAGAGCTTGTGGTTATCTTCGTGACAAGCTCTAGTTCATCGAAAACCGATTTCATATGCATCTTCTTTTGTGTTTTCGGTGTTGGAGTTTTTACCGGTCTTATTTGAGAAAGGGTTCTCACCATTTTATTTTGGATATTTTATCAATTGCTATTTCTTGATATTTCTATCAAAATTGTGTTTGCTCGTATCTTTAGCTTTCCAGCAAACTTGATTCCATCGAATTCGGAGCTCGTATGCGAAAGTTATGGCTGTTTTGATCTTACCTGTTTTTCATAGACCGGTTGTACGACTTCTTCCACCGGTTGTACCGGTTGACTGTTGTACCACTCTAGACTTGGTCCGGTGGTTGTACCACCCCTGTACCGCTCTACCACCTGACTGGGTTCTATTATGGAGCGATTCTTGGGCAGTTGTGGGCCGGTTTTACCAGTAAGTTCCAGTTTAACCGATACTACCGGTGCCCTGGGAGGTTGTACCGCTTAGTGCTTTTCCTACATGTAGGTTTTTTTCTCTGCTTTGACCGATTGTACCGGTCCTACTATTTTCTACACATAACGGGCATATTCGTGGGGACCTATAAAAGGGAATCTTCTTCCCCATTGGACCCCATCCTTTTAGCTCGTGTTCTTCCCCCATTTGTCAGGACCCCGATCCTAAGTCACACCGATCTAGCTGTAACACGTCATATCACTTTGCGGCCTCATGCACGGTTACCCCACGGGTGCCACCTTACCTGGCCCGGGACCGTTTGCGCATTTTGGCACACGTATATGACAGTGTCGCTAGCATCCATATGACAGAGAACACGGGCCGACATGGCTAGTTATAAACCAAAAGTGGCACTAGATTACAGAGACAGGCATCCATGACCCAGCAACGAATGTGTCGGTCATCAACGTATGAACCCAAGTCGTAGCAAGCTACATGGACTTAAAGGAACAACGCGTGACATTTCCCCTAAGGGACAGACACAGGAACGAAGAAGGACACATGCCGGCCAGCCTTCGTGTTCCGAGCAGTAGCAAGCTACCAAGGCTCATTGGAATCACTAGGAGGCATTTCCCTGTAAGGTAGGCTACCAAAGGAAAACAACTAGGTGTCGGATCCCACACATACCAAGCATTTCAAACATACACGCAATATGCTCAATATGTGCAAATACAACATTGCATCACAACAGAACTCTATGACTCAAAGTACTTTATTTAAAAGGCTCCAAGAGCCATACATAACATATCCATACAGGTAGGGGTCACATGACCCAACACTCAAGTCATACAATCATACAAGCACAAGCGGAAGCTACATGTCTGAGTACAGACAACTTAGAAAATAAAACATGCTTGGTGTAGCCTGACTATCTACAAGGCCCTTCGCAAGCTCCAGATCTCCGTCTGGGTGTCAAGCTACTCGTCGACGTCAACGTCTATGTAGAACCCATCAGCAGGGGTAGGGTTCTCCTCTGCAACAGTTATTAAGCAAACATGAGTACAAAGTTACTCAGCAAGTCTTACCACAGAACATATCATACATGCAACATTATCAAAGGGGGGTAGTGGAGTTCATAGCAGAATGCCAGCTTTGACCTTGGCTAACCTATACTACAACTCTCAACAGATTGCAAGATGTTATTACGAACACGAGTCCACTACTCACCACATCAATACACTACCGAGGATCCTCTTCCGTCATCCTACGGAAGGGCCATCCACGGCACTCACACTTATCTTGAGGCTTTTAGTAGTATCCATCAACTTGTCTATGAACTGTAAGAGTAACCAAGTAGTTCGTACCGCGAACAACGGCTATTCGAATAGTTTGATAACCCTGCAGGGGTGTACTTCTTCACACACACTTTCACCACTTATCGCCGTTTACTCGGCGTGTACTCGGCAACCTTCAATCGGAAGCCCAGCGGGGGTGTCGGCCACGACCTGACTAACTACTCAAGTCTCTCGTCCAGGTTTATCGCCTATTTGGGTTCCATCCGTGGGGAGATCCGGCCGGGGTGTCGCTCGCGGCTCCAAACGATGTGTACAGGGTTCCCGAGTCACCAAACGGGCAACCGGTACATCGTGCCACATACCTGTCGCATCACAACCCACCCCGAGGGTCAGCGTTGTGCACGACCTCCAGTAAGCTATAAACACCAGAAACTAGTTGCAACTCCTGGACAGAGATCGAGGGTAATTAATAAGCCGAGAGGGTCCATTGGTTTCGGGCCCAATGCATGGTAGTAACTGCAACTTGAACCACACATACAGATCTCAGGTCCTATGGACGATTCCAATGAAACAACCCACCATGTACTCCTACATGGCCTTTCATAGATACCTTTACCAAGCGTATTCCACACTTCCTTCTCTTTACCGGTATGATCATTTCACTCTGATCCATCACCCAGATGAACCAGACCAGACACAACTCTAAGCATAGCAGGCAACATAAACAAATAGCATGGTGGATCACACATCACATGGCTCAATCAACTCCTACACATGCTAGTGGGTTTCAACTATTTACTGTGGCAATGACAGGTCATGCAAGGGATAGGGTTCAACTACCGCAGCAAGTAGCAGTTCACACGCTGTTGCCTTAATGCAGTAAAAGAGAGCAGGAGCGAGAAGATTGGGTTTGTATCGGAATGATCAATGATTGCTTGCCTGACAAGGTAGTTGTCGGGTACTGCTCTTCAACTGGATACGCGGCAGTATCCTCGGGAGCAGGACCTAACACAGAGAATACCGGCGATACAATCATTAACAAACAAATGCAACAATATGATGCATGCTCATGACATGGCAAGATGCATGTGTGTTGGCTAATGCAACTAAAACCAGAAGGGTTTGAGCTTATTTGAATCAAAGATTCAAATTGAAGTTCAAACTATTATTTAAATAAGTGCATTATCATGTTTTTGATGTATACAGCAAGTTAACTTGTTCAAACATGCATGAAACTAGTGCCATTGGAAAGATTGGATTTTTCTGATCATTTTTCATATATAAATCTTTTCCATCTGAGCTATGGTTGATTTTATATGATTTTTAGAAGTTTTGGGTATTTTTTGGAATTTCCTGAATTATTTTTAATCTAAAAATCCCAGAAAATCCTTTACTGCGTCAGCATGACATCATGCTGACGTCAGGCAGTCAACAGGGCCAGTCCAAGTCAAACCTGACCAGTGGGACCCACTGGTCAGTGTCACAGTTAACTAATTAACTAATTAGAATTAAATTAACACCTAAACTAGGTTTGACTTGCGGGCAGGGCCCACATGTCAGTGACCCAGGGGGTCGAACCCGTGGTCAAAACAGGTCCAACTCGCCGGCGTTTAGCCGCCGGCGAGGCCAAACACGGCGGCGTGCTTCGGAAATCGCCTACGGTGCATGGCTCGAGCTGTGGCTAGGCGCGTTGGAGAGCTCTTGCTCTTGCGCGTCGGATGGTGGTGGTCGCCGGACCTGGGGTGGCCGGAGACGATGGCAACAAGCTCGACGGCGGTGACCGGCGTCGGGCGTGTGTGGAGATGCGGCTGCAGGGGCCTAGGCGATGCGTGCGTAGCACCTACCGCATCTACGCGCTGCGGTGAGTGTGATGGACGGGTGCCAGTGACCAAATGGTCACCGGAGCATCACCGGCGGCGAGCACGGCGGCGGTGCGTGCAGGTGAGCTTCGTGCGGTGCGTTCCAAGGGAGAAGAGAGCCAACGGAGAGGGGGAGAACGAAGCTGGGCTCACAGGGGTTGCAGCAGGCGCCGGAGTGAGCTCGGGGGTGGTCGGAGCTGAGCGGAACGGCGAGGTGGATCTCCGCGGCCGGAGTTGGGGAAGAAGAGGTCGGGGGCGTCTCCAGGGCGGGCGAGCGCTCGGGGCTCGGCCTGTTCGAAGCAGTCGAGGACGGCGGAGACGACGGACACCAAGGCGGGGCTCAGGGACGACGGTGGGCACGGCTTCTACGACGGTGCGAGCACGACGGCATCGGCCATGGCGCGGGGAGAGCGAGGGAGAGAAGCCGGGGAGAAGGGGAGGTGTCTGCGAGGTCGGGGGCGACGTGCCAGACCGATCCATCTCTCCAGGACGGCGAGAGGGTGAAGCAGGGCGGCGGGCAGCTGCGTGGCGCGTGGCGCGGTCGCCGTCGAGCACCTGCCTGCCTGCCTGGCCGAGCCAAGCAGCTCGCTGGAGCGGCAGGTGGGCTGGGCCGGCAGGTGGGCCAGGTGGGGCGCCAGGTAAGCTTTTCTCTCTCTCCTTTTCCTATTTTCTTTTCTGTTTCATTTCTTTTGCATCTTTGTTCAATTAAATAAAATGCCAGAGCATTTTTATAACTCATAACACTTGTCATACCTACTGTATATAATATGAACAGTAGGAAACATTATAGTTTATGATTATTTGAGCATTTAAAATATTTTATAGCATTTAAATGCCCAAATTCAAATAACATATGATTTAATCCAGAGGCCTTTGATGTCCTAGAAAATTGTGCACCATTTTTGGCAGAGGTTTAAGACCAAGGCAGAAATGATGAACATTTTTGAAGGGCATTTTGGGTACATTGGAAAATATTTTATCAAACCCTAGTTGTTAGAAGAGGGGTGCTGGGGTTTCTGTTAATCCCCTTTCAAGTTTCTTTGAAAGTAGACATGATGCACACTCTAGCTAGGTACTAAAGCAAGTGCTAACTAGGGATGTGACAACTCACCCCCACTTAAAAGAATCGCGTCCCGAGATTCGGGTTCCTCCGGAAAGAGGGTGGGGTACTCAAGTCGAAGACGATCCTCCCTTTCCCAAGTAGCTTCACTCTCGGAATGATGTGACCATTGGACCTTGAGAAACTTGATATTGTGGTGTCGAGTGGTGCGCTCGGTTTGATCAAGAATACGAACGGGGTATTCTCGATATGTGAGATTGTCCTGGAGATCAAGCGTTTCGTGGTCCACTCCGCGGATAGGATCCGAGAAACAACGCCTGAGTTGAGAAATGTGGAACACATCATGAACTCTGGAAAGGTGCGGAGGTAGTTCCAATTGGTAGGCAACTTCTCCTCGTTTGGCAAGAATGCGAAAAGGACCGATGTAACGAGGGGCCAATTTGCCTTTGATACCGAAGCGATGGGTTCCCTTAAGAGGAGTAACCCAAAGGTAAGCTTTATCGCCGACTTCAAAAGTCACAGCCTTATGATGACTATCATATTGGCTCTTTTGGCGAGACTGGGCTGTTTTCAATCTCTCACGAACGATGCGAACTTGTTCCTCTGCTTCCTGGATCATATCCGGGCCAACGAATTGTCTTTCCCCAGTCTCTGACCAGTTAAGAGGTGTTCGACACCTTCGCCCATATAGAACTTCGAAGGGAGCTTTACCCAAGCTGGCTTGATAACTATTGTTATAAGCGAACTCGGCAAATGGAAGACACTTTTCCCACTCCATACCGAAAGAAATGACAGAGGCTCGAAGCATGTCTTCCAGAATTTGATTGACTTGTTCTACTTGACCACTTGATTGCGGATGGAAGGCAGTACTGAAAGAGAGATGAGTTCCCATAGCATTCTGGAAACTTTCCCAAAATCGGGAAGTGAAAAGACTTCCACGGTCTGAGTTAATCTCCAATGGTACACCATGAAGTGATACTATTCGAGAGACATACAAATCTGCTAGCTGGCTAGCGCTAATACTCTCTCGAACAGGCAGGAAATGAGCTACTTTAGAGAGACGGTCGATAACGACGAAGATAGCATTATTCCCTTTCCTGGACCTGGGAAACCCGGTAATGAACTCCATACCGACTTTGTCCCATTTCCATTCAGGAATAGCTAAAGGTTGAAGGGTGCCAGCAGGCCGTTGATGCTCTGCTTTGACTCGACGGCAAACGTCGCAGTTAGCAATGAATTGAGCGATTTCTCTCTTCATCCTAGTCCACCAGAATCTCTGACGTAGATCCTGATACATTTTAGTACTACCGGGATGAATCATGAGAGGAGATTCATGAGCCTCCTTAAGGATCAAACGTCTTAGGTTTCGTACTTTAGGAACCACTAAACGGTTGCTAAAGAATACGACTCCTTGATCATCAATTGAGAAACATCCTGTAACTCCTTTCTTGATGTTCCTCTTAATGCGGGAAATTCCGGGATCAACCTTCTGTGCTTTGATGACCTGATCCATAAGGGTAGGTTTCGCCACCAAGGTGGAAAGGAATCCTCGAGGAACAATGTGAAGGTTAAGCTTACGAAATTCCTCATGGAGAAGTGGTTGACCTTGTTGTAACATTAAATTGTTACAATATGACTTACGACTTAGTGCATCAGCCATGATATTGGCCTTTCCAGGAGTGTAAGTGATTCCTAAGTCGTAGTCTGTGAGCAACTCAACCCAATGTCTTTGCCTGAGATTCAAATCCGGTTGGGTGAAGATATACTTCAAACTTTGATGATCGGTGAAGATTTCACAACGATTACCAAGGAGGTAATGTCGCCATGTTTTGAGTGCATGGACTACAGCTGCAAGCTCTAGATCATGAGTAGGATAGTTATCCTCGTGTGGACGCAACTGTCGGGATGCGTATGCAATCACTTGACGATCTTGCATGAGAATGCAACCTAGTCCTTGTCGCGAGGCGTCGCAGTAGATTATAAAATCCTTGGAAAAATCTGGTGGTACCAGTACAGGTGTAGATGTCAGGCGTCTTTTCAGTTCCTGAAAACTGGACTCGCACTATGGGGTCCACTCAAACTTTTTATCTTTCTTGAGGAGTTCGGTTAGAGGTTTGGCAACTTTGGAGAAATTCTCGACGAAGCGTCGGCAATAGCTTGCTAGGCCAAGAAAACTCCTAACTTGCTTGACCGATTCAGGGGGAGTCCAATCAAGGACGGCTTGAACTCGCTCAGGATTGACAGCAATACCCTTGCCAGAGATCACATGACCTAGATAGGTTACTTCTGGCAACCAAAATTCACATTTAGAGAATTTGGCATAAAGGCGGTGCTCTCGAAGTTTCGTCAATACCAGCCTTAAATGCTCGGCATGATCTTCCTTGTTCTTGGAATAGATGAGTATATCATCGAGGTATACCACGACGAATTTATCCAAATACTCCATGAATATAGAATTCATTAACCGAGAAAAGGTAGCTGGGGCATTGGTTAATCCGAAGGACATAACGGTGTACTCATATTGGCCATAACGAGTAACGAAAGCCGTTTTAGGAATGTCCCCGTTCTTGATTTTGATTTGATGGTAGCCTAACCTCAAATCCATCTTAGAGAAGACTGAGGATCCAGCGAGCTGATCATACAGGTCGTTGATCCTGGGAAGCGGATACTTATTCTTTATGGTGACCAGATTAACAGGTCGGTAATCTACAACCATCCGCTCCGTTCCATCCTTCTTCTTGACGAAGAGGACGGGGCAAGCCCAAGGGGAAGAACTAGGACGGATGAAACCTTTTTGCAAGGACTCATCGAGTTGTTTCTTTAGCTCAGCTAATTCTAGTGGTGCCATCTTATAAGGTCTCCTAGAGATTGGGACAGTTCCAGGGATAAGATCTATCACGAACTCGACATCTCTGTCAGGTGGAATTCCTGGCAGTTCTTCTGGAAAAACATCCGGGAAGTCACAGACTACCGGGATATCTTCGAGTTCTGGTAGAGGGCTGGCATTAAGAGAGTAGAGCTGACGCTCAGCCATTCGGGTCAAGACATTGACTATCTTGCCGGATGGGTGTGTAAGTTGAACGGTCCTAGTATAGCAATCAATCTTGGCGTAATGGGTTGTCATCCAATCCATACCCAAGATGATGTTTATGTCCGAGGACTTGAGAGTGATTAGAGAAGCAAGGAAAACAAGTCTATCGACAAGGATTTCATTTCCATGGCTTACCCTAGAGGTTTGCCACTTTGAACCAGGAGTTTGAATAACCATGGAAGTAGGCATGTCACAAAAAGTCATGCTATGCAATCGAGCATAGCTTTCAGATATGAACGAATGGGATGCTCCAGTATCGAAAAGAACAGATGCCGGATGGCAGTTTACGAGAAGCGTACCAAGGACGACGTTAGGATCCTCATAAGCTTCTTCGGTAGAGACATAGTTGACATGACCACGTGTAGTGGGGATTGGCTTGACATAATTCACCTTGCCGGTTGGTTTACCACGGCCAACGGGTTTTCCTGGTTGGTTCTGAGGACACTCACGCATGTAGTGTCCCGGTTCTCCACACTTGAAGCATGTCACAGTGGTAGTGCGTGGAGCAAAGTTGGAGGGTGGTCCTCCATAGGTCTTGGCAGGTGCAAACTGTTGAGTTGGGCGAGGCGCCTCATAGGATGGCCTCGGTGTGTACTTGGGTGGCAGAGCAGTGTTAGGAACCCACACATGGCGCTTGTGAGAGCCAGAGCCGGATGAGGAACCAAAGTCTCGAGTATGCTTGCGGGTGGCCTCGAAGTCGGTCTGGCCTGTTTCAGCACTGATAGCCTTGTTAACCAACTTCTGGAAGGAAGTGCACTCGTGCAGACGTAGATCTCGGCGGAGTTCAGGGCTGAGTCCCTTGCGGAACCTTGCCTGCTTCTTGGCATCGGTGGATACTTCTTCAGGTGCATAGCGTGCCAAGTTGCCAAACTCACGACTATAGCCATCCACAGTTAAACAGCCCTGGGTGAAATTGCAGAATTCCTCCCGCTTGCGATCCATGAGACCTTCCGGAATGTGGTGTTCACGGAATGCCTCACTGAACTCAACCCAGGTAGTGACTTGGCCAGCAGGACGCATAGCTTCAAAGTTTTCCCACCAAAGACTGGCAGGGCCCTCAAGATGGTAGGCGGCGTAGATAACCTTGTCAGCTTCGGCCACACGGGCAGAGTGTAGCTTGTGGGTGATACTACGTAGCCAGTCATCAGCATCCAGAGGTTCAGTGGAGTGATGGAACTTCGGTGGACACATCTTGATAAAGTCATTGATTGACACCACGTCATTCCTCTGGCGGAACCCAGTGTTCTGCTCTATGCGTTCCAGCAGACGGTTGGTCTCTCTCTTGTTCCGTTCTGCTTCAAGCATAACTTCCACCAAAGAGGGTGGCTGGGGCAGATTTCCATCCCTAGTCCCACTAGCCTCACCCTGCTCCTGAGCAGCAGGAGTGTTGCGAGTGTTGACCATCCTAGGAAAACAAAACAACGGTTTAGACAAAGGATGGCAAAATTTGACATAGAAGTGCAGAATGTAATGGATGACACGGAATGCAGAGATGTTCATCCGTACGACATGGTAATATAGAAACTGCTATATATACACCAGTGGTCATACACACCATACAAAGTTTAGTACAAGCCAAGGCTAAAGTACAACTGCGGTGAAAGACGATACATCCCATCAGAGGCATTCCAAGCTCCTATACATTATTTAACTACACCTCCGGAACTTAGTACACACTAAGTCATATTCCACAAGACGCGCAGGACTGTGGAAATACAACTACTACAATACTACTACAACCACGGCCTAGCTCAGACATTCGCGTAGTAATCCTCGTAAAGATTACCACCGTAGCCTGGAAGTGGAACAGATGGATCTTGAAACTCACGAGCACTCGAAGGCTGTGGACCATAGGGACATGGATGTGGTCTCGGTCCCGATGCTGGTGGTAACCGACGCCCACGTGGAGGTGTAATACCCCCAACGTCACGCCAATCCATGCGATCAGGCAGACGAGTCCGCACGGGGTACAAATCCCGCATGTCCAGATATCCGGCGTGCACAGCAGGTGCAAGCCGTGTCAAAGTAGTCCAATGAGCGGCTCGAGTGTTGTACAGCTCCATTCGGAGGGCACGGACCTCACGGTCCCTATCCTCCAACATCTGAACAGTAGTCTGAAGCAGTGGCTCTTCATGAGCAGCATCAGTATACAGACCAGTGTAGTAGCCTTCCTCTCCGGGAAGTGAGGCTGGCATGTAACAGAACTCAGTGTTCAGCAACAGGGCATGCCTAGCACGGAGAATGGTCATCATCGAATAAGCGGCATCCTGCACTGCCATCTCGATGGTAATCCCGAGTCCATAAGACCAATGGATGGGATCATTAGCTCCGGGATATGAGGGGTATATCCGGACTGTGCAGAAATACTGACTCTGATTGAAATCCCGGTACTGTTCCTCCACAGTGTATTCAGGATACCAGCGATAACCGGTCTCAGTCATCACACGAACTAGCATGGCCGTGTGACCGGGCACATTAATGCACCGAGTCAAACGAACCACTTGGTGAGGGATGCGGCCAGACATCTGAAACACAGAATAATGCAAAGGCATTAGTGTTTTTGGAAGAAATCGGGCAGCATAACAACTGTAAATGCTCAACAAAGATTTGAGACATCATACAAATGATAGCATAGCCACTCAACAATCCATATCAAGGTTCCGGTCCAACAATCATCATACTAAAAAGGATAGAAACTAAACTGAGGCTTGAAACCAACAATCCTAAGAGTCTACGGATTAGTAACACGTGAACCTAGTAAGGATAAGAGGCCTAGTCCTAAATCCCCGTAGAAAGAATAGACTGACTCAGATCAAAAGGGCATAAGGTAAAGGAGTAAAAAGAGCCTTACATTCCCTTCCACAATCAATTCCCCTACATATAACTAAGAATTTTTCTAGACTCAACATCGACCAGTTTGGCTTGAGAAACCTACAGGCAGTCCAGCTCTGATGCCAACGCTGTCAGGACCCCGATCCTAAGTCACACCGATCTAGCTGTAACACGTCATATCACTTTGCGGCCTCACGCACGGTTACCCCACGGGTGCCACCTTACCTGGCCCGGGACCGTTTGCGCATTTTGGCACACGTATATGACAGTGTCGCTAGCATCCATATGACAGAGAACCCGGGCCGACATGGCTAGTTATAAACCAAAAGTGGCACTAGATTACAGAGACAAGCATCCATGACCCAGCAACGAACGTGTCGGTCATCAACGTATGGACCCAAGTCGTAGCAAGCTACATGGACTTAAAGGAACAACGCGTGACATTTCCCCTAAGGGACAGACACAGGAACGAAGAAGGACACATGCCGGCCAGCCTTCGTGTTCCGAGCAGTAGCAAGCTACCAAGGCTCATTGGAATCACTAGGAGGCATTTCCCTGTAAGGTAGGCTACCAAAGGAAAACAACTAGGTGTCGGATCCCACACATACCAAGCATTTCAAACATACACGCAATATGCTCAATATGTGCAAATACAACATTGCATCACAACAGAACTCTATGACTCAAAGTACTTTATTTAAAAGGCTCCAAGAGCCATACATAACATATCCATACAGGTAGGGGTCACATGACCCAACACTCAAGTCATACAGTCATACAAGCACAAGCGGAAGCTACATGTCTGAGTACATACAACTTAGAAAATAAAACAGGCTTGGTGTAGCCTGACTATTTACAAGGCCCTTCACAAGCTCCAGATCTCCGTCTGGGTGTCAAGCTACTCGTCGACGTCAACGTCTATGTAGAACCCATCAGCAGGGGCAGGGTTCTCCTCTGCAACAGTTATTAAGCAAACATGAGTACAAAGGTACTCAGCAAGTCTTACCACAGAACCTATCATACATGCAACATTATCAAAGGGGGGTAGTGGAGTTCATAGCAGAATGCCAGCTTTGACCTTGGCTAACCTATACTACAACTCTCAACAGATTGCAAGATGTTATTACGAACACGAGTCCACTACTCACCACATCAATACACTACCGAGGATCCTCTTCCGTCATCCTACGGAAGGGCCATCCACGGCACTCACACTTATCTTGAGGCTTTTAGTAGTATCCATCAACTTGTCTATGAACTGTAAGAGTAACCAAGTAGTTCGTACCGCGAACAACGGCTATTCGAATAGTTTGATAACCCTGCAGGGGTGTACTTCTTCACACACGCTTTCACCACGTATCGCCGTTTACTCGGCGTGTACTCGACAACCTTCAAGCGGAAGCCCAGCGGGGGTGTCGGCCACGACCTGACTAACTACTCAAGTCTCTCGTCCAGGTTTATCGCCTATTTGGGTTCCATCCATGGGGAGATCCGGCCGGGGTGTCCCTCACGGCCCCAAACGATGTGTATAGGGTTCCCGAGTCACCAAACGGGCAACCGGTACACCGTGCCACGTACCTGTCGCATCACAACCCACCCCGAGGGTCAGCGTTGTGCACGACCTCCAGTAAGCTATAAACACCAGAAACTAGTTGCAACTCCTGGACAGAGATCGAGGGTAATTAATAAGCCGAGAGGGTCCATTGGTTTCGGGCCCAATGCATGGTACTAACTGCAACTTGAACCACACATACAGATCTCAGGTCCTATGGACGATTCCAATGAAACAACCCACCATGTACTCCTACATGGCCTTTCATCGATACCTTTACCAAGCGTATTCCACACTTCCTTCTCTTTACCGGTATGATCATTTCACTCTGATCCATCACCCAGATGAACCATACCAGACACAACTCTAAGCATAGCAGGCAACATAAACAAATAGCATGGTGGATCACACATCACATGGCTCAATCAACTCCTACACATGCTAGTGGGTTTCAACTATTTACTGTGGCAATGACAGGTCATGCAAGGGATAGGGTTCAACTACCGCAGCAAGTAGCAGTTCACACGCTGTTGCCTTAATGCAGTAAAAGAGAGCAGGAGCGAGAAGATTGGGTTTGTATCGGAATGATAAATGATTTCTTGCCTGACAAGGTAGTTGTCGGGTACTGCTCTTCAACTGGATACGCGGCAGTATCCTCGGGAGCAGGACCTAACACAGAGAATACCGGCGATACAATCATTAACAAACAAATGCAACAATATGATGCATGCTCATGACATGGCAAGATGCATGTGTGTTGGCTAATGCAACTAAAACCAGAAGGGTTTGAGCTTATTTGAATCAAAGATTCAAATTGAAGTTCAAACTATTATTTAAATAAGTGCATTATCATGTTTTTGATGTATACAGCAAGTTAACTTGTTCAAACATGCATGATACCAGTGCCATTGGAAAGATTGGATTTTTCTGATCATTTTTCATATATAAATCTTTTCCATCTGAGCTATGGTTGATTTTATATGATTTTTAGAAGTTTTGGGTATTTTCTGGAATTTCCTGAATTATTTTTAATCTAAAAATCCCAGAAAATCCTTTACTGCGTCAGCATGACATCATGCTGACGTCAGGCAGTCAACAGGGCCAGTCCAAGTCAAACCTGACCAGTGGGACCCACTGGTCAGTGTCACAGTTAACTAATTAACTAATTAGAATTAAATTAACACCTAAACTAGGTTTGACTTGCGGGCAGGGCCCACATGTCAGTGACCCAGGGGGTCAAACCCGTGGTCAAAACAGGTCCAACTCGCCGGCGTTTAGCCGCCGGCGAGGCCAAACACGGCGGCGTGCTTCGGAAATCGCCTACGGTGCACGGCTCGAGCTGTGGCTAGGCGCGTTGGAGAGCTCTTGCTCTTGCGCATCGGATGGTGGTGGTCGCCGGACCTGGGGTGGCCGGAGACGACGGCAACAAGCTCGACGGTGGCGACCGGCGTCGGGCGTGTGTGGAGATGCGGCTGCAGGGGCCTAGGCGATGCGTGCGTAGCACCTACCGCATCTACGCGCTGCGGTGAGTGTGATGGACGGGTGCCAGTGACCAAATGGTCACCGGAGCATCACCGGCGGCGAGCACGCCGGCGGTGCGTGCAGGTGAGCTTCGTGCGGTGCGTTCCACGGGAGAAGAGAGCCAACGGAGAGGGGGAGGACGAAGCTGGGCTCACAGGGGTTGCAGCAGGCGCCGGAGTGAGCTCGGGGGTGGTCGGAGCTGAGCGGAACGGCGAGGGGGATCTCCGCGGCCGGAGTTGGGGAAGAAGAGGTCGGGGGCGTCTCCAGGGCGGGTGAGCGCTCGGGGCTCGGCCTGTTCGAAGCAGTCGAGGACGGCGGAGACGACAGACACCAAGGCGGGGCTCAGGGATGACGGTGGGCACGGCTTCTACGACGGTGCGAGCACGACGGCGTCGGCCATGGCGCGGGGAGAGCGAGGGAGAGAAACCGGGGAGAAGGGGAGGTGTCTGCGAGGTCGGGGGCGACGTGCCAGACCGATCCATCTCTCCAGGACGGCGAGGGGGTGAAGCAGGGCGGCGGGCAGCTGCGTGGCGCGCGGCAAGGTCGCCGTCGAGCACCTGCCTGCCTGCCTGGCCGAGCCAAGCAGCTCGCTGGAGCGGCAGCTGGGCTGGGCCGGCAGGTGGGCCGGGTGGGGCGCCAGGTAAGCTTTTCTCTCTCTCCTTTTCCTATTTTCTTTTCTGTTTCATTTCTTTTGCATCTTTGTTCAATTAAATAAAATGCCAGAGCATTTTTATAACTCATAACACTTGTCATACCTACTGTATATAATATGAACAGTAGGAAACATTATAGTTTATGATTATTTGAGCATTTAAAATATTTTATAGCATTTAAATGCCCAAATTCAAATAACATATGATTTAATCCAGAGGCCTTTGATGTCCTAGAAAATTGTGCACCATTTTTGGCAGAGGTTTAAGACCAAGGCAGAAATGATGAACATTTTTGAAGGGCATTTTGGGTACATTGGAAAATATTTTATCAAACCCTAGTTGTTAGAAGAGGGGTGCTAGGGTTTCTGTTAATCCCATTTCAAGTTTCTTTGAAAGTAGACATGATGCACACTCTAGCTAGGTACTAAAGCAAGTGCTAACTAGGGATGTGACACCATTGTTGACCTTCTTCGAGCTTGCTATCTCTCAATCCCTCCATGGATTCTTGCTAGTTTGGGGGGGGGGGAGAGGAGATCTAGATCTTCGTTTCCACCAATAAATTTCTCCTCTAAGTGAGAGGAACCCTTTGGATCTAGATCTTGGAGTTTTTCGTGTTCTCTTCTTCGTTCTTCCTCTCATTTTCCTCCCTAGCATTAGTTTCTTGGATTTGGGAAAGAAGGACTTCGCCACTCCATGTGCCCTTGCCATTGCATTTGGTGCATCGGTTTGAGTTCTCGATGGTGATACGCGGAAGTGAAGTTGAGAAGATTCTTACCCTTGGGTGCTTGGTACCCTTGAGATTGTTCCTCTTGGGTGCTTGGGCGCCCTAGACGGTTGGTGGTGTTCGGAGCTCAGTCTTTGTGGGTAAAGCTCTGGGCAAGCTTTGGGGTCTCCAATTGGGTTATGGAGATTGCCCTGAGCAATTTGATGGGTTTCGATGACCGCCCCCAAGGGTTGCCAAAATGTACGGGTTCGGTGACCGCCCCAAGCTAGGGTTGCCACTTGTACGGGTTCGGTGACCGCCCTCAAGGGTCCCTTAGTGGAATCACATCATCTTGCATTGTTCCAGGGCGTGAGGAGATTACAATGGCCCTAGTGGCTTCTTGGGGAGCATAGTGCCTCCACACCGCTCCAAACGGAGATTAGCATCCGTAAGGGTGTGAACTTCGGATACATCGTCGTCTATGTTGGGAAAGTAGCATGCAATTTCAAAAAATTCCAACGCTCACGCAAGATCTACCTAGGAGATGCATAGCAACGAGACGGGAAGAGTGTGTCCACGTACCCTCGTACACCGAAAGCGGAAGTGTAGATTAACACGGTTGATGTAGTCGAACGTCTTCGTGATTCAACCGATCAAGCACCGAACGTACGGAACCTCCGAGTTCTGCACACATTCAGCTTGATGACATCCCATGAACTCTTGATCCAACAGAGTGTCAATGGAGAGTTCCGGCAGCACGATGGCATGTTGACGGTGATGGTGAAGTAGATTGCGCAGGGCTTCGCCTAAGCACTACGATAATATAACCTCAGGTGTAAACTGTGGAGGGGGGCACCGCACACGGCTAAGAACAATTGATGTATCTTCTAGGGGCGACCTCCCCAGGTATATAAAGGAGGGAGAGGGAGGGAGGCAGCCTAGGGCACACCCAAGTAGGAGGAATCCTACTTGGGCCCCTAGTCAAATTCTCCCCCCTTACCATATTTGGACAAGGGGGAAAGGAAGGAGGGGGGAGGGGAAGGAAGTAGGAGTCCTACTTCATACTTTCCTTTTCCTCCTCTCCTTTCCATTTCTCCCCACATGGTTGGCCCAATAGGGGGCGCACCAGCCCCTTGTGGACTAGTGTGTTCCCTTACTTGGCCCATTAAGCCCATATTTTTGGTCGGGGTTGCCTGGAACCCCTTCCGGTGACCCGGTATCACCCAGAACACTTCTAGTGTCCAAATACCATCGTCCTATATATGAATCTTTACCTCTCGACCATTTCGAGACTCCTTGTCATGTCCGTGATCTCATCCGGGACTCTGAACAATCTTCGGTCACCAAAAACACATAACTCTTAATACAAATCATCATCGAACGTTAAGCGTGCGGACCCTACGGGTTCGGGAACTATGTAGACATGACCGAGACACTTCTCCGGTCAATAACCAACAATGGAACCTGGATGCTCATATTGGTTCCCACATATTCTACGAAGATCTTTATCGGTCAAACCGTAATGTGAACATACGTTATTCCCTTTGTTATCGGTATGTTACTTGCCGGAGATTCGATAGTCGTTATCTTCATACCTAGTTCAATCTCATTACTGGCAAGTCTCTTTACTCGTTCCTTAATGAATCATCTCACAACTAATTCATTAGTCACATTGCTTGCAAGGCTTCTTATGATGTGCATTACCGAGAGGGCCCAGAGATACCTCTCCGATACTCGGAGTGACAAATCCTATTCTCGATTTATGCCAACCCAACAAACACCTTCAGAGAAACCCGTAGAGCATCTTTATAATCACCGAGTTACGTTGTGACGTTTAATAGCTGATAACCCACAAGTATAGGGGATCGCAACCGTTTTCGAGGGTAGAGTATTCAACCCCAATTTATTGATTCAACACAAGGTGAGCCAAAGAATATTCTCAAGTATTAGTAGTTGAGTTGTCAATTCAACCACACCTGAAAGACTTAATATCTCTAGCAAAGTATTTAGTAGCAAAGTAGTATGGAAGTAACGGTAACGATGGCAAAAGTAACAGTAGCAGTTTTGTAGTAATTGTAACAGTGGCAGCGGAAAAGTAACTAAGCAAGGATCAATATTTAAGAATCTCGTAGCATTGGATCAGTGATGCATAATTATGTCGGATGCGATTCCTCATTTAATAGTTATAACCTAGGGTGACACAGAACTAGCTCCAATTCCTCAATGTAATGTAGGCATGTATTCTGAATATAGTCGTACATGCTTATGGGAAAGAACTTGCATGACATCTTTTGTCCTACCCTCCCGTGGCAGCGGGGTCCTATTGGAAACTAAGGGATATTAAGGCCTCCTTTTAATAGAGTAACGGACCAAAGCATTAACACTTAGTGAATACATGAACTCCTCAAACTACGGTCATCACCGGGAGTGGTCCCGATTGTTGTCACTTCGGGGTTGCCGGATCATAACACATAGTAGGTGACTATTGACTTGCAAGATAGGATCAAGAACTCACATATATTCATGAAAACATAATAGGTTCAGATCTGAAATCATGGCACTCGGGCCCTAGTGACAAGCATTAAGCATGGCAAAGTCATAGCAACATCAATCTTAGAGCATAATGGATACTAGGGATCAAACCCTAGCAAACCTAACTCGATTACATGGTAAATCTCATCCAACCCATTACCGTCCAGCAAGCCTACGATGGAATTACTCACGCACAATTGTGAGCATCATGGAATTAGTGATGGAGGAAGGTTGATGATGACGATGGCGACGATCTCCACTCTCCGAAGCCCCGAACGGACTCCAGATCAGCCCTCCCGAGAGAGATTAGGGCTTGGCGGCGGCTCCGTATAGTAAAACACGATGAATCCTTCTCTCTGATTTTTTTCTCCCCGAAAGTGAATATATGGAGTTGGAGTCAGGGTCGGTGGAGCCTCGGGGGACCCACGAGACAGGAGGGCGCGCCCAGGGGGGTGGGCGCGCCCCCACCCTCGTGGGCAGGGTGTGGACCCCCAGGTCTTGATTCCTTCGCCAGTATTTTTTATATATTCCAAAAAGATTCTCCGTTGATTTTCAGGTCATTCCAAGAACTTTTATTTCTGCACAAAAATAACACCATGGCAATTCTGCTGAAAACAACGTCAGTCCGAGTTAGTTCCATTCAAATCATGCAAGTTAGAGTCCAAAACAAAGGCAAAACTGTTTGGAAAAGTAGATACGTTGGAGACGTATCAACTCCGCCAAGCTTAAACCTTAGCTTGTCCTCAAGCAATTCAGTTGACAAACTGAAAGTGATAAAGAAAAAACTTCTACAAACTCTGTTTGCTCTTGTTGTTGCAAATATGTAAAGCCAGCATTCAAGTTTTCAGCTAAGATTATGAACTAACCACATTCACAATAACTTTCAGGTCTCATGTTTACTCATATCAACAATCAACTAGCGAGTAATAATAATAAACTTCGGATGACATCACTTTCTCAAAACAATCATAGTATGATATAACAAGATGGTATCTCACTAGCCCTTTCTAAGACCGCAAAACATAAATGCAGAGCACCTCTGAAGATCAAGGATTGACTACACATTGTAATTCATGGTAAAAGAGATCCAGTCACAGTCATACTCAATGTAAATTAATAGCAATGCATGCAAATGACAGCGGTGCTCTCCAACTGGTGCTTTTTAATAAGAGGATGATGACTCAACATAAAACTAAATAGATAGGCCCTTCACAGAGGGAAGCAGGGATTTGTAGAGGTGCTAGAGCTCGAGTTTTGAAATAGAGATGAATAATATTTTGAGCGGTATACTTTCATTGTCAACATAACAACCAAGAGTTCTTGATATCTTCCATGCTACACACATTATGGGCGGTTCCCAAACAGAATGGTAAAGTTTATACTCCCCCACCACCAACAAGCACACTCCACGGCTGACCCGAAACAATGGGTACCGTCCATACCAACAACTGTCATGTGGGAGTTTTGTTTAATTATTTTGATTTGATTTGAGCATGGGACTGGGCATCCCGGTTACCGGCCATTTTCTCGTGATTGATGAGCGGAGTCCACTCATCATGAGAATAACCCACCTAGCATGAAGGATATAGACAACCCTAGTTGATACATGAGCTGTTCGAGCATACAAAACATAATTTCATATGAAGGTTTAGAGTTTGGCACATACAAATTTACTTGGAACGGCAGGTAAATACCGCATGTAGGAAGCTATGGTGGACTAATATGGAATAACTTTAGGGTTTACGGAAGTGGATGCACAAGCAGTATTCCCGCTTAGTACAAGTGAAGGCTAGAAAGAGACTGGGAAGCGACCAACTAGAGAGCGACAACAGTCATGAATATGCATTAAAATTAATCAACAATGGGTGCAAGCATGAGTAGGATATAAATCACCATGAACATAAATATCATGGAGGCTATGTTGATTTTGTTTCAACTACATGCGTGAACATGTGCCAAGTCAAACCACTTGAATCGTTCAAAGGAGGATACCACCCTATCATACCACATCACAACCATTTTAATAGCATGTTGGCACGCAAGGTAAACCATTATAAACTCCTAGCTAATTATGCATGGCATGAGGAACTATTATCTCTAATTGTCATTCTAAGCAAGTTCCATTCATAATAGGCTGAATCAGGAACGATGAACTAATCATATTTACAAAAACAAGATAGTTCGAGTTCATACCAGCTTCTCTCATCTCAATGAGTTCATCATATATCGTCATTACTGCCTTTCACTCGCACAACCGAACGGTGTGGATAATAATAATAGTGCACGTGCATTGGACTAAGCTAGAATCTGCAAGGATTTAATACAAGGGATAAGACAAGGTAATATGGGCTCTTGGTTAAATCAACAATAATGCATATGAGAGCCACTAAGCATTTTTATCATGGTCTTCTCCCCTTGACCCCCAAAGAAAAGAAATGAAATAAAACTATTTACACGAGAAAGCTCCCAACAAGCAAAAGAAGAACGAGAAATATTTTTGGGTTTTCTTTTAATTACTACTACTACTACAGGCATGGAAAGTAAACTAGCTAAGAGATACAACTAAATTTTTTGTTTTTCTTAAGGTTTTTCTGACACACAAGAAAAGGGCTTAGAAAAGAAAATAAACTAGCATGGATAGTACAATGAAAAAGTATGAGCACCGACAACTGGAATGGGAGTGTGAACATGAATGTAATGTCGATGAGAAATATGTACTCCCCCAAGCTTAGGCTTTCGGCCGAAGTTGGTCTATGGCCACTGTTGGCCTGATGGATATCCAAAGTCATAGTTGGGGTTGTACTGCGATGCAGCGGCTATTGCCTGATGACCTGCAGCTTGGAGACGAGCCGCCTCCATCCTCTCCTCATACTTGTTCGCCTCCTCCCTGGTTATAACATATCTCCTTTTTGCCTGAAAGTCAAAGAAAGTAGGAGCAGGGAGAGCAATATGGACAGTGCGACGTTTGTCAAAGATTAGTCGGTAGTGGAGGAATTGTTCATTCCTCTCAACAAACTGATGGCGAACCATAGCATTATAATCTAGATAAGCATGAGGGAACTCCATATCATTTTCATGTATGGGTACATCAAGATAATTAGCCACACGAGTTGCATCAATTCAACCAAACAAATCTCCACTTAAGTTGTTAAGATGCAACCTTGGTGCAACAATAGCCCCCAAATTGTATTGTCTATCACCTAATACCGCACTCTTGAGGACACAAAGATCTGGAACACACATGTGGCAAGCCTCATCTTTACCGTTAATGCATCTACCAACGAAGAGAGCAAAAAAATGCATGGAAGGGAAATGAATGCTCCCTAAGGTAGCTTGTGTGATTTCTCTAGATTCCCCCACAGTGATACTAGCAAGGAAGTCTTTATATTCAGATTTGTGAGGTTCACTAATACTACCCCACTGCGGGAGCTTACAAGCATCATTAAAATCTTCTAGATCCATGGTATAAGATTTATCATAAAGATCAAATAAAACAGTGTGATAATTGCGTGAGGATGTAAATTTAAATCTTCTCACAAATGAATCAGTTAGGTAGTGGTACTGTGGGCACTTATTTGACACGAAGTCCTCAATATCAGCATTACGCACATATGTGTCAAATTTATCATTGATGCATGCCTGGACCATAAACTCCTCTGACGGCCATTTACAAGACCGTACTTGAGCTTCCCTCGGTGGTTCATCGTCTGGCTCACGTATTGCGAGCCTTGGTGCTTGCTTCCTTGAGGAACCACCTTGGTAGATTTTCATATGCATTTTTCTATGAAAAACTTCCGATTTTTTTAGATAAAAGTGAACCAAACTCAACAAGATTGATAGCAACTACTCCCACAAGTGCCTAGAGACTATGTCATGCATTATAAATACTTTTGACCACATAAATTTGACATGCAAGCTCAAGAACAGGGTCACCTAAGCAGCAAAAAATTGCAATAAATAAAGCACTAGACCAAAAACTAATTGGACCATTGGAGGAGTCACATACCAAAGTACAATCTCCCCAAATAGTTTTGTGAATGGAGCATTGAGCAAGGAGATCGAAAATGGCAGCAAGATGAGCTAGAACACGAGTTTGAGCTATGGGAGGATTTTTTCTGGAGGAAGAAGTGTGTGGGTGCTGGAATAAGTGGAGGGGGGCACGCGGAGCCCATGAGGCAGGGGCGCACCCAGGGGGTGGGCGTGCCCTGTAACCTCATGGCCAGGCGGTGGCTCCCCCTGATGTGTTCTCAGTGCCAAATATTATTAAATATTCTAGAAAAAACATATTTCATCTTCGGGACATTTGGAGAACTTTTATTTTCAGGGTATTTTTATTGCAAGAATATTTCACAGAACAGCCAGAAAATACTATTTTTTGCTTTATTTAATCTAAATATCAGAAAGTAAAAAGAGGGTACAGAGGGTTGTGCTTTCTAACTTCATCCATCTCATGCTCATCAAAAGGAATCCATTAACAAGGTTGATCAAGTCTTGTTAACAAACTCTTTTCGAATAACATGAAACCGGAGAATTTTTGAATAACACTAGGTTACCTCAATGGGGATATGCATGTCCCCAACAATAAGAATATCATATTTTTCTTGACAGTAGGAAGAGGAAATTCAAAACCTCCAATAATAATCGTTGAAATTTTTACAATAGAATTGATACTGTGGACTTGAGGTTGTTTCCTCGAAAAGTGTACCGTATGCTCATTACCATTAACATGAAAAGTGACACTGCCTTTGTTGCAATCAATAACAGCCCCTGCAGTATTCAAAAAGGGTCTACCAAGGATAATAGACCTGCTATCGTCCTCGGGAATATCAAGGATAACAAAGTCCGTTAAAATAGTAACGTTTGCAACCACAAGAGGCACATCCTCACAAATACCGATAGGTATAACAGTTGATTTATCGACCATTTGCAAAGATATTTCAGTAGGTGTCAACTTATTCAAATCAAGTCTACGATGTAAAGAGAGAGGCATAACACTAACACCGGCTCCAAGATCACATAAAACAGTTTTAACATAGTTTCTTTTAATGGAGCAAGGTATAGTTGGTACTCCTGGATCTCCTAGTTTCTTTGGTATTCCACCTTTAAAAGTATAATTGGCAAGCATGGTGGAAATTTAAACTCCGGTATCTTTCTTTTATTTGTAATAATATCTTTCATATACTTAGCATAAGGATTCGTTTTAAGCATATCAGTCAAACGCATACGCAAAAAGATAGGTCTAATCATTTCAGTAAATCGCTCAAAATCCTCATCATCCTTTTTCGTGGATGGTTTAGGAGGAAAAGGCATGGGTTTCTGAACCCATGGTTCTGTTTCTTTACCGTGCTTCCTAGCAATGAAGTCTCTCTTATGATAACGTTGATTCTTTGATTGTAGGTTATCATGATCAACAACGGGTTCAATCTCTACATCATCGTTATTGCTAGGTTGAGCATCATCATGAACATCATCATTAACAATATCACTAGGTTCATGTTCATTACCAGATTGTGTTTCAGCATCGGAAATAGAAATATCCCTGGGATTCTCAGGTGTGTCAACAACAGGTTCACAAGAAGCATTCAAAGTCCTATCATTTATCTTTTTCTTCTTCTTAGAAGGACTAGGTGCATCTACATTAGTTCTATGAGAATCTTGCTCAATTCTCTTAGGGTGGCCCTCAGGATACAGAGGTTCCCGAGTCATTCTACCCCCTCTAGTTATAACTCTAACAACATTATCCCTTTTACTATTTAATTCACTAACAAATCATTTTGTGCTTTAAGTACTTGTTCTACTTGAGTGGTAACCATAAAAGCATGTTTACTAATGAGTTTAAGTTCACCTTTAACTCTAGACATATAATCACTCAAGTGTTCAATCATATAAGCATTACGTTTCAATTGTCTACCAACATAAGCATTGAAGTTTTCTTGTTTAAACAATAAAATTATCAAACTCATCTAAGCATCGGCTAGCAGACTTATAACGAGGAATATCACCTTCATAAAATCTATAGAGAGAATTTACCTTTACTACCTGTGTCGGGTTATCAAGACCATGTATTTCTTCAATAGGTGGTAAATTCTTAACAGCTTTAGCTTTAATACCTTTTTCTTTCATAGATTTCTTTGCCTCTTGCATATCTTTAGGACTGAGAAATAGAATACCCCTTTTCTTTGGAGTTGGCTTAGGAGCTGGTTCAAGAAGTGTCCAATTGTTTTCATTACTCAACATATTATTTAATAGCAATTCACCTTGATCAACAGTTCTTTCCCTGAAAACACAACCAGCACAACTATCCAGGTGGTCTCTGGAAGCATCGGTTAGTCCATTATAAAGGATATAAGTATTTCATTTTTCTTAAGAGGATGATCAGGCAAAGCATTAAGTAAGCGGAGAAGCCTCCCCCAAGCTTGTGGGAGACTCTCTTCTTCAATTTGCACAAAAATATAAATTACCCTTAAGGTAGCTTGTTTCTTATGAGTGGAAAAATATTTAGTAGAGAAGTAATAAATCATATCCTGGGGACTACGCACACAACCTAGATCAAGAGAATTAAACCATGTTTTAGCATCACCCTTTAAGGAGAACGAAAATAACTTAAGGATATAATAGTAACAATCTTTTTCTTTATTTGTGAATAAGGTGGCTATATCATTCAGTTTAGTAAGATGTGTAACAACAGTTTCAGATTCATAGCCATGGAAAGGATCAGGTTCAACCAAAGTAATTAACTCAGGATCGACAGAGAAATCATAATCCTTATCAGAAATACAGATAGGTGAAGTAGCAAAAGTAGGGTCATATTTCATTCTAGCATTCAAAGACTTTTCTTTCAGCTTAACTAACAATTTCTTAAGATAATACCTATCATTGCAAGCTAAAAGATCTCTAGCAGTTTCTTCATCCATAACATAACCCTCAGGCACAACAGGCAATTCATATCTAGGGGAGAATCTTCATCATCACTTTCATCAATATTACCAGTTTCAATAGTTTCATTCTCTTTAGCCCGAGCAATTTGTTCATCAAGAAATTCACATAGTGGCACATTATTATCAAGCATAGAAGTAGTTTCATCATAAGTATCATGCATAGCAGAAGTGGCATCTTCAAGAACATGCGAAAAGTCACATTCAATAGCAGGTGTAGGTGTCGCAAATTTACTCATAACAAAGGGTGAATCAAGTGCAGAGCTAGATGGCAGTTCCTTACCTCTCCTCGTAGTCGAGGGAAAGATCTTGGTTTTTTCATCTCTCAAGTTCTTCATAGTGATCAATAGATATAAATCCCAAGTGACTCAAAGAATATAGCTATGCTCCCCGGCAATGACACCAGAAGATAGTCTTGATAACCCACAAGTATAGGGGATCGCAACAGTTTTCGAGGGTAGAGTTTTCAAGCCAAATTTATTGATTCGACACAAGGGGAGCCAAAGAGTATTCTCAAGTATTAGCAATTGAGTTGTCAATTCAACCACACCTGAAAGACTTAATATCTACAGCAAAGTATTTAGTAGCAAAATAGTATGGAAGTAACGGTAACGGTGGCAAAAGTAACAGTAGCAATTTTGTAGTAATTGTAACAGTGGTAGCGGAAAAGTAACTAAGCAAGGATCAATATGTAAGAAGCTCGTAGGTATTGGATCCATGATGGATAATTATGTCGGATGCGATTCCTCATGTAATAGTTATAACCTAGGGTGACACAGAACTAGCTCCAGTTCATCAATGTAATGTAGGCATGTATTCTGAATATAGTCATACATGCTTATGGGAAAGAACTTGCATGACATCTTTTGTCCTACCCTCCCGTGGCAGCGGGGTCCTATTCGAAACTAAGGGATATTAAGGCCTCCTTTTAATAGAGTACCAGACCAAAGCATTAACACTTAGTGAATACATGAACTCCTCAAACTACGGTCATCACCGGGAGTGGCCCCGATTGTTGTCACTTCGGGGTTGCCGGATCATAACACATAGTAGGTGACTATTGACCTGCAAGATAGGATCAAGAACTCACATATATTCATGAAAACATAATAGGTTCAGATCTGAAATCATGGCACTCGGGCCCTAGTGACAAGCATTAAGCATGGCAAAGTCATAGCAACATCAATCTTAGAACATAATGGATACTAGGGATCAAACCCTAACAAAACTAACTCGATTACATGGTAAATCTCATGCAACCCATCACCTCCAGCAATCCTACGATGGAATTACTCACGCACGGCGATGAGCATCATGGAATTGGTGATGGAGGAAGGTTGATGATGACTACGGTGGCGATCTCCACTCTCCGGAGCCCCGAACGGACTCACTACAAGAAATTTGTTAATCCATGACGGATTTATCATGACGTTCTCCTGAACCGTCACAACAACCATCATGGATCTGCAAGATGCGAATGGGCCACAAGACGATAACCCCATTTATGATGGACATTGAAGGTCCGTCACGAAAACCGTCATGGATTAACAAGATAGGCCTAGTCGGGCCTAACTTTTTTCTTTATACACCATTCAGACCGTCAAGGGTGGCTCCTGCTGTGCGTGCTATTTTGATTGGCCTACATGTCATTTGAATGTAATAGTGAATAGGAGAAAAAATGGAGAGTAAAACGAATAGAGCGCACGCGAGAAGGGTAATTTGAAGTCCTGAGCGTGGGGAGCGAAACTTTTCGAGCCAGCCCATTTAACTACAGAGTCCACACCGTCGTGACCCTAATCTCCCTTTCTCTTCTCCACCCATACCAACCATCAGCCGCCGCCGCCACTCCATCTTCCCGCCTCGCGTCGCTCCATATCACCGTCGGTGGCGCCGGCGCTGAACCACCCTGCGCCAGGCCGCTCCCATCTATCCCACACTAGACCCCTCCCCGTCTACCTCACTCCATGCCCCTTCTCATGCAGATCGCACCCTCGAGCTGCGGCGGCCCAGTCCTGCTTCTCGAGCTGATGCGGCAACGGTGGCGATGGGACCAACTGCTAGGTTTGGAACCCCATGATGTCACCGACGGCGAGCATGGATCCAGCTCCATCCGGTGGCGAAACACACACGCGCTTCTCCTTGGATGGTCAGCGGGAAATCTAAGGGTAACACGTACGTTTCCTTCACGCACGACGACAGCACCGGCCGCATCGATTTCATCTGGTGAGTGCAGCTCGGCAAATCGCTTGCTCTTACCTGAGTTCCAGATTTATACTTTTGTTTGGATTCCATTGCTGGATGTTGGCTCTAGGATATGTCCATTGCTGCAACTTCAATCTTCACTGGATGAAAACACTTCTGGTTGTTAGTACGACAGTGCAAGAAATCTAGTAATGGGAATTAATCCTGCAGGTTCTTAACCATCTCTTATTAGTTTCAGGTATTGCTGAAGCTATCCACGAATGCCATTTCCTCTCATACACAATTCCTACTATAGGTACTGAATATCTCATGAGAAAGTCACACATAGGGGGTAGTGTACTCTCCCTCACTTGGCTTTTCTTAACCACACTCGCCCATTTTTTGCTAAACAATTTCTTCTGTTGGCATCACAAAGCATGCATTTCTCATTAGAGAAGTTAAACATTGCATAAACTTCTGCATTTTTAGCAGCATCTTGGCATTATTTTGAACTGAATCATGACAAGAACACATGTCTTGAATTTCTCAGTACACGTCTTCTCCATCAATCATAAGAAAAAAGAAAAAGAAAAATGTCACATAACCCATATATACAACAAAATGTTATTTTACACACCCTCGCGACTTCCACTAGTTAGACAACTTTTGTATGTAAACTTATATAACTTTTATGTATTGTAGGCAGCTCCTTGCAATGTATAGTGTAGTGCCTGATCTAGTACATATGTTGTCCCAATGGATATGGGCATTTACGGCTGATTTGAGGTCCTTTTGGATATAACTGCTATCACTATCACCAGGAGGATAGTTTCTAAAAATGAAGCCTACTAGGTAACTATCATAGTGTCGTATCAGATTGCTGGGATGAGTTTGGTCCTCTATATGCATACTGCACAACATATTCTTGGCTGCATAAATGTGATTTCCTTTTGTCCTTCTATCAATAAGATGCACAAGTGAGTTGTTTGATACTGATGTTATGATACTGAATTGGTGCTCACGTGAAGACTTCTAAACCAGTTCTGATGTGTATTAGTGTGGCACCCCGGCTCAGAGCGACCGGTTTACCCTGCATTGCCAGCCCAGAGACCTTGTCTTCTAGCAACACACAACATCTTGGTACAGAAAGAAACTGCTTTATTGATGCTAGCGGATCAAAGTTTTACATTACAACAAGTAGCGAGGCCAAGCAGCACACACGGTGCGGCTGGACAATATGTACATTATTTAATGAACATAAAAGGCCTCGGTCATAGCAACTACGCGTCAGCTAAACAACTTCATAGCGGAACTCCATAGCATAGGGACACCGATGTGGACACGATCTAGACTCGGACGGCACTCCTTTCCAGCGAAACTTTCCTAAAATCCGGCATGACACGCCAGGTCAGTACATTGAATGTACTTGCAAGCTTACAACAAACAAAATCATAATGACAAACAATATCAAGATAATTATTCAATTGTTAAAATGCAGCACCACACGTGAGTATGCATACAACCAACATGTTGTGCTCATGCCTTTGTGAAAACAGTCCCTCGGTCTGACTTACCCATGGTGATCTTTCTTAACCTATAAACTTGTCCATCTCAACAGGACATAACTCATGATCTTTCCGGCGATCACAACCCTGACCATACTTGGTCTCAAATCATCTCGGTGGCTCTTCCACCATTTTTACAGTGCAAAAAAAATTCATAACTTAGTGAGCAAAATTTTATTATATGTTGACCCATGGTGTGACTTACTTTCGAGCGTGTCCGTGACCGTGGACTTGGGTATCGATAGATTAATTACATTCTGTAGAGGTAGTGCACTGTACCCACACCATAGAACCCATGGCCTCGCTTTCTCATTCGGGTGGACCAACGGCTTTCCGACAAAACTCTTCCATTTCCATGACACTCTTCCGTCTACTCCGACTCACTCCCCACCGGAATAGTCCTGGGTGGCCCCGTGCCTACCAAAGGCACACCGACCACCGTCGTGGCCAAACATAAACTGTCCCAAACGGGGACTCAGTACCATAAACTCAACAACGGGCACACAAGGTTATGCCTGCTTACCGGGCCAGGGTACCGCACGCCCATAACCTTCCCTACTTGGAGGTACCGACCAGAGGCATGACAACGGACCGAATAAAGACCTTCCCATAAAGGAAAATGTGGTTGCACTGGGAAAAACTCGATTCAGTGGCACCATGACCCGGTTAACATTTTATTCAAGTTGAGTTATTAACAGGTTCAACTTAAAGAAAATAAATAACCGGTGTCATAAGATGCCATGCAAATGCAACATACCAATATGCATTACCATAAAGAACTGGGTCAACTTTACCCTACTAAGTGCAAGCATCACAACTTCCAATATTCTTCTGGTTATGATTTACTTTCAATTAAAAACAGAATATATTCTAGCAAAATTTTACCATAGTTCTTATGCAAGAAAAATAACTTCACATAACTATTTATATTCATACCCATATTAGTTCTTCATGACCCAAACTTTCTTCTAGCTATCTTAACAACTTAAATCAACTTCCAACTTTCTGTAAACTAAATATATCAACTAAATACAGCAACCAACAAAATGTAATTAACAAAAATGATTCATGTACATGGATTAAATCATTATTCAAGTTGGAAAATCACAAATATTGAAATGTCACCATGAAAATGTTGCTGTGGCTTGCCTTAGTGCAAATGAGGTTCACAAGCCTCCTCGTGATCCTCAAGACAAGCTTCACCTTCTGAAAATATTTAAAAGTACAAAAAGAAAATATCAAGAACCATTCAAAATTTCACCAGAAAATCTACACAGCACCAAAAAGTCTCTTTTTTGGTGTGCTGCAAGATTTCTTTACAAAGAACACAATGCAAAAAGAATCAATTCATTTGGACTTATCGTTAAAAAGTTATTGCAGTTTGAAGTGTTCTGGAATATATTTAAATTTGGAATTTAAATAAACAGACTCGAAAGGGGGTGACGTCGAAGGCGTAAAGGCCCAGGGCGCCACCACTCGTACTGCTTCATGCTAGTACATAGAGGCTGACTAGCGGGCCCTCCTAGTCAGGTGAGGGGGGAGAGGGAGAAGAACAGGGGAGGTCATGGCCTCGCCGGAGCGCACGCCGGCGACGCGAGTTTCTTGGCCAAGATGGGAGGGATAGATCAACAGAGGAGGTTGAGGCGCACCATCCCGTACCTGTAGAGTAGCTAGGGGTGGTCGGACGACATCCAAAATGGCCTCGCAGGTGGAGGCAGAATGGGGTGGTCGCCGGATTTGAGGAAGACGGCGAGCAACGACGACTCCGGAAGCTCCAACTAGGTGGAACAGCACCACCAGAGAGTGGTGGATGCTCTGGAAGAGTTGCGCTGGCCTCAGAGGGGCTGGAGCTACCGCGAAGACCCGAGGGGATCGCGACGAGCTCAAGCTCGGGGATGGCGGCCTGCGGCCTTCCAGGCCGGGCTACGAGTTTCTACACAGTCGTGGGGTGTGTGAGAGTGGAGTGGCATGCTTGGGAAGGCTGGGAGGGGTCCTATATATAGGCAAGCTGAGAGGGGGAATCGGGGCTCCGCCGGCAACACTTGGATGCTGCACACGGCAACGAACGGCGTCAATGAGAGGGGGAGAAGGCGACGGGGTTCACGTGGGAGCTGTGGACGGACGGAGACGAGCACATGATCACTGGAATGGCGACAAGCACAGTGCGCACCGCACTGTTGCCTTGGCCGGACCGAGCCCGTGCTCGCTGCGGCGAGCTCCGGCATCGGTGAGTGCCAGGGGGTGCTGTAGAAGTCGAGACGAAGATGGTGGCACGGTTTGGCAAGCTCCAGCAGGCGTGGAAGCGAGCATGCGTGAAACAGAGCACTCGGCGGCATCCAGAGCGCGCCGATAAGCAGCTTGGCATGGTGCACACGCGTGGTCACCGCGTGAACTCTACCTACTGGCCGACTTGGTGCCAAAGATCATGTCTGGCGTGTTGTTCGTGGCAGATATGAGTGTTACCTAGGTTTAGTTTGGATCCAGACGCAGTAGAAAGAAATTCACATGGCTGGTAAGTTTTTGGACAAAAACTTTGAGGTTACCGAGGTAAATTGGCTAGGAGTTGGAGGCTGTGATTTGGAGGCTAAGGTAAAGATGCACAAGGAGTTTCAGATACAATGGAGCAAGTAAAATGGTAGTTGATGTAGAAACTACCATTTTTGTCCAGAATAGAAAAGAATTTCTATAGCAATAATATTCCAAAAAGTGGTGCAATATTTTTGATCAAGAATGTGTCCTTGGGTCCAAAGAATATTTATGAATTTCCTCAGATTTTTGTGGGCAAGAAAAATTGTGGTTGCTTTGGAGCACAATGGGCTTAACAAGGGTTTTGGAGGGAAAAATGAATATTTTTCAATAAAGAAAAATATTCCAATACTTATTTTAGGGTGAACTAGAGGGAAAAGATGATTTGAGATGGATATGAGGCACTTGGGTGAAAGCCAAGGGTACCCAAGTGTTTAAGTCCATATGAAAAGATTCAAAAATCCCAAGGTTCAAATTAAATCCAAATAAAACTCAGGCAAATAAAAGAGGGCAAAAATCAGGCTATCACAAACCTCCCCCACTTAGAATGAATCTCGTCCTCGAGATTCGGTTGCTTGGGAAAACCATTCCGGATAATGTGTCTGTAGGAATTCTTTTTGTTCCCAGGTTGCTTCTGACTCGGTGTGATGCTCCCACTGGACCTTATAAAACTTCCTTACTTTACTACGAGTGACCCTTTCCATCTCATCCACAATTTTGAACGGTCTCTGTCGGATTCAGGGCTCCGCAAAACCCAAGAAGTTCAAGCACATGGGCGTGAACGAAGATCTCTCCCGCTCGCGTCTACCTAGCGCCTCGCCCTCGTTGGTGGAGAGATTCAAGCAAACAACAGATAGAATACACAAGAGTTTACCTAGGTTCGGGCCACCGTGTGGTGTAAGACCCTACTTCCTGCTTTGGTGGATTAGCCTCGGGCGGGCTGGAATATGAGCTAGTACAGCGGTTCCTGAGCTCAGGAGGTGAGCTCAGGAGGGTCAGGAGGCAAGTGTTCTTGCTTCTTATGTGGTGGCAGAGTGTATCGACCAATCCCCTTCATAATGGGAATCCTAGCTACTTATATAGGCGGCCACGGTCCTCTTCCCCCGAAATGTTTAGGCGGGAAGGGATCCCACAACGGCCATTTTTGAGCGGGAACACACGGACGTTCCTACGCTGACAAAAGCAGTCTTTGCCTGCAAAAGGACCAGGCGGTGACGCGGTGCTGGGCTCGACGGTGACATCCTCCTTGTTGTCCTTGCGGTCTTCGGTCTTGTTGCACTGATGGGAAAAGCTTTGCCCCGCTCCTCGGGAACCTGCGGCTACGCTGTCCCCCTTGCACCGAAATGGTAACTGCGCCGCTGGCGGACGCTGGCACCCGCTGGCACGGTGCGTCACTGCTGACATCACTGCCTCCTCCTGAGGCAGGCTTGTCCTTGGATTCTCCGCCCATTCGGAGCACCTTGCTGAGGCCGCTCTCGAGGAGGTCTTGACGTCGTTCTCCTCATGAGGCATAGCCCCCTCGCGAGGGTCTTGGACAGCTGGTCGATCAGCTGGGCCGTACCAGGCCGCTTGTAGGAGCGCGTCGTGGCCCGCAGACAGGCAAGTCTGGGTACCCTGGTTCCCAGTACGTCGACAGTAGCCCCCGGGCCCAAGGCGCGCGTGGAGTTGGCTTCGGGGCGAAGCCTTAGTCGAGGACGAAGCACCGCGGGCCCCAAAAAGGCTGCGGGCCAGGCTGGCGCGTGACGGTTGGATGGGACGCGAGCGACCCAGCTCCCCAGACCGTCTCGACAAACGTGTATCTTGACAAAAAGGGGCCATCTCTGCTGGGGGAGTTATCGCTCTCCTTCCTTCCTGCTCGGGTTTCTCCCCCTTACGCTTCCGTCCTTCCTGAATCGCCAGCGTCCTTCGGCTCCCTCAACCTTGGCGAAGAGGAACAAGAGTGCCGCGCCGGCGTCCGGATCTGCTTCTTCCCTTGATGCGGCGCTCGAGCAGTCCTCCATCACTAGGGAGGAGGACTACTCAGAGGTCCAGCCTTTCTTGTCGAGCGCCCACAACGAGCACGACCCGACGCGGATCTGGGCCGGATCCACCATGACGCTGAAGGAAATATGCTCTAGAGGCAATAATAAAGTTGTTATTTATATTTCCTTATATCATGATAAATGTTTATTATTCATGCTAGAATTGTATTAACCGGAAACTTAGTACATGTGTGAATACATAGACAAAACAGAGTGTCCCTAGTATGCCTCTACTAGACTAGCTCATTGATCAAAGATGGTTATGTTTCCTAACCATAGACATGAGTTGTCATTTGATCAACGGGATCACATCATTAGGAGAATGATGTGATGGACAAGACCCATCCATTAGCATAGCACTATGATCGTTTAGTTTTTTCTGCTATTGTTTTCTTCATGACTTATACATGTTCCTATGACTATGAGATTATGCAACTCCCGAATACCGTAGGAACACCTTGTATGCTATCAAACGTCACAACGTAACTGGGTGATCATAAAGATGCTCTATAGGTGTCTCCGAAAGTATTCGTGGTGTTGGCATAGATCAAGATTATGATTTGTCACTCTGAGTGTCGGAGAGGTATCTCTGGGCCCTCTCGGTAACACACATCACAATAAGCCTTGCAAGCAAAAGACTAATGAGTTAGTCACGAGATGATGTGTTACGGAACGAGTAAAGAGACTTGCCGGTAACGAGATTGAACTAGGTATGGAGATACTGACGATCGAATCTCGGGCAAGTAACATACCGATGACAAAAGGAACAACGTATGTTTTTATGCGGTTTTGACCGATAAAAGATCTTCGTAGAATATGTAGGAACCAATATGAACATCCAGGTTCCGCTATTGGTTATTGACCGGAGATGAGTCTCGGTCATGTCTACATAGTTCTCGAACCCATAGGGTCCGCACGCTTAACGTTTGATGACGATCGGTATTATGAGTTTATGAGTTTTGATGTACCGAAGGTAGTTCGGAGTCCCAGATGAGATCACGGACATGACGAGGAGTCTCGGAATGTCCGAGACTGTCACATCCCTAGTTAGCACTTGCATTAGGACCTAGCTAGAGTGTGCATCATGTTTACTTTCAAAGAAACTTGAAATGGGGTTAACAGAAACCCCAGCACCCCTCTCCTAACAACTAGGGTTTGATAAAATATTTTCCAATGTACCCAAAATGCCCTTCAAAATGTTCATCATTTCTGCCTTGGTCTTAAACCTCTGCCAAAAGTGGTGCACAATTTTCTAGGACAATCTAGGGCTTTGGATTAAATCATATGGTATTTGAATTTGGGCATTTAAATGCTACAAAATATTTTAAATGCTCAAATAATCATAAACTATAATGTTTCCTACTGTTCATAATATATACAGTAGGTATGACAAGTGTTATGAATTATAAAAATGTTTAGGCATTTTTATTAAATGAACAAAGCTGCAAAAGAAATGAAACAGAAAAGAAAATAAAAAAAAGGGAGAGAGAAAACATACCTGGCGCCCCACCCGGCCCACCTGCCGGCCCAGCCCAGCTGCCGCTCCAGCGAGCTGCTTGGCTCGGCCAGGCAGGCAGGCAGGTGCTCGACGACGACCGCGCCGCGCGCCACGCAGCTGCCCGTCGCCTTGCTTCACCCCCCTCGCCGTCCTGGAGGGATGGTTCGGTCGTCCACGTCCTCCTCGACCCCGCAGACACCTCCACCTCCCCCCAGTTCCTTTCCTTCGCTCTCCCCGCGCCATTGGCGACGCCGCCGTGTTCGCACCGTCGTAGAAGCCGCGTCCACCGTCGTCCCTGAGCTCCGCCTTGGTGTCCATCGTCTCCGCCGTCCTCGACTGCTTCGAACAGGCCGAGCCCCGAGCGCTCGCCCGCCCTGGAGACGCCCCCGACCTCTTCTTCCCCAACTCCGGCCGCGGAGATCCCCCTCGCCGTTCTGCTCAGCTCCGACCACCCCCGAGCTCGCTCCTGTGCTTGCTGCAACCCCTGTGAGCCTAGCTACCTCCTCCCCCTCTCTGTTGGCTCTCTTTTGCCCTGTAACGCACTGCACGAAGCTCGCCCGCACGCATCGCCGCCGTGCTCGCCGCCGGTGATGCTCCGGTGACCATTTGGTCACTGGCACCCGTCCAACATACTCACCGCAGCACGTAGATGCGAACGGTGCTACGCACGCATCGCCTAGGCCCCTGCAGCCGTTTCTCCACACACGCCCGACGCCGGTCGCCGCCGTCGAGCTCGTTGCCGTCGTCTCCGGCCACCCCAGGTCCGGCGACCACCACCATCCGACGCGCAACAGCAAGGGCTATCCAATGCACCCAACCGCAGCTCAAGCCGTGCACCGTAGGCGTTTTCCGAAGCACGTCGCCGCGTTTGGCCTCGCCGGCGAGTTGGACCTGTTTTGACCACGGGTTTGACCCCCTGGGTCAATGACATGTGGGCCCTGCCCGCAAGTCAAACCTAGTTTAGGTGTTAATTTAATTTTAATTAGTTAATTAGTTTAGTCACTGACACGTGGGCCCTGGCCCCACTGACAGCTAATTAGTTTTAGTTTAACTCTAATTAACTCAGTTAATTAGCTGTGACACTGACATGAGGGACCCACTGGTCAGGTTTGACTTGGACTGGCCCTATTGACTGCCTGACGTCAGCATGATGTCATGCTGACGCAGTAAAGGTTTTTCTGGGATTTTTAGATTTAAAAATAATTCAGGAAATTCCAGAAAATACCCAAAACTTCAAAAAATCATATAAAATCAACCATAGCTCAGATGGAAAAGATTTATATATGAAAAATGATCAGAAAAATCCAATCTTTCCAATGGCACTGGTTTCATGCATGTTTGAACAAGTTAAATTGCTGTATACATCAAAAACATGATAATGCACTTATTTAAATAATAGTTTGAACTTCAATTTGAATCCTTGATTCAAATAGGTTCAAACCCTTCTGGTTTTAGTTGCATTAGCCAACACACATGCATCTTGCCATGTCATAAACATGCATCATATTGTTGCATTTGTTTGTTAATGATTGTATCGCCGGTATTCTCTGTGTTAGGTCCTGCCCCCGAGGATACTGCTGCGTATCCAGTTGAAGAGCAGTACCCGACAACTACCTTGTCAGGCAAGCAATCATTGATCATTCCGATACAAACCCAATCTTCTCGCTCCTGCTCCCTTTTACTTCATTAAGGCAACATCGCGTGAACTGCTACTTGCTGCGGTAGTTGAACCCTATTCCCTTGCATGACCTGTCATTGCCACAGTAAATAGTTGTAACCCACTAGCATGTGTAGGAGTTGATTGAGCCATGTGATGTGTGATCCACCATGCTATTTGTTTATGTTGCCTGCTATGCTTAGAGTTGTGTCTGGTCTGATTCATCTGGGTGATGGATCAGAGTGAAATGATCTTATCGATAAAGAGAAGGAAGTGTGGAATACGCTTGGTAAAGGTATCGATGAAAGGCCATGTAGGAGTACATGGTGGGTTGTTTCATTGGAATCGTCCATAGGACCCGAGATCTGTATGTGTGGTTCAAGTTACAGCTACTACCACGCATTGGGATCCTTAATTGACCCTCTCAGCTTATTAATTACCCTTGATCTCTGTCCAGGAGTTGCAACTAGTTTCTGGTGTTTATAGCTTACTGGAGGTCGTGCACAACGCTGACCCTCGGGGTGGGTTGTGATGCGACAGGTACGTGGCACGGTGTACCGGTTGCCCGTTTGGTGACTCGGGAACCCTGTACACATCGTTTGGGGCCGTGAGCGACACCCCGGCCGGATCTGCCCACAGATGGAACCCAAATAGGCGATAAACCTGGACGAGAGACTTGAGTAGTTAGTCAGGTCGTGGCCGACACCCCTGCTTGGCTTCCGCTTGAAGGTTGCCGAGTACAGGCCGAGTAAACGGCGATAAGTGGTGGAAGCGTGTGTGAAGAGGTACACCCCTGCAGGGTTATCAATCTATTCGAATAGCCGTTGTTCGCGGTACGAACTACTTGGTTGCTCTTACAGTTCATAGACAAGTTGATGGATACTACTAAAAGCCTCAAGATAAGTGTGAGTGCCGTGGATGGCCCTTCCGTAGGATGACGGAAGAGGATCCTCGGTAGTGTATTGATGTGGTGAGTAGAGGACTCGTGTTCGTAATAACATCTTGCAATCCGTTGAGAGTGTAGTATAGGTTAGCCAAGGTCAAAGCTGGCATTCTGCTATAAACTCCACTACCCCCTTTGATAATGTTGCATGTATGATAGGTTCTGTGGTAAGACTTGCTGAGTACCTTTGTACTCATGTTTGCTTAATAACTATTGCAGAGGAGAACCCTGCCCCTGCTGATGGGTTCTACATAGACGTTGACGTCGACGAGTAGCTTGACACCCAGACGGTGATCTGGAGCTTGTGAAGGGCCTTGTAGATAGTCAGGCTACACCAAGCCTGTTTTATTTTCTAAGTTGTCTGTACTCAGACATGTAGCTTCCGCTTGTGCTTGTATGACTGTATGACTTGAGTGTTGGGTCATGTGACCCCTACCTGTATGAATATGTTATGTATGGCTCTTGGAGCCTTTTAAATAAAGTACTTTGAGTCATAGAGTTCTGTTGTGATGCAATGTTGTATTTGCACATATTGAGCATATTGCGTGTATGATTGAAATGCTTGGTATGTGTGGGATCCGACACCTAGTTGTTTTCCTTTGGTAGCCTATCTTACAGGGAAATGCCTCCTAGTGATTCCAATGAGCCTTGGTAGCTTGCTACTGCTCGGAACACGTAGGCTGGCCGGCATGTGTCCTTCTTCGTTCCTGTGTCTGTCCCTTAGGGGAAATGTCATGCGTTGTTCCTTTAAGTCCATGTAGCTTGCTACGACTTGGGTTCATACGTTGATGACCGACACGTTCGTTGCTGGGTCATGGATGCCTGTATCTGTAATTTAGTGCCACTTTTGGTTTATAACTAGCCATGTCGGCCCGGGTTCTCTGTCATATGGATGCTAGCGACACTGTCATATACGTGTGCCAAAATGCGCAAACGGTCCCGGGCCAGGTAAGGTGGCACCCGTGGGGTTACCGTGCGTGAGGCCACAAAGTGATATGACGTGTTACAGCTAGATCGGTGTGACTTAGGATCGGGATCCTGACAGCGTTGGCATCAGAGCTGGACTGCCTGTAGGTTTCTCAAGCCAAACTGGTCGATGTTGAGTCTAGAAAAATTCTTAGTTATATGTAGGGGAATTGATTGTGGAAGGGAACGTAAGGCTCTTTTTACTCCTTTACCTTATGCCCTTCTGATCTGAGTCTGTCTATTCTTTCTACGGGGAATTAGGACTAGGCCTCTTATCCTTACTAGGTTCACGTGTTACTAATCCGTAGACTCTTAGGATTGTTGGTTTCAAGCCTCAGTTCAGTTCCTATCCTTTTAGTATGATGATTGTTGAACTGGAACCTTGATATGGAATTGTTGAGTGGCTATGCTATCATTTGTATGATGTCTCAAATCCTTGTTTGAGCATTTACAGTTGTTATGCTGCCCGATTTCTTCCAGAAACACTAATTCCTTTGCATTATTCCGTGTTTCAGATGTCTGGCCGCATCCCTCACCAAGTGGTTCGTTTGACTCGGTGCATTAATGTGCCCGGTCACACGGCCATGCTAGTCCGTGTGATGACTGAGACCGGTTATCGCTGGTATCCTGAATACACCGTGGAGGAACAATACCGGGATTTCAATCAAAGTCAGTATTTCTGCACAGTCCGGATATACCCCTCATATCCCGGAGCTAATGATCCCATCCATTGGTCTTATGGACTCGGGATTACCATCGAGATGGCAGTGCACGATGCCGCTTATTCGATGATGACCATTCTCCGTGCTAGGCATGCCCTGTTGCTGAACACTGAGTTCTGTTACATGCCAGCCTCACTCCCCGGAGAGGAAGGCTACTACACTGGTCTGTATACTGATGCTGCTCATGAAGAGCCACTGCTTCAGACTGCTGTTCAGATGTTGGAGGATAGGGACCGTGAGGTCCGTGCCCTCCGAATGGAGCTGAATAACACTCGAGCCGCTCACTGGACTACTTTGACACGGCTTGCACCTGCTGTGCACGCCGGATACCTGGACATGCGGGATTTGTACCCCGTGCGGACTCGTCTGCCTGATCGCATGGATTGGCGTGACGTTGGCGGTATTACACCTCCACGTGGGCGTCGGTTACCACCAGCATCGGGACCGAGACCACACCCATGCCCCTATGGTCCACAGCCTTCGAGTGCTCGCGAGTTCCAAGATCCGTCTGTACCACTTCCAGGCTACGGTGGTAATCTTTACGAGGATTACTACGCGAATGTCTGAGCTAGTCCGTGGTAGTAGTAGTATTGTAGTAGTTGTATTTCCATAGTCCTGCGCATCTTGTGGAATATGACTTAGTGTGTACTGAGTTCCGGAGGTGTAGTTAAATAATGTATAGGAGCTCGGAATGCCTCTGATGGGATGTATCGTCTTTCACCGCAGTTGTACTTTAGCCTTGGCTTGTACTAAACTTTGTATGGTGTGTATGACCACTGGTGTATATGTAGCAGTTCCTATATTACCATGTCGTACGGATGAACATCTCTGCATTCTGTGTCATCCATTACATTCTGCACTTCTATGTCAAATTTTTGCCATCCTTGTCTAAACCGTTGTTTTGTTTTCCTAGGATGGTCAACACTCGCAACACTCCTGCTGCTCAGGAGCAGGGTGAGGCTAGTGGGGCTAGAGATGGAAATCTGCCCCAGCCACCCTCTTTGGCGGAAATTATGCTTGAAGCAGAACGGAACAAGAGAGAGACCAACCATCTGCTGGAACACATAGAGCAGAACACTGGGTTCCGTCAGAGGAATGACGTGGTGTCAATCCACGATTTTATCATGATGTGTCCACCAAAGCTCCATCACTCCACTGAACCTCTGGATGCTGATGACTGGCTACGAAGTATCACCCACAAGCTACACTCTGCCCGTGTGGCCGAAGCTGACAAGGTTATTTACGCCGCCTACCATCTTGAGGGCCCTGCCAGTCTTTGGTGGGAAAACTTTGAAGCTATGCGTCCTGCTGGCCAAGTCACTACCTGGGTTGAGTTCAGTGAGGCATTCCGTGAACACCACATTCCGGAAGGTCTCATGGATCGCAAGCGGGAGGAATTCTGCAATTTCACCCAGGGCCGTTTAACTGTGGATGGCTATAGTCGTGAGTTTGGTAATCTGGCACGCTATGCACCTGAGGAAGTATCCACCGATGCCAAGAAACAGGCGAGGTTCCGCAAGGGACTCAGCCCTGAACTTCGTCGAGATCTACGTCTGCACGAGTGCACTTCCTTCCAGAAGTTGGTTAACAAGGCTATCAGTGCTGAAACAGGCCAGACCGACTTCGAGGCCACCCGCAAGCATACTCGAGACTTTGGTTCCTCATCCGGCTCTGGCTCTCACAAGCGCCGTGTGTGGGTTCCTAACACGGCTCTACCACCCAAGTACACACCGAGGCCATCCTATGAGGCGCCTCGCCCAACTCAACAGTTTGCACCTGCTAAGACCTATGGAGGACCACCCTCCAACTTTGCTCCACGCACCACCACTGTGACATGTTTCAAGTGTGGAGAACCGGGACACTACATGCGTGATTGTCCCCAGAATCAGCCAAGAAAACCCGTTGGCCGTGGTAAGCCAACCGGCAAGGTGAACTATGTCAAGCCAATCCCCACTGCATGTGGTCATGTCAACTATGTTTCTGCCGAAGAAGCTTATGAGGATCCTAACGTCGTCCTTGGTACGCTTCTCGTAAATTGCCATCCGGCATCTGTTCTTTTCGATACTGGAGCATCCATTCGTTCATATCTGAGAGCTATGCTCGATTGCACAACATGACTTTTTGTGACATGCCTACTTCCATGGTTATTCAAACTCCTGGTTCAAAGTGGCAAACCTCTAGGGTAAGCCATGGAAATGAAATTCTTGTCGATAGACTTGTTTTCCTTGCATCTCTAATCGCTCTCAAGTCCTCGGACATAAACATCATCTTGGGTATGGATTGGATGACAACTCATTATGCCAAGATTGATTGCTTTACTAGGACCGTTCAACTTACACATCCATCCGGCAAGATAGTCAATGTCTTGGCCCGAATGGCTGAACGTCAGCTCTACTCTCTTAATGCCAGCCCTCTACCAGAACTCAAAGATATCCCGGTAGTCCGTGACTTCCCGGATGTTTTTCCAGAAGAACTGCCAGGAGTTCCACCTGACAGAGATGTCGAGTTCGTGATAGATCTTATCCCTGGAACTGTCCCAATCTCTAGGAGACCTTATAAGATGGCACCACTAGAATTAGCTGAGCTAAAGAAACAACTCGATGAGTCTTTGCAAAAAGGTTTCATCTGTCCTAGTTCTTCCCCTTGGGCTTGCCCCGTCCTCTTCATTAAGAAGAAGGATGGAACGGAGCGGATGGTTGTAGATTACCGACCTGTCAATCTGGTCACCATAAAGAATAAGTATCAGCTTCCCAGGATCAACGACCTGTATGATCAGCTCGCTGGATCCTCAGTCTTCTCTAAGATGGATTTGAGGTTGGGCTACCATTAAATCAAAATCAAGAACGGGGACATTCCTAAAATGGCTTTCGTTACTCGTTATGGCCAATATGAGTACACCGTCATGTCCTTCGGATTAACCAATGCCCCAGCTACCTTTTCTCGGTTAATGAATTCTATATTCATGGAGTATTTGGATAAATTCGTCGTGGTATACCTCGATGATATACTCATTTTCTCCAAGAACAAGGAAGATCATGTCGAGCATTTAAGGCTGGTATTGACGAAACTTCGAGAGCACCGCCTTTATGCCAAATTCTCTAAATGTGAATTTTGGTTGCCAGAAGTAACCTATCTAGGTCATGTGATCTCTGGCAAGGGTATTGCTGTCAATCCCGAGCGAGTTCAAGCCGTACTTGATTGGACTCCCCCTGAATCGGTCAAGCAAGTTAGGAGTTTTCTTGGCTTAGCGAGCTATTGCCGACGTTTCGTCGAGAACTTCTCCAAGGATGCTAAACCTCTAACCGAACTCCTCAAGAAAGATAAAAAGTTTGAGTGGACCCCACAGTGTGAGTCCAGTTTTCAGGAACTGAAAAGACGCCTGACATCTGCACCTGTACTGGTACCACCAGACTTTTCCAAGGATTTTATAATCTATTGCGATGCCTCGCGACAAGGACTAGGTTGCATTCTCATGCAAGATCGTCAAGTGATTGCATACGCATCTCGACAGTTGCGTCCACATGAGGATAACTATCCTACTCATGATCTAGAGCTTGCAGCTGTAGTCCATGCACTTAAAACATGGCGACATTACCTCCTTGGTAATCGCTGTGAAATCTTCACTGATCACCAAAAGTTTGAAGTATATCTTCACTCAACCGGATCTAAATCTCAGGCAAAGACGTTGGGTTGAGTTGCTCACCGACTACGACTTAGGAATCACTTACACTCCTGGAAAGGCCAATGTCATGGCTGATGCACTAAGTCGTAAGTCATATTGTAACAATTTAATGTTACAACAAAGTCAACCACTTCTCTACGAGGAATTTCGTAAGCTTAACCTTCACATTGCTCCTCGAGGATTCCTTTCCACCTTGGTGGCGAAACCTACCCTTATGGATCAAATCATAGTTGCCCAGCGGTATGATAAAGGCATATCTCGGATCAAGGAGAACATTGCTAGCGGAGTTGCTAGGAGTTTCTCTATGGATGATCGAGGTGTAGTGTACTTCGAGAACCGCTTGGTGGTGCCCAAGAAACCACAACTACGACAGATGATTCTTAAGGAGGCTCATGAATCTCCTCTCACGATTCATCCCGGTAGTACCAGAATGTATCAAGACCTACGTCAAAGATTCTGGTGGACTAGGATGAAGAGAGAAATCGCTCAGTTCATTGCTAACTGCGACGTTTGTCATCGAGTCAAAGCAGAGCATCAACGGCCTGCTGGCACTCTTCAGCCTTTAGCTATTCCTGAATGGAAATGGGATAAAGTTGGTATGGACTTCATTACCGGGTTTCCCAGGTCCAGGAAAGGGAATAATGCTATCTTCGTCGTTATTGACCGCCTCTCTAAAGTAGCTCATTTCCTGCCTGTTCGGGAGAGTATTACCGCTAGCCAGCTAGCAGACTTATATGTCTCTCGAATAGTATCACTTCATGGTGTGCCGTTGGAGATTAACTCAGACCGTGGAAGTCTTTTCATTTCCTGATTTTGGGAAAGTTTCCAGAATGCTATGGGAACTCATCTCTCTTTCAGTACTGCCTTCCATCCGCAGTCAAGTGGTCAAGTGGAACGAGTCAATCAAATTCTGGAAGACACGCTTCGAGCCTCTGTCATTTCTTTCGGTATGGAATGGGAAAAATGTCTTCCATTCGCCGAATTCGCTTATAACAATAGTTATCAAGCCAGCTTGGGCAAAGCTCCCTTCGAAGTTCTATATGGACGAAGGTGTCGAACACCTCTTAACTGGGCAGAGACCGGGGAAAGACAATTCTTTGGCCCGGATATGATCCAGGAAGCAGAGGAACAAGTTCGCATCGTTCGTGAGAGATTGAAAACAGCCCAGTCTCGCCAAAAGAGCCAATATGATAGTCATCATAAGGCTGTGACTTTTGAAGTCGGCGATAAGGCTTACCTTCGGGTTACTCCTCTTAAAGGAACCCATCGCTTCGGTATCAAAGGCAAATTGGCCCCTCGTTACATCGGTCATTTTCGCATTCTTGCCAAACGAGGAGAAGTTGCCTACCAATTGGAACTACCTCCGCACCTCTCCAGAGTTCATGATGTTTTCCACGTTTCTCAACTCAAGCGATGCTTCTCGGATCCTATCCGCGGAGTGGACCACGAAACGCTTGATCTCCAAGACAATCTCACATATCGAGAATACCCCGTTCGTATTCTTGATCAAACTGAGCGCACCACTCGACGCCACAATATCAAGTTTCTCAAGGTTCAATGGTCACATCATTCCGAGAGTGAAGCTACTTGGGAAAGGGAGGATCGTCTTCGACTTGAGTACCCCACCCTCTTTCCGGAGGAACCTGAATCTCGGGACGCGATTCTTTTAAGTGGGGGTGAGTTGTCACATCCCTAGTTAGCACTTGCATTAGGACCTAGCTAGAGTGTGCATCATGTTTACTTTCAAAGAAACTTGAAATGGGATTAACAGAAACCCCAGCACCCCTCTCCTAACAACTAGGGTTTGATAAAATATTTTCCAATGTACCCAAAATGCCCTTCAAAATGTTCATCATTTCTGCCTTGGTCTTAAACCTCTGCCAAAAGTGGTGCACAATTTTCTAGGACAATCTAGGGCTTTGGATTAAATCATATGGTATTTGAATTTGGGCATTTAAATGCTACAAAATATTTTAAATGCTCAAATAATCATAAACTATAATGTTTCCTACTGTTCATAATATATACAGTAGGTATGACAAGTGTTATGAATTATAAAAATGTTTAGGCATTTTTATTAAATGAACAAAGCTGCAAAAGAAATGAAACATAAAAGAAAATAAAAAAAAGGGAGAGAGAAAACTTACCTGGCGCCCCACCCGGCCCACCTGCCGGCCCAGCCCAGCTGCCGCTCCAGCGAGCTGCTTGGCTCGGCCAGGCAGGCAGGCAGGTGCTCGACGGCGACCGCGCCGCGCGCCACGCAGCTGCCCGCCACCTTGCTTCACCCCCTCGCCGTCCTGGAGGGATGGTTCGGTCATCCACGTCCTCCTCGACCCCGCAGACACCTCCACCTCCCCCCAGTTCCTCTCCTTCGCTCTCCCCGCGCCATGGCCGACGCCGCCGTGTTCGCACCGTCGTAGAAGCCGCGTCCACCGTCGTCCCTGAGCTCCGCCTTGGTGTCCATCGTCTCCGCCGTCCTCGACTGCTTCGAACAGGCCGAGCCCCGAGCGCTCGCCCGCCCTGGAGACGCCCCCGACCTCTTCTTCCCCAACTCCGGCCGTGGAGATCACCCTCGCCGTTCTGCTCAGCTCCGACCACCCCCGAGCTCGCTCCGGTGCTTGCTGCAACCCCTGTGAGCCTAGCTACCTCCTCCCCCTCTCTGTTGGCTCTCTTTTGCCCTGTAATGCACTGCACGAAGCTCGCCCGCACGCATCGCCGCCGTGCTCGCAGCTGGTGATGCTCCGGTGACCATTTGGTCACTGGCACCCGTCCAACATACTCACCGCAGCACGTAGATGCTAACGGTGCTACGCACGCATCGCCTAGGCTCCTGCAGCCGTTTCTCCACACACGCCCGACGCCGATCGCCGCCGTCGAGCTCGTTGCCGTCGTCTCCGGCCACCCCAGTTCCGGCGACCACCACCATCCGACGCGCAACAGCAAGGGCTATCCAACGCACCCAACCGCAGCTCAAGCCGTGCACCGTAGGCGTTTTCCGAAGCACGCCGCCGTGTTTGGCCTCGCCGGCGGCTAAACGCCGGCGAGTTGGACCTGTTTTGACCACGGGTTTGACCCCCTGGGTCAATGACATGTGGGCCCTGCCCGCAAGTCAAACCTAGTTTAGGTGTTAATTTAATTTTAATTAGTTAATTAGTTTAGTCACTCACACGTGGGCCCTGGCCCCACTGACAGCTAATTAGTTTTAGTTTAACTCTAATTAACTCAGTTAATTAGGTGTGACACTGACATGAGGGACCCACTGGTAAGGTTTGACTTGGACTGGCCCTGTTGACTGCCTGACGTCAGCATGATGTCATGCTGACGCAGTAAAGGTTTTTCAGGGATTTTTATATTTAAAAATAATTCAGGAAATTCCAGAAAATACCCAAAACTTCAAAAAATCATATAAAATCAACCATAGCTCAGATGGAAAAGATTTATATATGAAAAATGATCAAAAAAATCCAATCTTTCCAATGGCACTGGTTTCATGCATGTTTGAACAAGTTAACTTGCTGTATACATCAAAAACATGATAATGCACTTATTTAAATAATAGTTTGAATTTCAATTTGAATCCTTGATTCAAATAGGTTCAAACCCTTCTGGTTTTAGTTGCATTAGCCAACACACATGCATCTTGCCATGTCATAAACATGCATCATATTGTTGCATTTGTTTGTTAATGATTGTATCGCCGGTATTCTCTGTGTTAGGTCCTGCCCCCGAGGATACTGCTGCGTATCCAGTTGAAGAGCAGTACCCGACAACTACCTTGTCAGGCAAGCAATCATTGATCATTCCGATACAAACCCAATCTTCTCGCTCCTGCTCCCTTTTACTGCATTAAGGCAACAACGCGTGAACTGCTACTTGCTGCGGTAGTTGAACCCTATTCCCTTGCATGACCTGTCATTGCCACAGTAAATAGTTGAAACCCACTAGCATGTGTAGGAGTTGATTGAGCCATGTGATGTGTGATCCACCATGCTATTTATTTATGTTGCCTGCTATGCTTAGAGTTGTGTCTGGTCTGATTCATCTGGGTGATGGATTAGAGTGAAATGATCTTACCGATAAAGAGAAGGAAGTGTGGAATACGCTTGGTAAAGGTATCGATGAAAGGCCATGTAGGAGTACATGGTGGGTTGTTTCATTGGAATCGTCCATAGGACCCGAGATCTGTATGTGTGGTTCAAGTTACAGCTACTACCACGCATTGGGATCCTTAATTGACCCTCTCGGCTTATTAATTACCCTTGATCTCTGTCCAGGAGTTGCAACTAGTTTCTGGTGTTTATAGCTTACTGGAGGTCGTGCACAACGCCGACCCTCGGGTGGGTTGTGATGCGACAGGTACGTGGCACGGTGTACCGGTTGCCCGTTTGGTGACTCGGGAATCCTGTACACATCGTTTGGGGCCGTGAGCGACACCCCGGCCGGATCTCCCCACGGATGGAACCCAAATAGGCGATAAACCTGGACGAGAGACTTGAGTAGTTAGTCAGGTCGTGGCCGACACCCCCGCTGGGCTTCCGCTTTTGGTTTATAACTAGCCATGTCGGCCCGGGTTCTCTGTCATATGGATGCTAGCGACACTGTCATATACGTGTGCCAAAATGCGCAAACGGTCCCGGGCTAGGTAAGGTGGCACCCGTGGGGTTACCGTGCGTGAGGCCGCAAAGTGATATGACGTGTTACAGCTAGATCGGTGTGACTTAGGATCGGGGTCCTGACAGAGACATAAAGATTGATATATTGGACGACTATATTCGGACACCGGAAGTGTTCCGGAAAAGTTTTGGATTTAACGGGATTGCCGGAAGGGGTTACCGGAACCCCCTACAAAGGGGGATGGTCCATAGTGGGCCTTATGGAAAAGAGAGAGGCAGCCCATAGGGGCTGGCCGGCGCCCACCTAGGGTTCCTAGTTGGACTAGGATTGGGGGGCGCCACCTCTCCCTCTTTTCCTTTCCCTCTCTTCCTTCTTTGGTAGTTCCTACTAGGGTTTCGGTAACCCCTTCCGGCAATCCTATTCCTAGTAGGATTGCACCCCTAGCCGCACCAAAGAAGGGCCGGCCGGCCTTCCCCCTTGCTCCTTTATATACGGGGGCAGGGGGGCACCCAAAGACACACAAGTTGAATTGTTTTAGCCGTGTGCGGTGCCCCCCTCCACAGAAACACACCTCGGTCATACCGTTGCAGTGCTTAGGCGAAGCCCTGCGCTGGTAGATACATCATATCCGTCACCACGCCGTCGTGCTGACGTAACTCTCCCGTGAAGCTCAACTGGATCAAGAGCTCGTGGGACGTCATCAAGCTGAACGTGTGCTGAACGCGGAGGTGCCGTACGTTCGGTGCTTGATCGGTTGGATCGCGAAGAAGTTCGACAACATCAACCGCGTCACTTGACGCTTCCGCTCCCGGTCTACGAGGGTACGTAGACACACTCTCCCCTCTCGTTGCTATGCGTCTAGTAGATAGATCTTGCGTGATCGTAGGAAATTTTAATATACTACGATCCCCAACAGTGGCATCATGAGCCAGGTCTATGCGTAGATGATATGCACGAGTAGAACACAATGAGTTGTGGGCGATACTAGTCATACTGCTTACCAGCATGTCATACTTTGCTTCGGCGGTATTGTGAGATGAAGCGGCCCGGACCGACATTACGCGTATGCTTACGCGAGACTGGTTTCACTGTTACGAGCACTCGTTGCTTAAAGGTGACTGGCGGGTGTCTGTCTCTCTCAGTTTAGCTGAATCAAGTGTGGCTACGCCCGATCCTTGTGAAGGTTAAAACAGCACATACTTGACGAAACATCGTTGTGGTTTTGTATGCGTAGGTAAGAACGGTTCTTGCTAAGCCCGTAGCAGCCACGTAAAACTTGCAACAACAAAGTAGAGGACGTCTAACTTGTTTTTGCAGGGCATGCTGTGATGTGATATGGTCAAGACATGATGAGTTATACGGTTTTTGTATGAGATGATCATGTTTTGTAATGTTATCGGCAACTGGCAGGAGCCATATGGTTGTCGCTTTATTGTATGAAATACAATCGCCATGTAATTGCTTTACTTTATCACTAAGCGGTAGCGATAGTCGTAGAAGCAATAGTTGGCGAGACGACAACGATGCTACGATGGAGATCAAGGTGTCGCGCCGGTAACGAAGGTGATCATGACGGTGCTTTGGAGATGGAGATCAAAAGCACAAGATGATGATGGCCATATCATGTCACATATTTTGATTGCATATGATGTTTATCTTATTATGCTTCTTATTTTGCTTAGAACGACGGTAGCATTATAAGATGATCCCTTACTAAATTTCAAGGTATAAGTGTTCTCCCTGAGTATGCACCGTTGCGAAAGTTCGTCGTGCCGAGACACCACGTGATGATCGGGTGTGATAAGCTCTACGTTCAAATACAACGGGTGTAAGCCAGTTTTGCACACGCAGAATACTCGGGTTAAACTTGACGAGCCTAGCATATGCAGATATGGCCTCGGAACACTGGAGACCGAATGGTCGAGCGTGAATCATATAGTAGATATGATCAACATAAGATGTTCACCATTGAAACTACTCCATCTCACGTGATGATCGGACATGGTTTAGTTGATTTGGATCGCGTGATCATTTAGATGACTAGAGGGATGTCTATCTAAGTGGGAGTTCTTAAGTAATATGATTAAATTGAACTTTAATTTATCATGAACTTAGTCCTGGTAGTATTAGCATATCTATGATGTAGATCAATAGCTCGCGATGTTGCTCCCCGTTTATTTTTTGATATGTTCCTTGAGAAAACTAAGTTGAAAGATGTTAGTAGCAATGATGCGGAATTGTTCCGTGATCTGAGGATTATCCTCATTGTTGCACATAAGAATTATGTTCTTGATGCACCGCTAGGTGACATACCTATTGCATGAGCAGATGTAGACGTTATGAATGTTTTTGACAAAAGGTCGGTATGATGACTACTTGATAGTTTAAGTGCACCATGCTTTACGGCTTAGAACCGGGACTTCAAAAACGTTTTGAACGCCACAGATCATATAAGATGTTCCAAGAGTTGAAATTAGTATTTCATACTCATGCCCGTGTCGAGAGGTATAAGACCTTTGACAGTACTTTGCCTACAAGATGGAGGAGAATAGCTCAACCAGTGAGCATGTGCTCAGATTGTCTGGGTACTACAATTACTTGAATCAAGTGGGAGTTAATCTTCCAGATAAGATAGTAATTGGCAAAGTTCTCTAGTCACTATCACCAAGTTAGTAGAACTTCGTGATGAACTATAATATGCAATGGATGACGAAAGTAATTCCTGAGCTCTTCGCGATGCTGAAATCGGGGAAGGTAGAAATCAAGAAAGAGCATCAAGTGTTGATGGTTAACAAGACCACTTGTTTCAAGTAAAGGGCAAAGGGATAGAAGGGGAACTTCAAGAAGAATGACAAGCAAGTTGTCACTCCCATGAAGAAACCCAAAGCTAAAATCAAGCCTGAAACTAAGTGCTTCTACTGCAAAGGAAATGGTCACTGGAAGTGGAACTTGTTGGGGAACGTAGCATAATTCAAAAATTTTCTACGTCTTCACCAAGATCCAACTATGAAGACATCTAGCAACGAGCAAGTAAGAGTGCATCTACATACCGTTATGTAGATCGCGTGCGGAAGCTTTCAACGAAGCGAGGATGAAGTAGTCGTACTCTTCACGTTCTTCGTCACCGATGATCTAGCGCCGAACGGACGGCACCTCCGCGTTCAACACACGTACGGTGCAGCAACGTCACCTCCTTCTTGATCCAGCAAGGGGGGAGGAGAAGTCGTCAGAGATCCGGCAGCACGACGGCGTGATGACGGATGCAGTGGAAATTGCAGCAGGGCTACGCCGGGCGCCCTGCGAAGGAGTTGGGAGGTGTGACGGGAGGGGGAGAGGCGCCAGGGCTTGGGTGCGGCTGCCCTGTCCCCCCCCACATATATATAGGGGCCAGGGGGGGCGCCTGGACCCCCTGCAGATCCAATCTGCAAGGGGGCGGCGGCCAAGGGGGGTTCCTTGCCCCCCAAGGAAAGTGGAGCCCCCTTCCCCTTTAGGGTTTGAACCCTAGGCGCAGGGGAGGTGGGCCTCCCTTAGTGGTGCGCCAGCCCAGAGGGCTGGACACATCCCTTTGCGGCCTAGGGGCCCCACCGGGATGGGTGGCCCCACCGGGTGGACCCCCGGGGCCCCTCCGGTGGTCCCGGGACGCTCCCGGTGACCCCCGGAGATCACCCGTTGGCCGAAACTGGACTTCCCATATATCAATCTTTACCTCCGGACCATTCCGGAACTCCTCGTGACGTCCGGGATCTCATCCGGGACTCCGAACAACTTTCGGGTTTCCACGTGCATTAATCTCTACGACCCTAGCGTTACCGAACCTTAAGTGTGTAGACCCTACGGGTTCGGGAGACACGTAGACATGACCGAGACCACTCTCCGGTCAATAACCAACAGCGGGATCTGGATACCCATGTTGGTTCCCACGTGTTCCTCGATGATCTTCATCGGATGAACCACTGTGTCTAGGATTCACTTAATCCCGTATGTTATTCCCTTTATCCATTGGTACGGTACTTGCCCGAGATTCGATCGTCGGTATTCCCGATACCTTGTTCAATCTCGTTATGGCAAGTCTCTTTACTCGATCCGTAATCCATCATCCCATGACTAACTACTTAGTCACATTGAGCTCATTATGATGATGTCTTACCGAGTGGGCCCAGAGGTACCTCTCCGTCATACGGAGTGACAACATCCCAGTCTCGGTTCGTACCAACTCAACAGACACTTTCGGAGATACCCGATGCGTACCTTTATAGCCACCCAGTTACGTTGTGACGGTTGGCACACCCAAAGTACTCCTACGGTATCCGGGAGTTGTACAACCTCATGGTCTAAGGAATAAATACTTGACACCGAAAAGCTTATGCATTACGAACTATACGATCTCGTGTTATGCTCAAGTTTGGGTCTTGTCCATCACATCATTCTCCTAATGATGTGATCCCGTTATCACTGACATCCTATGTCCATGGTCAGGAAACCGTGACCATCTGTTGATCAACGAGCTGGTAACTAGAGGCCTACCAGGGACTCATTGTGATATGTGTATTCACACATGTATCGCTGTTTCCGTACAGTACAATTCAAGCAGGAATAACAGACAATTATCATGAACAAGGAGATATAATAATAATGCTTTTATTATTGCCTCTAGGGCATATCTCTAACAGTCTCCCACTTGCACTAGGGTCAATAATCTAGTTACATTGTGATGAATCGAACACCCATAGAGTTCTGGTGTTCATCATGTTTCGCTCGTGAAAGAGGTTTAGTCAACGGGTCTGCGACATTCAGATCCGTATGCACTTTACAAATATCTATGTCTCCATCCTGAACATAATTCCGGATGGAGTTGAAATGGCGCTTGATGTGCTTGGTCTTCTTGTGAAACCTGGGCTCCTTGGTAATAGCAATAGCACCAGTGTTGTCACTGAAGAGAGTCATCGGGTTTGACGCGCTTGGAATGACTCCTAGGTCGGTGATGAACTCCTTCATCCAGACTCCTTCCTGTGCTGCTTCAGAAGCAGCTATGTACTCCGCTTCACATGTAGATGCTGCCACCACGCTCTGCTTGCAACTGCACCAGCTGACTGCCCCTCCATTCAAAATATACACGTATCGGGTTTGTGACTTAGAGTCATCCAGATCTGTGTCGAAGCTAGCATCGACGTAACCCTTTACGACGAGCTCTTCGTCACCTCCATAAACGAGAAACATATCCTTAGTCCTTTTCAGGTACTTCAGGATGTTCTTGACCGCTGTCCAGTGTTCCGTACCGGGATCACTTTGGTACCTCCCTACCAAACTTATGGCAAGGTTCACATCAGGTCTGGTACACAGCATGGCATACATGATAGAACCTATTGCCGAGGCATAGGGAATGACACTCATCTTTTCTCTATCTTCTGCCGTGGTCGACGACTGAGTCTTACTCAATCTCATACCTTGCAAAACATGCAAGAATCCTTTCTTAGACTGATCCATATTGAACTTCTTCAATATTTTGTCAAGGTATGTACTTTGTGAAAGACCTATGAGGCGTCTCGATCTTTCTCTATAGATTTTGATGCCTAATATGTAAGCAGCTTCTCCAAGGTCCTTCATTGAAAAACTTTTATTCAAGTAGGCCTTTACATTTTCCAAGAATTCTATATCATTTCTCATCAGCAATATGTCATCCACATATAATATGAGAAATGCCACAGAGCTCCCACTCACTTTCTTGTAAATACAGGCTTCTCCATAAGTCTGTATAAAGCCAAACGCATTGATCACCTCATCAAAGCGAATATTCCAACTCCGAGATGCTTGCACCAGCCCGTAAATCGAGCGCTGGAGCTTGCATACCTTGTTAGCGTTCTCTGGATCGACAAAACCTTCAGGTTGCATCATATACAACTCTTCCTTGAGGAAGCCATTAAGGAATGTTGTTTTGACGCCCATTTGCCATATCCCATAATCATAGAATGCGGCAATAGCTAACATGATTCTGACTGACTTCAGCATCGCTACGGGAGAGAAAGTCTCGTCGTAGTCAATCCCTTGAACTTGTCGATAACCCTTAGCGACAAGCCGAGCTTTATAGATGGTCACATTACCATCCGCGTCTGTCTTCTTCTTAAATATCCATTTGTTTTCTATGGCGTGCCTATCATCAGGCAATTCCACCAAAGTCCATACTTTGTTTTCATACATGGATTCTATCTCGGATTTCATGGCTCCAAGTCATTTATTGGAATCTGGGCCCGCCATCGCTTCTTCATAGTTCGAAGGTTCACCGTTGTCTAACAACATGATTTCCAGTACAGGGTTGTCGTACCACTCTGGTGCGGAACGTGCCCTTGTGGACCTCGAAGTTCAGTAGTAACTTGATCTGTTTCTTCATGATCATTATCATCAACTTCCTCCCTTGTCGGTGCAGGCACCTCAGGAACAGTTTCTTGTGCTGCACTACTTTCCAGTACAGGAGTGGTGACTGTCACCTCATCAAGTTCTACTTTCCTCCCACTCACTTCTTTCGAGAGAAACTCTTTCTCCAGAAAGTATCCATTCTTGGCAACAAAGACTTTGCCTTCGGATCTGTGGTAGAAGGTGTACCCAATTGTTTCCTTTGGGTATCCTATGAAGACTCATTTTTCCGATTTGGGTTCGAGCTTTTCAGGTTGAAGTTTCTTGACATAAGCATCGCAACCCCAAACTTTCAGAAACGACAGCTTTGGTTTCTTGCCAAACCAAAGTTCATATGGAGTCGTCTCAACGGATTTTGACGGAGCCCTTTTTAAAGTGAATGCGGCAGTCTCTAAAGCATAACCCCAAAAAGATAGTGGTAAATCGGTGAGGGACATCATAGATCGCACCATGTCCAACAGAGTACGATTTCGACGTTCGGACACACCGTTACGTTGAGGTGTTCCGGGCGGTGTCAATTTGTGAAACAATTCCACAGCTCCTAAGGTGTGTGCCAAATTCATGACTTAAATATTCACCCCCACGATCCGATCGCAAGAACTTTATTTTTCTGTCACGTTGATTCTCAACCTCATTCTGAAATTCCTTGAACTTTTCAAAGGTCTCAGACTTGTGTTTCATCAAATAGATATACCCGTATCTACTCAAGTCATCCGTGAGGGTGAGAACATAACGGTAGCCTCCGCGAGCCTCAACACTCATTGGACCGCACACATCGGTATGTATGATTTCCAGCAAGTTGGTTGCTCGCTCCATTGTTCCGGAGAACGGAGTCTTGGTCATCTTGCCCAAGAGGCATGGTTCGCACGTGTCAAATGATTCATAATCAAGAGACTCTAGAAGTCCATCCGAATGGAGCTTCTTCATACGTTTGACACCAATATGACCAAGGCGGCAATGCCACAAGTATGTGTGACTATCGTTATCAACTTTACATCTTTTGGCATCTACACTATGAATATGTGTATCACTACGTTCGAGATTCATCAAAAATAAACCATTGACCAGCGGGGCATGACCATAAAACATATCTCTCAAATAAATAGAACAACCATTATTCTCCGATTTGAAAGAATATCCATCTCGCATAAGACGAGATCCAGAAACAATGTTCATGCTCAAAGCTGGTACTAAATAACAATTATTCAGGTTTAAAACTAATCCATAGGGTAGATGTAGAGGCAGCGTGCCGACGGCGATCACATCGACCTTGGAACCATTCCCGACGCGCATCGTCACCTCATCCTTCGCAAGTCTCCGTTTATTCCGCAGCTCCTGTTTTGAGTTACAAATGTGAGCAACTGCACCGGTATCGAATACCCAGGAGCTACTACGAGTGCTGGTAAGGTACACATCAATAACATGTATATCATATATACCTTTGACGTTGCCGACCTTCTTGTCTGCTAAATATTTGGGGCAGTTCCGCTTCCAGTGACCCGTTCCCTTGCAATAAAAGCACTCTGTCTCAGGCTTGGGTCCATAATTTGGCTTCTTCCCAGCAACAGGCTTGCCAGGCGCGGCAACTTGCTTGCCGTCCTTCTTGAAGTTCTTCTTACCCTTGCCTTTCTTGAACTTAGTGGTTTTATTGACCATCAACACTTGATGTTCTTTCTTGATGTCAACCTCCGCTGATTTCAGCATTGAATACACCTCGGGATTGGACTTCTCCATCCCCTGCATATTGAAGTTCAACACGAAGCTCTTGAAGCTTGGTGGGAGCGACTGGAGGATTCTGTCAATGACCGCTTCATCTGGGAGATTCATTCCCAGCTGAGACAAGCGGTTGTGCAATCCTGAAATCTTGAGGATGTGCTCACTGACAGAACTGTTCTCCTCCATCTTACAGCTGTAGAATGCGTCAGAGACATCATATCTCTCGACTCGAGCATGAGCTTGGAAAACCATTTTCAGCTCTTCGAACATCTCATATGCTCCATGGTGCTCAAAACGCTTTTGAAGCCCCGATTCTAAACTGTAAAGCATGCCGCACTGAACTAGGGAGTAATCATCACAACGCGACTGCCAGGCGTTCATAACGTCTTGAGTCACTGGGAAAACGGGTGCATCACCTAGCGGTGCTTCTAGGACATAAGTTCTCTTGGCAGCTATGAGGATAATCCTCAGGTTACAGACCCAATCCGTATAGTTGCTACCATAGTCTTTCAGCTTGGTTTTCTCTAGGAACGCGTTGAAGTTGAGGCAAACTAGAGCGTGGGCCATTTGATCTACAAGAGATATTGTAAAGAATTTAGACTAAGTTCATGATAATTAAGTTCATCTTAATCAAATTTTAATGAACTCCCACTCAGAATGACATCTCTCTAGTCATCTAAGTGATACACGATCCGAATCGAGTAGTCTGTGTCCGATCATCACGTGAGACGGACTAGTCAAAAACGGTGAACATCTTCATGTTGATCGTATCTTCTATACGACTCGTGTTCGACCTTTCGGTCTTCCGTGTTCCGAGGCCATGTCTGTACATGCTAGGCTCGTCAAGTGAACCCTAAGTGTATCGCGTGTGTAAATCTGTCTTACACCCGTTGTATGTGAACGTTAGAACCTATCACACCCGATCATCACGTGGTGCTTCGGAGCAACGAACTTTAGCAACGGTGCACAGTTAGGGGAAACACATTACTTGAAATTTTAGTGAGAGATCATCTTATTTACTACCGTCGTTCTAAGTAAACAAGATGCAAAAACATGATAAACATCACATGCAATCAATTATAGTGACATGATATGGCCAATATCATCTTGCTCCTTGGATCTCCATCTTCAGGGCACCATGATCATCTTGTCACCGGCTCGACACCATGATCTTCATCATCATGATCTCCATCATCGTGTCTTGAAGAAGTCGTCACGCCAACTATTACTTCTACTACTATAGCTAATGTTTAGCAATGAAGTAAAGTAATTACATGGCGTTATTCAGTGACACGCAGGTCATACAATAATTAAGACAACTCCTATGGCTCCTGCCGGTTGTCAAGTTCATCGACATGCAAGTCGTGATTCCCTATTACAAAAACATGATCAATCTCATACATCACATATATCATTCATCACATCTTCGTTCTTGGCCATACCACGTCACAAAACACATGCTGCAAAAACAAGTTAGACGTCCTCTAATTGTTGTTGCAAGTTTTACGTGGCTTCTATAGGATTTCTAGAAAGAACGTTTCTTACCTACGCCAAAACCACAACGTGATTTGTCAACTTCTATTTACCCTTCATAAGGACCCTTTTCATTGAATCCGATCCGACAAAAGTAGGAAAGACAGACACCCGCCAGCCACCTTATGCATCTAGTGCATGTCTGTCGATGGAACCAGTCTCACGTAAGCGTACGTGTAAGGTCGGTCTGGGCCGCTTCATCCCACAATACCGCCGAATCAAGATTGACTAGTAACGGTAAGAAAGTTGAACAAGATCATACGCCCACAACTGCTTTGTGTTCTACTCGTGCAAGATGCTACGCATAAAACCTAGGCTCTGATACCACTGTTGGGGAACGTAGCATAATTCAAAAAATTTCTACGTCTTCACCAAGATCCAACTATGAAGGCATCTAGCAACGAGCAAGTAAGAGTGCATCTACATACCGTTATGTAGATCGCGTGCGGAAGCTTTCAACGAAGCGAGGATGAATTAGTCGTACTCTTCACGTTCTTCGTCACCGATGATCTAGCGCCGAACGGACGGCACCTCCGCGTTCAACACACGTACGGTGCAGAAACGTCACCTCCTTCTTGATCCAGCAAGGGGGGAGGAGAAGTCGTCAGAGATCCGGCAGCACGACGGCGTGATGACGGATGCAGTGGAAATTGCAGCAGGGCTACGCCGGGCGCCCTGCGAAGGAGTTGGGAGGTGGGACGGGAGGGGGAGAGGCGCCAGGGCTTGGGTGCGGCTGCCCTCTCCCCCCCCACATATATATAGGGGCCAGGGGGGCGCCTGGACCCCTTGCAGATCCAATCTGCAAGGGGGCGGCGGCCAAGGGGGGTTCCTTGCCCCCCCAAGGCAAGTGGAGCCCCCTTCCCCTTTAGGGTTTGAACCCTAGGCGCAGGGGAGGTGGGCCTACCTTAGTGGTGCGCCAGCCCAGAGGGCTGGACACATCCCTTTGCGGCCTAGGGGCCCCACCGGGATGGGTGGCCCCACCCGGTGGACCCCCGGGGCCCCTCCGGTGGTCCCGGGACGCTCCCGGTGACCCCCGGAGATCACCCGTTGGCCGAAACTGGACTTCCCATATATCAATCTTTACCTCCAGACCATTCCGGAACTCCTCGTGACGTCCGGGATCTCATCCGGGACTCCGAACAACTTTCGGGTTTCCACGTGCATTAATCTCTACGACCCTAGCGTTACCGAACCTTAAGTGTGTAGACCCTACGGGTTCGGGAGACACGTAGACATGACCGAGACCACTCTCCGGTCAATAACCAACAGCGGGATCTGGATACCCATGTTGGTTCCCACGTGTTCCTCGATGATCTTCATCGGATGAACCACTGTGTCTAGGATTCACTTAATCCCGTATGTTATTCCCTTTATCCATCGGTACGGTACTTGCCCGAGATTCGATCGTCGGTATTCCCGATACCTTGTTCAATCTCGTTATGGCAAGTCTCTTTACTCGATCCGTAATCCATCATCCCGTGACTAACTACTTAGTCACATTGAGCTCATTATGATGATGTCTTACCGAGTGGGCCTAGAGGTACCTCTCCGTCATACGGAGTGACAACATCCCAGTCTCGGTTCGGACCAACTCAACAGACACTTTCGGAGATACCCGATGCGTACCTTTATAGCCACCCTGTTATGTTGTGACGGTTGGCACACCCAAAGTACTCCTACGGTATCCGGGAGTTGTACAACCTCATGGTCTAAGGAATAAATACTTGACACCGAAAAGCTTATGCATTACGAACTATACGATCTCGTGTTATGCTCAAGTTTGGGTCTTGTCCATCACATCATTCTCCTAATGATGTGATCCCGTTATCACTGACATCCTATGTCCATGGTCAGGAAACCGTGACCATCTGTTGATCAACGAGCTGGTAACTAGAGGCCTACCAGGGACTCATTGTGATCTGTGTATTCACACATGTATCGCTGTTTCCGTACAATACAATTCAAGCATGAATAACAGACAATTATCATGAACAAGGGATATAATAATAATGCTTTTATTATTGCCTCTAGGGCATATCTCCAACAGAACTGCCCTAGATACTTGGCGGATAAGAAGGATGGCAAAGTGAACAAAGGTATATTTTGATATACAGATTATTGATGTGTACTTTACTAGTGTTCATAGCAACCCCTGGGTATTTGAAACCGGTTCAGTTGCTAAAATTAGTAACTCGAAACGAGAATTGCAGAATGAACACAGACTAGTTAAAGGTGAAGTGACGATGTGTGTTGGAAGTGGTTCCAAGATTGATTTGATCATCATCGCACACTCCCTATACTTTCGGGATTAGTGTAAAACCTAAATAAATGTTATTTGGCATTTGCGTTGAGCAAGAATATGATTTGATCATATTTGTTGCAATACGGTTATTCATTTAAAGTCATAGAATAATTGTTATTCTGTTTACATGAATAAAACCTTCGATGGTCATACACCCAATGAAAATAGTTTGTTGGATCTCGATCGTGGTGATACACATATTCATAATATTGAAGCCAAAAGATGCAAGGTTAATAATGATAGTACAACTTATTTGTGGCACTGCCGTTTAGGTCATAATGGTGTAAAGCGCATGAAGAAACTCCATAGTGATGGACTTTTGGAATCACTTGATTATGAATCACTTGGTGCTTGCGAACCATGCCTCATGGGAAAGATGACTAAAACTCCGTTCTCCGGAACAATGGAGCGAGCAACAGATTTGTTGGAGATCATACATACAGATGTATGTGGACCAATGAGTGTTGAAGCTCGCGGCGGGTATCGTTATTTTCTGACCTTCACTGATGATTTGAGCAGATATGGGTATATCTAATTAATGAAGCACAAGTCTGAAACATTTGAAAAGTTCAAAGAATTTCAGAGTGAAGTGGAGAATCATCGTAACAAGAAAATAAGAGTTTCTACGATATGATCGTAGAGGTAAAATATTTGAGTTAGCGAGTTTGGCCTTCAGTAAAAACAATGTGAAATAGTTTCACTACTCACGCCACCTGGAACAGCACAGTGTAATGGTGTGTCCGAACGTCATAACCGTACTTTATTAGATATGGTGCGATCGATGATGTCTCTTACCGATCTACCACTATCACTTTTGGGGTTATGCATTAGAGACAGCTACATTCACGTTAAATAGGGCACCATCTAAATCCGTGGAGATGACACCGTATGAACTGTGGTTTGACGAGAAACCTAAGCTGTCATTTCTTTAAGTTTGGGACTGCGATGCTTATGTGAAAAAGTTTCAACATGATAAGCTCGAACCCAAATCGGAGAAGTAAATCTTCATAGGATACCCAAAAGAAACTGTTGGGTACACCTTCTATCACAGATCCGAAGGCAAGGTCTTTGTTGCTAAGAGTGGATCCTTTCTACAGAAGGAGTTTCTCTCGAAAGAAGTGAGTGGGAGGAAAGTAGAACTTGATGAGGTAATTGTACCTTCTCCCGAATTGGAAAGTGGAACGTCACAGAAACTAGTTCCAGTGATTCCTACACCAATTAGTGAGGAAGCTAATGATGATGATCATGAAACTTCAGATGAAGTTTCTGCTAAACTTCGTAGATCAACCAGAGTTCGTTCCGCATCAGAGTGGTACGGCAACCCAGTTCTGAAAGTCATGTTACTAGACCATGATGAACCTACGAACTATGAGGAAGCGATGATGAGCCCAGATTCCGCAAAATGGCTTGAGACCATGAAATCTGAGATGGGATCCATGTATTAGAACAAAGTATGGACTTTGGTTGACTTGCCCGATGATCAGCAAGCCATCGAAAATAAATGGATCTTCAAGAGGAAGACCGACGCAAACGGTAATGTTACTATTTACAAAGCTCGACTTGTTGCGAAAGGGTTTCGACAAGTTCAAGGAGTTGACTACGATGAGACTTTCTCACCCGTAGCGATGCTTAAGTCTGTCCGAATCATGTTAGTAATTGCCGCATTTTATGAAATCTGGCAAATGGATAACAAAACTGCATTCTTTAATGGATTTATTAAAGAAGACTTGTATATGATGCAACCAGAAGGTTTTGTCAATCCTAAAGGTGCTAACAAAATGTGCAAGCTCCAGCGATCCATCTATGGACTGGTGCAAGCATCTCGGAGTTGGAATATACGGTTTGATAAGTTGATCAAAGCATATAGATTTATATAGACTTGCGGTGAAGCCTGTATTTATAAGAAGTGAGTGGGAGCACTACAACCTTTCTGATAAGTATATGTGAATGACATATTGTCGATCGGAAATGATGTAGAATTTTCTGGAAAGCATAAAGGAGTGTTTGAAAGGAGTTTTTCAAAGAAAGACCTTGGTGAAGCTGCTTACATATTGGGCATCAAGATCTATAGAGATAGATCAAGACGCTTGATAAGACTTTCGATGAGTACATACCTTGATAAGATTTTGAAGTAGTTCAAAATGGATCAGTCAAAGAAGGAGTACTTGCCTGACTTGTAAGGTGTGAAGTTGAGTAAGACTCAAAGCCAGACCACGGCAGAAAAATATAGAGAGAATGAAAGTCATTCCCTATGCCTCAACCATAGGTTCTATAAAGTATGCCATGCTGTGTACAAAACACATTGTGTACCTTGCCATGAGTTTGACAGGGAGGTACAATAGTGATCCAGGAGTAGATCACTGTACAGCGGTCAAAATTATCCTTAGTAATTGGATGACTAAGGAAATGTTTCTCGATTATGGAGGTGATAAAGAGTTCGTCGTAAAGGGTTACGCCGATGCAAGCTTTGACACTAAATCTAGATGACTCTAAATCTGGATGCGTATTGAAAGTGGGAGCAATTAGCTAGAGTAGCTCCATGCAGAGCATTGTAGACATAGAAATTTGCGAAATACATACGGATCTGAATGTGACAGACCCGTTGACTAAACTTCTCTCAGAAGCAAAACATGATCACACCTTATTACTCTTGGGTATTAATCACATAGTGATGTGAACTAGATTATTGACTCTAGTAAACCCTTTGGGTGTTGGTCACATGGTGATGTGAACTATGGGTGTTATTCACATAACGATGTGAACTATCGGTATTAAATCACATGGCGATGTGAGCTAGATTATTGACTCTAGTGCAAGTGGGAGACTGAAGGAAATATGCTCTAGAGGCAGTAATAAAGTTGTTATTTATATTTCCTTATATCATGATTATTCATGCTAGAATTGTATTAACCGGAAACTTAGTACATGTGTGAATACATAGACAAAACAGAGTGTCCCTAGTATGCCTCTACTAGACTAGTTCATTGATCAAAGATGGTTATGTTTCCTAACCATAGACATGAGTTGTCATTTGATCAACGGGATCACATCATTAGGAGAATGATGTGATGGACAAGACCCATCCGTTAGCATATCACTATGATCGTTTAGTTTTTTCTGCTATTGCTTTCTTCATGACTTATACATGTTCCTATGACTATGAGATTATGCAACTCCCGAATACCGTAGGAACACCTTGTGTGCTATCAAACGTCGCAACGTAACTGGGTGATCATAAAGATGCTCTACAGGTGTCTCCGAAAGTATTCGTGGTGTTGGCATAGATCAAGATTAGGATTTGTCACTCCGAGTGTCGGAGAGGTATCTCTGGGCCCTCTCGGTAACACACATCACAATAAGCCTTGCAAGCAAAAGACTAATGAGTTAGCCACGAGATGATGTGTTACGGAACGAGTAAAGAGACTTGCCGGTAATGAGATTGAACTAGGTATGGAGATACCGACGATCGAATCTCGGGCAAGTAACATACCGATGACAAAAGGAACAACGTATGTTGTTATGCGGTTTTGACCGATAAAAGATCTTCGTAGAATATGTAGGAACCAATATGAACATCCAGGTTCCGCTATTGGTTATTGACCGGAGATGAGTCTCGGTCATGTCTACATAGTTCTCGAACCCGTAGGGTCCGCACGCTTAACGTTTGATGACGATCGGTATTATGAGTTTAGGAGTTTTGATGTACCGAAGGTAGTTCGGAGTCCCAGATGAGATCACGGACATGACGAGGAGTCTCGGAATGTCCGAGACATAAAGATTGATATATTGGACGACTATATTCGGACACCGGAAGTGTTCCGGAAAAGTTTCGGATTTAACGGGATTGCCGGAAGGGGTTACCGGAACCCCCTACGAAGGGGGATGGTCCATAGTGGGCCTTATGGAAAAGAGAGAGGCAGCCCATAGGGGCTGGCCGGCGCCCCATCTAGGGTTCCTAGTTGGACTAGGATTGGGGGGCGCCACCTCTCCCTCTTTTCCTTTCCCTCTCTTCCTTCTTTGGTAGTTCCTACTAGGAATAGGATTGCAATCCTATTCCTAGTAGGATTGCACCCCTAGCCGCACCATAGAAGGGCCGGCCGGCCTCCCCCCTTGTTCCTTTATATACGGGGGCAGGGGGGCACCCAAAGACACACAAGTTGAATTGTTTTAGCCGTGTGCGGTGCCCCCCTCCACAGAAACACACCTCGGTCATACCGTTGCAGTGCTTAGGCGAAGCCCTGCGCTGGTAGATACATCATATCCGTCACCACGCCGTCGTGCTGACGTAACTCTCCCGTGAAGCTCAACTGGATCAAGAGCTCGTGGGACGTCATCAAGCTGAACGTGTGCTGAACACGGAGGTGCCGTACGTTCGGTGCTTGATCGGTTGGATCGCGAAGAAGTTCGACAACATCAACCGCGTCACTTGACGCTTCCGCTCCCGGTCTACGAGTTTACGTAGACACACTCTCCCCTCTCGTTGCTATGCGTCTAGTAGATAGATCTTGCGTGATCGTAGGAAATTTTAATATACTACGTTCCCCAACAGACGCGGACCCTGTCGAAGTAATGCTACCCCTTCTTCCTCCACAACATCTCCGTGGGGCTCGTGCCACCTTTCTCCGAGTTCTTCTACGCCATCCTGGAACATTACCAGGTGCACGCTCTCCACATCCAGCCTCGCTCCATCTTCGTCCTGTCGCTCTTCGTCTTTTACTGTGAGGTGCTCGTGGGGGTGAGGCCGACCGTCGCCCTCTTCCGCCATTTCTTCTCCATGCGCCGGTACGATGATGGACCGTGCTGGGCTGCGTCCCCTTGGTCTTCCAGCGCCAGGGCTGTCGGCTGATGATGGCTGGGAAGAAGATAGAGTCCCGCCGGAAGAGGTGGGTCTATCTGGATGCCCAGCGCGTCCTCCCTCTGCTGGCGCTGCCTACTGCCCATCCGGCGAAGCGCGCCGGTTGGAGCTACGCGAAGCTCACCGACCCCCTTGTCGGGCCTGTCCTGGCAAGGATTGAGGCTGACCTGAGCTCGAGGCTCGAAGGGGGCCAGATCGTGAAGGTGGTCTTGAGGCAGCGTCTGGCTCCGCTACAGGCTCACTCGCGCCCCATGTGGGAGCTGATGGGCGACAACGACAGGCTCCGGCTGCACTCAGGGGTGCTATCCGAGGACGATCTGGACTTCACCTTGGGAAGTCTCTTGGGGATGGTTACGGAGGATCTCCCCGGGGGCCACCTACCGCTGTACAGCCGCCCTGACAAGGCCGATCTGTTGAACATCGTGTCGGATTTTGGTGCGTCCGTGGGCGCTCCGCACACGTTCGACGTGTCTTCTGGTGCTGACGACGAGAGCGATGAGGGGGGCTCAGAGGAGACCCTGGACGACGAGGGGGACTCCTCCGAGGCGTTCGCTGGAGCAATCACGCCAGGCGCCGGTGCCGCCGGACGGGCCCAGGCGGCCACTCCGCATCGATCCGGACGCGCTGCGTCCCGGGGAAGCAGTGTGGCGACTCCTCCGAGGAGTACCGTGCGAGCGAATCCGGCGACTGCGGCCGCGCCCAGGACTATGGCCTCGCGCCTCGTCCAGATCCGGGCTATTGGCACGCCCATGGCACAAGCGGCTGCTACTGACCTACTAGCGAAGAGAAGGGCGCGCCTCGCCTCCGACGAGTAAGTGTGCAATTTCTCGCCTATCCTCAGTTGCCGTGTCCCTGATGTGCTTTCCCTGGCGCAGCAGCTGGGGAGGTGTGATGAAGAAGGCGAAGGGGGAGGTCACGCCGCGATGCCCTGCCCCTCCTGCTGCTGATGCGACCTCAGGGAAGGATGCCGCGGTGCTGGGCGCCTTGGTCGACCAGGCCGCCGAGCATGCAGCGGTGGTGTCGCTCGAGGGCGTCCCTGCCTCCTACGAGGTTGCGGTGGCCTCTGCTCCGGCTGCTCTGGCGAGGGGGGCCGAAGCCCCCGAGCCCCTGGTCGAGCAGTCGGTCTTGTCGGTGCTCGTGCGCCAGCCGGCGCAGCCTGGTCCTGAGACCTTGGAAGCTGCCTCCTCCACGCTGGGTCATCTTCGCGTCGAACTGCAAGATGGTGATGGCCACCTAATGGAAGGGCGCCTGGGGCTGATCCGCGGGTGGCTCCTGGCAGACGAGTCTGCGCGGACCTCCTGGGACCAGGCCTCGGCGATCGCTGCAAAGGGTCGAGAGGAAGCTGTGGCGGCCACACGGGCTCGCGACACCGCGCGAGCCGACGCCGCGTCCTTCGAGAAGCGCTGCCTCAAGGTAGAGAGCGAGCTGGAGGCCCTTCGCGAGGAAGGCATTGGGAGCGCCCTGGAGCTCAGGAGGTTGGAGAAGGAGCTCGAGGCGCAGAAGACTGAGACGTCCCGGCTGCAACAGGAGCAGCTTGATGACCGTGCGGCCCTGGAGAAGCTGAAGGTTGAAGTTGAGCAGGCCAAGGCAACCCAAGCCACTCGCGACAAGGAGGAAGCCCTTGTGGCCTCGGCAGCGGTGAGTCCCGAGGCCCTTGCCGCCTTTGACCTTGAGGCCCGCAAAGCGCTGCAGGCCGCCTACGGGGAGGGGTTTAAGGAACCGCTGGCCGTCCCGGAGGGAGGCCCCGCCGGGCTCCTTGCTACGCTTGTGAAGTCCCTGTGCGATGTTACGGCTGCAATTGGCCAGTTAGCCAACGCCGAGAGCTGCACGCTCCTTACCATGGTCCTGGCGCAGGTGTGCAGCCACCTAGGTCTTCGCGACCCTATCCTTGACCTGGCCTCACTGTCCGAGCCCATGACCGAAGTTCTGAACGGCACAACTGCCGAGGCCCTGGGGGCGAAGGTCACGGCGTTGGTGGAGGCGTTCCTCCAGGCCACAGCTATCGCAGCCGAGGAGGTGGAGACCGGTGATGATGCGCTTGGCAATGCCTGTTCCGTTCCTGTTCAGAGAGAGAAGTGCGAGTGCCTCGGGGAGGCGTAAGAACTTTGCTTGAATTTGAAAAACTTGGTATTATTGTAATAGCTAGATGATTTCCATGCGTGCTTCCTTTCATGTTTGCTTGGGTGCTCTGTGTCGGCAGGGCCGAACCCCGCGCATACCTCGATCACCATTGAGCCCTCCAGATGACCGGGGTTACCGTAGTAACTAGACTCAAGGGATGAGGGGCTACTTGGCTAGTGAGGCCCTTGGGTCGCGATGCCCAAGGGTCCCCTTCACGTTCAAGCAATCCCGTTTTCGTTCTGCGTCGGCAGGGCCCAACCCCGCGCATACCTCGATCGCCAGTGAGCCCTTCGTATGACCGGGGTTATCGTCATAACTAGACTCAAGGGATGAGGGGCTATGTGACCAGTTAGGCCCCTGGGTCGCGATGCCCAGGGGGCCCCTTTGACGTACGAACGGCTCTCATGAAGGAGAACGAGCACCATACCTTGCTCACGAGCCTCCGCCTGGGATGGGGGCGCGAGAAGGCCAGGTGTCTGGGCACCTGGTAGGGTGGCCTCTGCCAGGCGTGACCTGAGCATAGCCCCCATGCCTAGCCCCCATCGCGACACCTATCAAAGGAGGAGCTATGAGCGTAGTGAGCTGAAAAGCTCCCTGAGGTTGGTGCGACCACTTGGGGCCACCCTCATTTGTTTATAACTAGCGCGGAGCATAGAGCTACCACACTTGCGCGGAGTGTGGGCATAACCGCGCCTCGGTCGTAGCGGCCAGCGCGGAGCTTGGTGCTTCCACTGGTTCGTGGGCATAACCGCTCCTCGATTGGATCTGCCAGCGCGGAGCTTGGTACTTCCACTGGATCGTGGGAGGGAGCCTCCCACTGGGAGAGACTCCGGGGCGTGTACAACCCCATCCTGACACATGGCTTGCATGATAGGACAGCCAAGGTGTATATGGGCCCTCCTCAGGACAAGCTGAACGACTCTGAGGAAGTTCTCGTGAGCTTACACATCACTCACGAGACCCTACCCTGAGGCAGGTTGCGCCTGAGTCTTCTTTTGCAAAATGTGAAAAGAGAGGCGTTGTGTCGACCTGCGCCGAGTGCATCTCTAGAGGGTATCACATGGGAAGGCCGCAACACCAGCGACCCCAGGAGGTGACGTCATGGGAATGGCTCGTGAGACAGAGCTTAGCCACTGGATTTGTCGACGCTGCAGGGACGGACCCGAGCACAGACGTCGTGCCCAGTCTTCTCATGCAACGATCCAAAAGAAAAACAACCGGCGCGCGGTTCGCGCGTGAGCGAGGCACCTGCCACGGGCCCCTACTTACCCATCCACGATTAGCCCATGCGAGAACAAGGCACCAAGGGCCATGGGAGGTGACGTCACGGGAATGGCTCATGAGACAGAGCTTAGCCCATGGGTTTAGCGACGCTGCAGGGACGGACCCGAGCATAGACGCCGTGCCAGTCCTTAATCATGGGGCGGTCACGAGTGGGCTCATGACCTTAGTGGCGGTGAGGACGCCGAGCATGTAGATAATGCGAATGGAAAGAAACATCTAGCCTTGATCATGCAAAAAAGGAGGCAACTCTGGGGGAACAGCCCCCGGCAGTCCGAGGATGATGCAGCCCGAGAGGCGCCCTCGATTGGATACCTGAAGCGTCACCTGATACTTGTCGAAGAAGAGTTGGGGTAGCTGAAGACGCGAGCCATGCGGGTCGCTCCTGAGGATCGTCGGGCTCCTGAGGCCCAGGGGCTCTGAAGGCTCTCTATGGTCGCACGGGTCCGGTTCTCGCTCCGTCCGGACCGCCTGCCACTGAGCCTCCCAAGCCCCCAAGGCCTACTGCGCGAGATGCTGGAACGTGGCAGCTGCGTTGCGGAAGACGAAGAGTGTGCTGACGTAGCTGCAGGGGAGAGCCCTCCTCCGTCCGACCGCCGTCGGCCAGAAGGGCTCCTGAGAGGCGGCTCGGTTGAGACCCGCGATGTCGACGCAGACACAGAAGCGGTTGCTCGGGCTGCGAGCAGGTGAACTTGGGGTTGTGCGGTTACGCCCACCGCCGATGAGTCTTGTGTACTGAAGTTCCTCGGTAACTTGGTTGATGAAGTCCTGAGCCCCCAACGCTGAACGGTTCACGCTGGGCTCACAAGAACGCGCGTCAAGACACGCTTGAAGGTGGTGCCCGAACACCTCCCTCGAGACGCCGGTCAGTCCGGAGACACTCCAGAGGAGAGCCCCGAGCCGAGGACGAGAGGGGCATCGGGCGTGTCCCCCTATGTGAGGGTGGAGGGCGCCTTGTCAGCAGGCGCAAGTCCTGAGGCCAGGCCGTCAGGTGCCCCTGCGTCCTGAGGTCCGCTGACGGGTAGGTTCTTCTTCTTCTTGGGGGCGGTCTGCAGGGCGAGGACGGCTCCATCCTCATCGGAGCATTCGACCGCTGCGGTCTGGTAGGCGCGCTCCAGGGAACGCACTGCTTCCTTCTCGTCGGAGGCGATCGTGATGACTCCGCCGCTCCCAGGCATCTTGAGGACGTTGTAGCCGTGATGGGTTGCCGCCATGAACTTGGTGAGGGCAGGATACGCAAGGATGGCATTGTACGGGAGGTGGATGTTAGCGATGTCAAAGTCGATGAGCTCGGTGTGGTAGTTGTCGTGATCACCAAAGGTGACGGGGAGGCGGACCTGCCCCATCGGGAGTGTGGAGCCATTCGTGACTCCGTAGAATGGCTTGGTCGGGTGGAGCTGATCGTAGGGAACCTGGAGCATCTCGAAGGTCTGGACGGAGAGGACGTTGAGTCCTGCTCCGCCGTTGATGAGGGTCTTAGTCACGAGGACGTTGCTGATGGTCGGGGTGCAGAGCATCGGGAGGGCGCCTGGGGCCGCAGTGCACTTGAGCTTGTCCTTGTGGTCGAAGGCGATGAATTGCTTGGTCCACCTGAGGTTGCGCGCGGCGTCAGGCCTGGGAAGCGTCGCGTTCACCTCATGGGCAAACTGCTTGAAGATGCGATGGGAAGCTAGGGCATGGGCTCCTCCCAAGATGCATGGAACTGCACGCGGCTCCTGGAAGCCCCCTGCCCCGTCTCCCTGGCGGTCGTCGTTGTTCCTTCTTGGCGGTGGTGGCAGCGGAGGCAGGCCTCCATTGCCCTGAGGGCGACCCTCACAAGGCTGGTCGTGCCAGGGGGCGTCACGAGACTGCTCCTGCCAGTGGTCCTCACGAGGCTGCTCACGCCACCCTTGGCGCGAGTTCCTGCCGTCCCAACGTCCTCCTCCTCGGCCTCCTCCACGGCCATAGCCACGGTTGTCGCGCTCAGGGCGCTGCCCGACGCGCCCGCCGCGCATTGCCCTGAGCTCCTGGTAGTCGTTAGTGTTGTGGCTGTGGACGTTGTGGAAGACGCAGTATGGTCGGTTGTCTCTGTGAAGGTCATCGTAGCCGCAGCCACACTTCACTTCTGGCTCCGCAGCAAGCACGGCGGGTCCCTTGCGCTTTGATTCTTTGGCCTTGGTCTTCTTGTCGTCCGCCTCCGCCTCAGGCAGCTCCTGGAGGGAGAGGCGTCCTTCCTCCGCCCTGGCGCACTTTGCCGTGAGCTTGAACATCTTGAGGGTAGTGCACAGGTCCTCGTGAGTGGCGAGCTCCTCCCTCGTCCTGACATCATGGACGCCGTCAGAGAACGCCGAGATGATGGCCTTGTCCGAGACCCTAGGGATCCGGAGGCGCATGGTGTTGAAGCGTTGGATGTACTTTTGCAGGGTCTCTCCCGACTGCTGCCTCACGCGGCGCAGATCAGCAGCTGCCGGGGCTCGGTCGCAGGTGCCTTGGAAGTGGGCGACGAAAAGCTCGCGAAGCTCTTCCTAGGAGGAGATGGATCTCACGGGGAGGTTCAGGGGCGAGGAGTGTGCGCCGTCTTTGAGAGCCATGGGGAAACAGTTCGCCATGACCTGCTCGATGCCGTTGGACGCCTCGATGCTCAGCTTGTAAAGTTGGAGGAACTCCGTGGAGTCGGTGGTGCCGTCGTAGCGAGGAGGCAGGTCCGGCTTGAACTTGCCGGGCCAGACGAGGCGCCGTAGCTCAGGAGCTAGGGCGCGACACCCAGCCACGCTCATGATCGCAGGCGCCCCCTGCGCCTGCGGTGCTGGTTCTTGGGGCGCTGGCGCCACCACCTCCTGTGGCGCTCGGTCTTGGCACTGCGGGCCAGGGGGCCCACGAGCCCCTGCATGGGGATGCGGAATCACCTGGCAGCTCTCCTCGTCGCGCGCATGGGCTCGGCGGGGTTGCTCACATCGAGGGGCCTCGCGCCGGACCTCCTGGCCGGCGTGGTGGAGTGGAGGTGGGGCCGGGACCCCGTGGCCTTCGTTCCCCGCCGGGGGCGCTGGAGGACGTGAGGAGTATGTTCGTGCAGGTGCTTCTCCAGCGGCGTTGACGAGCTCGGTAATGCGGTGGAGCCACTCGTCGTAGAGGTCATCTGCCGGGCGGTAGCGCAAGAGCTCCCGCGCCATCAGCAGCGCAGGCTGCTGGTAGACCGGCCCGCGGCGGACCAGCGAGGACGACGCCACGGCTAGCGAGGGTGAAGGCATTGCCGTGCGGCCATCTCGCTGCAAGGACGGTGACAGCGATGAGTACTGCTGCTCGTGAACGGCCGGGTCGGTGGCGGCGTTGGCGACCGACGAGTTGGGGTGGAGCGGTGCACCATTGCCCGCGGGCGTCGTCTGAGCGACGTTCGCGGCGCGGTGGGCGGCGCAAGCTCGGCGTGTGTCCACCATGGCTATGGAGCGGAGTCGACGACGACAACGTGACGAGGTCGTCGGAGAGGCAAGATTTCGACATGCCCCTACCTGGCGCGCCAAACGTCGGATTCAGGGCTCCGCAAAACCCAAGAAGTTCGAACACAGGGGCGTGAATGAAGATCTCTCCCGCTCGTGTCTACCTAGCGCCCCGCCCACGTCGGTGGGGAGATTCAAGCAAACAACAGATAGAACACAGAAGAGTTTACCCAGGTTCGGGCCACCGTGTGGTGTAAGACCCTACTTCCTACTTTGGTGGATTAGCCTCGGGAGGGCTAGAATATGAGCTAGTACAGCGGTTCTTGAGCTCACGAGGTGAGCTCAGGAGGGTCAGGAGGCAAGTGTTCTTGCTCCTTATGTGCTGGCAGAGTGTATCGATTGATCCCCTTCATAGTGGGAATCCTAGCTACTTATATAGGCGGCCACGGTCCTCTTCCCCCGAAATGTTTAGGCGGGAAGGGATCCCACAATGGCCATTTTTGAGTGGGAACACAAGGACGTTCCTACCCTGACAAAAGCAGTCTTCGCCTGCAAAAGGACCAGGCGGTGACGCGGTGGTGGGCTCGATGGTGACATCCTCCTTGTTGTCCTTGCGGTCTTCGGTCTTGTTGCACCGATGGGGAAACCTTTGCCCCGCTCCTCGGAAACATGTGGCTGCGCTGTCCCCCTTGCACCAAAATGGTAAGTGCGCCGCTGGCGGACGCTGGCACTCGCTGGCACGGTGCGTCACTACTGACATCACTGCCTCCTCCTGAGGCAGGCTTGGTCTTGGATTCTCCGCCCCTCCGGAGCACCTTGCCGAGGCCGCTCCCGAGGAGGTCTTGATGTCGTTCTCCTCGCGAACCTTAGCTCCCTCGTGAGGGTCTTGGATAGCTGGTCGATCAGTTGGGCCATACCAGGCCGCTTGTAGGAGCGCATCGCGGCCCGCAGATAGGCAAGTCTGGGTTCCCTGGTTCCTAGTACGCCGACAGTCTCTCTTCATACGTTAAATCCTTTGCCAACTCTATGTCGGCAATGGCAGTCCTTTTCTCAGGCGGCGATATGCACCGCCTCAACTGTGAGACATGAAACATGTTGTGCACATCGGACAATTCCGGGGGTAATTCCAACTGATAAGCAACGGTGCTCACTCGGGAAATAACTGGAAAGGGGCCAATAAATCTTGGTGCCAACTTTCCGTGAGTCTGGAATCTCTTGACTCCTTTCATAGAAGTGACTCGGAGGTATACGTGTTCTCCGGGCTCAAAACAGAGCTGTCGGTGTTCTGCATCATAATAACTCTTCTGTCGAGATTTGGCCAATTGTAATCTATCTCTGATCTCCTTTGGTTTGGAAACTGTTGTTGTAGGAGAACTCAGCATAAGGCAGACAATGTTCCCATTTAGATCCTTGGGCCAAGACGCAAGCTCGCATCATATCTTCAAGTATTTGGTTTACCCACTCTGTCTGTCCATCAGTCTGAGGATGATAAGCGGTACTGTATTTTAGGGCTGTCCCCAAGGCTTGATGGAGACGTGACCAGAAAGTGGAGCTAAAAAGTGAACCTCGGTCGTAAGTGATGGTTCGAGGTACTCCATGCAGACTGACTATTCTGGACACATACAGCTGTGCAAGTTGGTCTGCTCGATATGTGGTCTTGACCGGAATAAAGTGAGCTGCCTTGGTTAGAGTGTCCACTATGACCCATATTGCATCATTGCCTCGCTGAGTCTTGGATAGTCCTGTGATGAAATCCATGTAGACGTCATCCCATTTCCATTGCGGAATTGGCAGCGGTTGAAGAAGTCCGACCGGCTTCTGATGTTCTGCCTTTACTTGGTTGCATATGTCGCAACAAGCCACAAAATAGGCAATGTCTTTCTTCATTCCATCCCACCAGAATATTTGACGAAGGTCTTCATACATTTTTGTACCTCCAGGGTGAATAGAGTATGAGGATTCGTGTGCTTCTGACAAGATTTTCATTTTCAGGTCCGACTGATTTGGTACACATATCCTTCCACGAAATCGGAGAGTCCCAAAGTGATCCTTTGAGAAATCAGATGTACGTCCTGCCAGCATATTCTTGGCATGTCTTTGCAGGGCAGGGTCGTCCGGCTGGGCCTTGCAGATTTCTTCCTCAAGTGTGGGGGTAACTTCCAAAATATTAGCGAGACCAGCCTCAACTATGTTCAGATTGAGTTGAGCAATCTCCTCTTGAAGTTTAGTGGGCAAAGATTTTAATATGACATTTAGGCTGGCCTGCTTTCGACTGAGTGTGTCAGCCACCACGTTGGCTTTACCCGGCTGGTAATTTATTCCAAGATCGTAATCCTTAACCAGCTCAAGCCACCTTCGCTGACGGAGATTTAAATCTGGCTGAGTAAATATATACTTGAGACTTTTGTGATCGGTAAAAACTTGGCACTTCTTCCCGATGAGGTAATGCCTCCATATTTTGAGAGCATGCACCACCGCGGCCAATTCCAGATCATGAATAGGGTAATGTCCTTCGTGCGGTCGCAGCTGTCGTGATGCATATGCTACTACCTTGCCGTCTTGCATAAGTATGCAACCAAGTCCTTGTCTGGATGCGTCACGGTATACATCAAAACCGCGGTAGATGTCTGGAAGAGTTAATACAGATGCGGTTGTTAGCCATATCTTTAGCTCGCTGAAACTTTTCTCACAGTCTTTAGTGCATTCAAACTTCTTGTCCTTTTTGAGCAGCTCTGTCATGGGTTTAGCAATCTGGGAGAACCCTTCAATGAAACGACGGTAATATCCAGACAGTCCAAGGAAACTCCTGATCTGTGGTACCATTGTTGGTGGCAACCAATTGAACATATCTTTTACCTTGCTTGGGTCTACGGTTATACCCTCGGCGGATAGCACGTGTCCAAGAAATCCAACTTGTTTGAACCAAAACTCACATTTACTGAATTCGGCGTAAAGCTAATGGTCGCGGAGTCGTTGTAACACTACTCGGAGATGTTCTTTGTGATCCCCTTCACTTTTTGAATATATAAGTATGTCATCGATAAAGACTGCCACGAACTTATCGAGGAATTCCATGAATACTTCGTTCATCATGTGCATGAAGAACGCAGGGGCATTGGTGAGACCAAAGGACATAACTGTATATTCACAAAGACCGTATCGAGTGGTGAATGCGGCCTTAGGAATATCTTCCTTTTTAATCTTAAGCTGATGGTATCCGGTCCGTAAGTCAATCTTGAAGAGTACCTTTTCCCCACTGAGCTGATCGAACAAGTCATCAATTCTTGGCAGCGGATATTTGTTTTTGATGGTGACGTCATTCAGCTGACGATAATCCACACACATGCGGAGGCTGCCATCCTTCTTGCTTGCGAAGAGTGCAGGTGATCCCCATGGTGAGGAACTAGGACAGATATATCCTTTCTAGAGCATTTCATCGAGCTGCTTCTTTAATTCCACTAATTCTGATGAGGGCATCCGGTAATACTTCTTGTATAATGATGCGGTTCCGGGTACAAGATCTATTGCAAACTCAAGCTCTCGATCTGGCGGCATGCCTGGCAGTTCTTCTGGAAATACATCAGGAAATTCACTGACCACGGGAATTAATTCCAATTCAGCCACAACGGTGAATATCATTCCCTTCTTGGGTATGATTCTGCGGGAGTAGAATTTTGTAGTCTGCCCCTTCTGGCTAGTCAGAGTGACTTCTCGGGTAGCGCAATTTATGCATACTTGATATTGGGTCAGCCAATTCATGCCCAAAATAATGTCCAACTGTACTGACTCGATGAGTATCAAGGAAGTTGGAAAGCTTATTCCGTTGATATTGATTTCCAAATCACGACAGACCAGATTACTCTTGATTAAAGATCCCGGGGTTTGTACCAGCATATTTTTGTCCAAAAGTGAACAAGAAAATTTGTTTTGGGCAACAAAACTCCGAGAATAAAAGAGTGGGAAGCCCCCGAGTCAAATAAAATTATTGCAGGTATGCTATTAACAGAAAACATACCAATGACTACTTCGGGGTTTTCTTGGGCTTCATCCGCGGAGAGGTAATGGACGTGCCCGGCGATGTTTTGCTGGTTCGGGTATGACCCCATAAAGTTGACGTGTGGCCGGAATAAGGGGTTCACCTTGCTGTTCTTGGGGCACTGCCTGGCATAGTGTCCATTTTGCCCACAACTGAAACAAGAATTGTTGCGCTGACGCTCCTCATGTACTTGGTTGGTGACAACATTCTTGACTTGGGTAGTGGTCTTGTTAACATTATGTTGCCAATTGGGCTTGTATTCCACCTGAGTCTGCTGCCAGGTTCGAGCATTCTGCACTGGTTTCCCTTCTTTCCTTGGTTCAAACTTGCACTTGTGCTCGTTATTAGCAGGCCTGTTGTCCAGTATGAGCTTGTGTTCTCTTTCCGCAATGAAAGCTTTATTCACCAAAGTTTGGAAGTTTGGAAAATCGAGCATGCCAAGGGTGCACCTGAGTTGCGAGTTTAATCCTCCAAGAAATCTGTCAATCTTTTTTTCTTCAGTGGCCACGTCATAAAGGGAGTAACGGGCCAGGTGGTTGAATTTCTACAAATATTCACCCACAAACAGATTTCCTTGGGCGAGTGCAAGAAATTCACGCTGCTTGGTTTTCATAATTCCAGTAGGGATATGATATTTTCGGAACTGATCGTTGAATTTTGACCAGGTGAGTTCTTCATCAGCAAGCCACATGGCTTTTGCATTTCCCCTCCATATGGCAGCAGCGCGTTCAAGATAGTGAGTTGCATATGGAACTTTGTCCTCTTTTGCAGTACGGGCAATCTCAAGCTTCCTTTCAATGGTCCGCAACCAATCGTCGGCATCCAAAGGGTCAACAACCTGACTGAAACTGGGAGTCTGAGTTCTCTGAAAATCTGATAGTTTAGAGTGATGACCATTCTGATTTCCATTCTGACCAACCATAGCTTGAACACTTTTCAATATCTCAAGCAGATCATTACTTCTTCTTTCCTCAAACATACACATTATTTGCTCAATGGTAGGCGAATTTGGCGGTGGAGGCGGTGGTATGTACGGCTTGGGAGAGTGTCCTGCCTGTCGGACAGAGCGACGAACAGGAACATCCTCGTGAGCGCTGCTACTGTTGCCTCCCCGCGTCATCCTATTATGGATTTTTCCCAAGACAACGCAACCGAGATGAGAAACATTCAAAAGAGATATTTGGGGAAAAGCCAGCAACAAATCTCGAGAGAAAACAAAATTACGAAGAAAAGAAAGTGAATAAAAGGAATACAGTTCCAGCATAATTATACAGGGACTCATACATGAAAAGTAATTAACATGCCTGGTTCCACCACACTCATACATGAAAAAAACATCATGACTCGCACAACTACATCCGTACATCAGCCTGACAACTGCGAATACTCTGGAGCTCTACTGCTCTGCGGGTGCTGCGGGGTCCTCTCCTGAAGTGGACTCGGATCCTAAACTGACGAGGTTAACTGAAACCTCGGGGTTAAAGGTAACACAGCGACGCTGCCTGGGAGGCTCTCCTTCCGAGGCGGGAGTAGGGTGGATCATAGGAGCTACAGGAGTAGTGAGAAGTGATACCCACTCAGCAGGGGCACTAACAGGAGTTATGGTCGAGGCGCCCAAGCTACTCGGAGGAGTTACTGGGGAACCAGAACTGGCGGGGACCTAAGGGGTAAATCCCATGGAGGCGGGAATAGTGACAGACCTAGTACTGGCTAAAGCAATACGAGTGTTACTCAACTCACGAGCCAGCTCGTGGATCATGAGATAGCTAGCAGTAATATAACGGGAAAGGTGGCTAGACACACTATCAGACTCCGGATCAATCTGAGGGAAACAAATACGACTGTTGTTGTGCAGAGAAGGATAGTATTGGAATCCTGGGTGGTTCTGCATGCGGGCCTCCCTGTGACGGAGCTCAACAAGGATCTCGAATGCAGCAAATTGGACGGCCTGCAAAGCGGTAGAGGCAACCGCTCCGAGAGGTATGAGTGTAAGAGTTGGAGTGAGAACTGACGCGCAGAGTCACCACTGCCTGATACTCATATATTGAGCCTGCTAGACGCTCCCGGTACACACGTTAAACTGGGTCGTCTCCTAGAGGGTACAGTCGACGCCACACATTACGAAGGAGGTGCGGTGACGTGTACGGCATCAGCTGCAACTGGCACGGATACGGCACTGGAGCCATCTACACTCACAACCATTATTAGGTTAGCATAAAAAATAAGACAAGTATATGCAAAGCAACAACCAGCTACACACACTACTGGCACTCAACCTAAACGCGTACCTGCCGTTTAGTTAACACGTCTTAGTCTAACGTGTCCTACAGTCAGCACGGCTCTGATACCAAGCGTTGTGGCACCCCGGCTCAGAGTGACCGGTTGACCCTGCATTGCCAGCCCAGAGACCTTGTCTTCTGGCAACACACAACATCTTGGTACAGAAAGCAACTGCTTTATTGATGCTAGCGGATCAAAGTTTTACATTACAACAAGTAGCGAGGCCAAGTGGTACACACGGTGCGGCTGGACAATATGTACATTATTTAATGAACATAAAAGGCCTCGGTCATAGCAACTACGCGGCAACGGAACGACTTCGTAGTGGAACTCCATAGCACAGGGACACCGATGTGGACATGATCTAGACTCGGACGGCACTCCTTTCCAGCGGAACTTTCCTGAAATCTGGCATGACACGCCAGGTTAATACATTGAATGTACTTGCAAGCTTACAACAAACAAAATCATAATGACAAACAATATCATGATAATTATTCAATTGTTAAAATGCAGCACCATACGTGAGTATGCATACAACCAATATGCTGTGCTCATGCCTTTGTGAAAACAGTCCCTCGGTCTGACTTACCCATGGTGATCTTTCTTAACCTATAAACTTGTCCATCTCAACAGGACATAACTCGTGATCTTTCCGGCGATCACAACCCTGACCATACTTGGTCTCAAATCATCTCGGTGGCTCTTCCACCATTTTTACAGTGCAAAAAAAATTCATAACTTAGTGAGCAAAATTTTATTATATGTTGACCCATGGTGTGACTTACTTTGGAGCGTATCTGTGACCGTGGACTCGGCTATCGATAGATTAATTAAACTCTGTAGAGATAGTGCACTATACCCACACCGCGGAACCCATGGCATCGCTTTCCCATTCGGGTGGACCAACGGTGTTCCGACAAAACTCTTCCATTGCCATGACACTCTCCCGGCCACTCCGACTCATTCCCCACCGGAATAGTCCTTGGTGGCCCTGTGCCTACCAAAGGCACACCGACCACCGTCGTGGCCAAACATAAACTGTCCCAAACGGGGACTCGGTACCATAAACTCAACAACGGGCACACAAGGTTATGCCTGCTTACCGGGCCAGGGTACCACACGCCCATAACCTTCCCTACTTGGAGGTACCGACCATAGGCATGACAACATACCGAATAAAGACCTTCCCATAAAGGCAAATGTGGTTGCACTGGGAAAAACTTGATTCAGTGGCACCATGACCCGGTCAACATTTTATTCAAGTTGAGTTATTAACAGGTTCAGCTTAAAGAAAATAAATAACTGGTGTCATAAGATGCCATGCAAATGCAACATACCAATATGCATTACTATAAAGAACTGGGTCAACTTTACCCTATTAATGCAAGCATCACAACTTCCAATATTCTTCTGGTTATGATTTACTTTCAATTAAAAATAGAATATATTCTAGCAAAATTTTACCATAGTTCTTATGCAAGAAAAATAACTTCACATAACTATTTATATACATACCCATATTAGTTCTTCATGACCCAAACTTTCTTCTAGCTATCTTAACAACTTAAATCAACTTCCAACTTTCCGTAAACTAAATATATCAACTAAATACATCAACCAACATAATGTAATTAACAAAAATGATTCATGTACATGGATTAAATCATTATTCAAGTTGGAAAATCACAAATATTGAAATGTCACAATGAAAATGTTGCTGTGGCTTGCCTTAGTGCAAATGAGGTTCACAAGCCTCCTGGTGATACTCAAGACAAGCTTCACCTTCTGAAAATATTTAAAAGTACAAAAAGAAAATATCAAGAACCATTCAAAAATTCACTAGAAAGTCTACACAGCACCAAAAAGTCTCTTTTTTCGTGTGGTGCAAGATTTCTTAACAAAGAACACAATGAAAAAGAATCAATTCATATGGACTTACGGTTAAAAAGTTATTGAAGTTTGAAGTGTTCTGGAATATATTTAAATTTGGAATTTAAATAAACAGACTAGAAAGGGGGCGACGTCGAAGGCGTAAAGGCCCAGGGCGCCACCACTCGTACCGCTTCGTGCGAGTACAAATAGGCTGGCTTGCGGGCCCCGCTAGTCAGGTGAGGGGGAGAGAGGGAGAAGAACAGGGGCGGTCGTGGCCTCGCCGGAGCGCACGCGGGCGACGCGAGCTCCTTGGCCAAGATGGGAGGGATAGACCAATAGAGGAGGTCGAGGCGCACCCGCCCGTACCCGTAGCATAGCTAGGGGTGGCCGGACGGCGTCAAAAATGGCCTCGCAGGCGGAGGCATAACGGGGTGGTCGACGGAGTTGAGGAAGATGGCGAGGAACGGCGACTCCAGAAGCTCCAACTAGGTGGAACAACACCACCAGAGAGTGGCAGATGCTCCGGAAGAGTTGCCCTGGCCTGAGAGGGGCTGGAGCTACTGTGACGACCCGAGGGGATCGCCGGCAAGCTCAAGCTCGGGGACGGCGGCCTGCGGCCTGCCCGGCCGGGCTACGAGTTTCTACGCAGTCGTGGGGTGTGTGGGAGTGGAGTGGGATGCTTGGGAAGGCTGGGAGGGGTCCTATATATAGGCGAACCGAGAGGGGGAATCGGGGCTCCGCCGACGACACCTGGACGCTGTGCCCGGAGACGAACGGCGTCAGTGAGAGGGGGAGAAGGCGACAGGGTTCACGCGGGAGCTGTGGACGGACGGAGACGAGCACATGATCACTGGAATGGCGACGAGCACAGTGCGCACCGCACTGTTGCCTTGGCCGGACCATGCCCGTGCTCGCTACGGCGAGCTCCGGCATCGGCGAGTGCCAGGGGGTGCTGTAGAAGTCGAGAAGAAGATGGTGTCGCGGTTTGGCAAGCTCCAGCAGGCGTGCAAGCAAGCATGCGTGAAATAGAGCGCTCGGCGGCATCTAGAGCGCGCCGACAAGCAGCCTGGCATGGTGCACACGCGTGGTCACCGCATGAACTCTGCCTACTAGCCGGCTTGGTGCCAAAGATCATGTCTCGCGTGTTGTTCTTGGTAGATACGAGTGTTACCCAGGTTTAGTTTGGATCCAGACGCAGTAGAAATAAATTCACACGGCTGGTAAGTTTCTGGACAGAAACTTTGAGAGTTTATTGAGGTAAATTGGCTAGGAGTTGGAGGTTGTGCTTTGGAGGCTAGCCCTAAGTTACTAAGGTAAAGATGCACAAGGAGTTTCAGATACAATGGAGCAAGTAAAATGGTAGTTGTTGTAGAAACTACCATTTCTGTCCAGAATAGAAAAGAATTTCTGTAGCAATAACATTCCAAAAAGTGGTGCAATATTTTTTGCTCAGGAATGTGTCCTAGGGTCCAAAGAATATTTATGAATTTCCTCAGATTTTTGTGGGCAAGAAAAATTGTGGTTGCTTTGGAGCACAATGGGCTTAACTAGGGTTTTGCAGGGAAAAATGAATATTTTTCAATAAAGAAAAATATTCCAATACTTATTTTAGGGTGAACTTGAGGGAAAAGATGATTTGAGATGGATATGAGGCACTTGGGTGAAAGCCAAGGGTACTGTCGTGGAATTTGCACGACAGATGTCCGGTTTGGAGGACTTAGGTGTGGAGCCATCGCGCAGTTTAGCTTGAAGAGGTTAAAAGCACACAAAGGACAGAGAGGGTTTTATTCTAGTTCGGCCCCTTCGATGAAGGTAAAAGCCTACGTCTAGTTTGGTTTGATATTGCTTGGGCGTCGATGAACAGGGCGCAGATTGCTTGCCTGTCTCTCGACGGATTGTTGCTTGTCCCTGAACCGTCGCCGGGCCGTTCCTTTATATAGGAGGCAACGCCCGGTCCGGTTTACAGAGTCCCGAGGCCGGCTCATAATCGTGTCCGCCTCGGTCTCTACTCTTTCTTCCTTGTATCTCAAGTTACATGATAGGACGGTTTACAAACCATCAACATTATACATGGGCCCTAAACTTTCACGGGTCGTAACTTCTACTGAGTTTAAAACTATACATCTAAATTACCATAATCCGGATCTCCATAGCCTGTTTATATCTGCTAGTAATATCCCTGACGTTAGGCCCCAGAATGATTTGAACTTGTTCATTCCAGTCTTCCAAGTCTTGCATAAACTTCTTCTTTGTATCTTCTCTATTTTGTAAACCGGCTATGACGTCATCCCTGGAAATCATTTTATTCGATCGTGACATCACTTCCGCATTTATTGCGCACAGCTGTTTGTTACCTTTGTTTAATGGCTATCCCGAAAATCGAGGCGACAGTAGAATCTTTATCCAATCTTGACCTCCTCAAATCCCGCGCTTGCCGTTTCACATCCCAGCCTTTATAAATACTGTTGGGCCTTCATTCTTTTCCTTCCTTCTACTCTTTTTCTTCCTCTGTTGCCCGAAGCTTCGCCGCTGCCTTCGAGCTCGTCACCGTCGTCGACCAGGCTGCTGCATCACCCTGAAACGCGACCAGATTACTCCGCCGCCATCTCTTCCATTCTCAGGTATTCCTTTTCTCTCGCTGCAGATCTGTAACCTAGGGTTCCTCCATTGCTTCCGCCATGAGACCTCGAAGCTCTGTCTGTTCATCCTATAGGCTGTTTCTGCAGTAGATTCGAGCCCTGAGTTTGTTTCGAACGCGCCCCTGCTCCGTAGTTTGAACTTAGACTTGGTGTTTTTAGATTCAACCCTTAGATTCATCTGCTCTGTAGAAAACCTTCGCAGTTCTTCCTGTAATAGTCTTGCGTAAATTTCGTCTTTTTCTTACTGCTCAGATCTATTTTACTTTAGCCTTCTGTAGAAACTTGTTTCTTCGTCTTGATAGATCTGCAAGTTACTCGCCGGTTTAACCAATCATATATTACTCCTGCAACGCATGAGCCATCAACCCGACGGTTCAGCTTCTGCTTTTTTGTTATCATAAACCGGTAGTAGCTCACTTTCCGCCTGCTTCCGGGTTGTTAATGCCATTAGCCTCCTGTCTAAACCGTCGATTTAATTTGATAACACAATCTGGTTTATGCTGCCGCACTTGTATAATCCGGGTTTTGCACTTTACTTTTTCAGCACTTTCCTTCTGCTCATATGTCTGCCAAACAGTTCGTTTCTTGCAACTGGGTTCCTTCCCGCATTACGGAAGAGGACTGAGTCAATGCTGCTTTGATTGGTACTCTGGGTCCTCAAGCAGTTCTGAAATGGCGGGCCCCAGGGGATGAGTGTCCTCCTACCCCCAAAGAAGGAGAAGTTATTGTTTTCTTTGATCATATGGCCCGGGGTTTTAGCCCTCCCGGTTCAAAAAATTTCCGGGATGTGCTGGCCGCTTTTCAGCTCCATCCTCAGGATATAGGCCCAAATTCCGTATCAAACGTCTGCAATTTCCAAGTCTTCTCCGAGGTGTACCTCCAAGAAGAGCCATCAGTGGACTTGTTCCGGGATTTTTTCCACTTAAACCGACGGACTTAGTTCACTGCCGGACCACATCAAGAACTGGGCGGTGTCAGTATTCAGAAGAGAAGAGATGTGGTTTTTCCTCATGCTGCTCTCCATACACACCCCAAGGATTGGAATCAGTCCTGGTTTTATTGCAAGGATACCTCGCCTGAAGGAGAAAGCCCACTGCCGGGTTACCGCGAACACCGTCTTCCGGAAGATCATCCCTTGCCACAACGTCTTACTTCCTCCGAGAGAGCCCGGTTTGCCCCTCAGCTTGCCAAACTCAAGGCCTTTATGGCCAACGGTTTGACCGGAGTCGACTTCGTTCGTTGTTGGCTTGCCTGGAGTATCCTTCCTTTGAGCCGGCGCTCTGGTCTCATGTATCAGTATACCGGAAAGCCGGATGATCCTCAACGCCATATCGACGTAATACTTCCTGAGAAGGATGTTATTGAATCTGCCAAAAACATGCTCAACATCTCTCTGGAAGAATGTAGCCAAATCGGATTGGCCCCATATTACAAGAAGAACAAACTGCCAGCCGTGAGTTTTACCCTCTTCTGTTTGCATCTAATCCGTCCATATGAATTACCCCTTGAATTTATTTTTCCTTTTCTGCATAGGCCGACGATCGTTTTGGAAGAGAAAATCACAGGATAAGTCAGGTAAACAGCCACGCCGGAAGACGTGCGCTGTCAAAAAGAAGAAGGCAGCTGCTGGCTCCGGTTCACATCTTGAGGAAGATGATCCGGATTCTGAGGTATGATTTGATCTTGATATGTTTTGATCTCTTTTATCCAGATTTATGTTAACAGTGTCTTTTCACAGGATTTGGCTGAAGGTGATAAAGCGGCAGAAGTTGAGGTAATCTCTCTTTCTTCAGATTCTGAACCGCCGGTGCCCAAGATTCGTAAGGCATCTCGGAAGTACCCTTTTTCTCATCCTTACGCTCAACTGGACCCCAATTTTCTTTGGAAGAAGCAGCAACATGAAGCCCGCCGGACTACACGCCATAGTGGCCATGTAGTCGAGTCTTCCGGAATATCTCTCACTCCGGCTCGGAGGTGCCGCTCTGAGGTTTTACTTTCTCCAACTCTTCTTAATCCCAAGGCCGGACTTATACACAAACCGCTTAAACCGTCTGATCCTAACTATCAGGAGACACCTTTATCATCTTCCGGCGAATTGACTGCCACACAGGTCCCAATTCATAAAACTGTTCCCGGGTAAGTCTTTTATCTCATTCGGTTTACCTTTGTATTTGCCTTTATGACTCTGATTTCTTTTTCAATTCCTTTCAGCAAACCCAAGCCTAGCAAAAAGGCAAAGGCTAGCAAAACGCCTGCTGAGACTGCTACTGCTGATCCGGATGAAGTCATCCCTCCAGAAAGCGAGCCTGCCATTCAATTGGATGATCCTGCTCCCATGGACTATGATTACACTGCTGCTCATGAAGGTTCAAATGCTGAAGATGTTCTTGAACCGGCAAATCCTGTCCGGGCTAGCCCTCCTCGGAGTAGCCCGGCTCGTACTGCTACTCCACAGCCGGCCGCCGCCTCTTCTCCGGATATTCAAATAACCTGTACATGTTTTACCGCTCCTGCTGAGCCTATCATTTTAGCCAAGCATACTGCTAAAGCGGAGAAGCTTCAACAAGAGAAGGGCAAGTGGAGCACGGACTTGTCCAATTATGCCGAACTGAGTGCCCAGGAACTTTATTCCGGGTATTTGAACCGGCTTCATACCAGCCGTGAATATGAAATGGGCTTGGTTAACATGATGAAGGACAAATACGAGGTACCTTACTTGTCTTTGTTTTGCCATTTTTGTATTTCTGTCTATGCCATGGTAGCCCCCAAGTTCCGGTTTAGCTTTGTTGGAGGTGAACCGGTACTTCCAAATGTGTGCAAATGATCTTACATTAGCCCCCAAGTGCCAGGGGCATAACTCGTTTTATGTGCCTGGGACTTGTCTGAATCTCTCTTTCGATACTTCAACTGCCCATTAGCCCCCAAGTGTCAAGTAGATAACTTGCTTATGTGCTTGAGACTTGTCTTTAATTGTCACCCTTGGATACTTCAACTGCCCATTAGCCCCCAAGTGTCAAGTGGATAACTTGGTTATGTGCTTGAGACTTGTCTAACTTGTCATTTATTCCACTTGATTTTCTTGCAGACTGATTTGACCCGGAGGGCTGCAGAAATAACTGAGCTCCGGAATAGACTTGCTGTAACTGAAACTGCTGCTGCCAAGGCCAAAGATGATCTGGCATTGAACTTAACCACTACTGAACAATTGAAGAAATACTTTGAAGCGGAGCGGACAACCTGGGAAGTGCAGAGGAACACTCTTGAAAAAAGAGCAAAGGATGCTGAAGAGGCCCTTAACCCGGTGACACAAGAACTGACCTGGTTAAAACAGCAAATAGAGCTTATGACCTCGGCCGTCTTTGGTAAATACTTAACTTGCATGTGTTTTCATCTCTGCAACCTTTATTCTGCTCCGGTTTAACTGTGATAATCATATGTAAGGCGACGCGTCACCCATCTTGGGGATGACCTCCGGAAGAAACTCAAGGCCTCTTATACTCTAGTTGAGAAGTTGTATTCCGGCGCTCAAAGGATTATAAGTTCTATGTCTTTTCATAAAGCGGCCCCCACCACTATCCAAGGCACTTTGGAGAAGCTTTCTATACTGCCCGTACGCTTGGAAGAGGTGAAGAAATCTGCTGCACGGGCCGGTTCTCTTGTGGCGCTGACCAGAGCCAAGGCGTGGGTTCCGGACTTTGATCCGGAAGAAGCTATGAACGGGTATCCCAGCACCAAGTGTTTAAGTCCATATGAAAAGATTCAAAAATCTCAAGGTTCAAATTAAATCCAAATAAAACTCAGGCAAATAAAAGAGGGCAAAAATCATGCTGTCACAATTAGGGTGTTATCATGCAATTCTCTATCGTGTCTTTTTATTCCTGAAGTTGAAGCTCCTTCATATTTATGTTGCTTCGGTCTCCCGTAATTTCTAAAGCATATTGCGTGCGTAGCCTGCATGTATCTGATGTTTACTAATTATGCTTTGACTATGACATGTTCAGTTCATAAATTTGTTCTACGTAGAACCATAATTTTTATTTATAATGCAGCTAGTACTCTAGATGATTATTGTATACTATTGTCAGTGCTTTAAGATTAACTTTTTAGAGATAAGGCATCAACCGAGCCCGAGAAGGGTGTCGGTGTCAAAACCGGTGGATCTCGGGTAGGGGGTCCCAAACTATGCGTCTGAGGATCGATGGTAATAGGAGGCTGGGGACACGATGTTTACCCAGGTTTAGGCCCTCTCGATCGAGGTAAAACCCTACTTCCTGCTATATTAATATGGATGAATATGATTACAAGAGTTGATCTACCTCGAGATTGAATTGGTTAAACCCTAAAGTCTAGCCTATAAGGATTTGTGATTCTCTGTTAGCCTCTACGGACTAAACCCTCCGGTTTATATACACACACCAGAGGGGCCTAGGGTTTGTACATACCAACTTGCAGAGGAAGGAAAGATTACACCCGAAACTAAACCTACCATTATACAAATATAGGAGTCCTAACCGGATACGAGAGATGATCTTCGATTATGATCTTCACGGTCCACTAGTCTGGCCCACCAAGAGTTATATGGCCTCCCGAGGACCCCTCGATCCAGGACTCCCTCATTAGCCCCTGAACTTGACTTCAATGACATTGAGTTCGGCTTCCGTATTGTCTTCGGCATTGTAAGGCGAGTTCCTTCTTCCGAATATATCTTCCACAAAAAGTGTATTGTGTTCGGCTCTGCAAGGTTAGTACAACCCTTAGCATCGACGGCAAGGCTCCTAAAGGAAAATGAATAGTGTGTCTCTACTGACAACTTTTGGGTGAAGCGTCGCGTCCAACCCACTAACTTATAGAACCGTTTTATTTGGTCCTAGTTTCGTGTTCCGAGGTATATCCTTATTGACACGTCCCATCGGAATAGAGATCGTGCCCGCTTATTGTGGGATCCTTATCAATATGACGTGAGCACCCACGCCACGTATTACGCACGACCGCTTTGGGAACCGACATGGTTTATGGCTAAAGTGGGGGGACATTCTGTATTCGCAATGTTATAAAAGGATATACATCCCTTTCATCAGCCTGACGCCTTCCTCAAGCTCGAGATCTTCCAATCTCACTAGCCCCAGTATTCTCATCTCCTGCGCCTGCCACTCCTCGTTCCTCAACCACTACTCCCCTCCCCAGCAATGGCTGGATCTGGTGCCAGGGGCAAGTGGGAAGCTTCCATGGTCACTGAAAAGACTGTGGAGGATCTACGGAGCGCTGGCTATCACGCCGCTAACATCGCGCACCAATTCCCTGCCAAGGGTCAGGTGATTTCCGTCCCTGAGGCGGGTGAGAGGGTAGTATTCACTTCCCATTTTGTTAGGGGGCTAGGGTTTCCACTCCATCCCTTTGTTCGGGGTCTTTTGTTCTTCTACGGGCTAGATTTCCATGATCTAGCCCCGAACTCAATCCTTCACATATCCTCTTTTATAGTGGTGTGTGAAGCTTTCCTCCGCATCCATCTACACTTCGGCCTATGGCTCAAATCCTTCAACGTAAAGCCGAAGGTGGTGGACGGACAGCACGCGGAGTGCGGGGGTGTCAGATTAGCAAGCTCCCAAACGCAACTTGGCCCAAGGGCTCATTCGTGGAGACGAATAAGGTCTGGCAGCAAGAGTAGTTCTATATCACCAAACCCCGCGACAACAAATGGGCGGCAAAGCCTGCTTTTAAACCCGGACCCCCAGAGAGGTTGACCTCCTGGACCAAAAAGGGTCTGGACTGGGGGTCTATGATTGAAGTGACGACTCTCGTGAGCCGTGTGTCTGGCATGATATCCAAGGGGCACCTGCTCTCCACCGTGGTCCAGGTGATGCTGACCCGGTTTGTTCTCCCCTGCCAAAGCCGGGACTCCTCCCTTTGGGAGTTCGATTCGGCAGGAGACAAGCCACTGAAGCATCTCTTCGGCTTTATGCACATGGAGATATGGAAGCATCTCTTCAAGAGCCAGAAAAAGTGGCCTGAAGAGACCGAGGACACGGGCTATAGCACTGCGGTCTCCGCCCCATAGGTAATAGAAAAACTTGCCGAACATATATTTTGTCCTCTATTTAATGATAACAGGAATTTGAGCTTTTACGTGATATACAGGGCTGGACGAAGAAGGCGGCCCGGATTAAGAGTCCAGCGCCTTTTCCCGAGGATCCAGCATTGCCTCTACTGATGGCAATGCTGGTCCCAGCACCGTACAAGGCGCCGACCAAGAAGCCCAAGAAGACGAAGGGCAAGGGGGCGGAGATAGCCACCATCCTGCGGACAGGAAGTCCGAGGAAATCAACATCCTCTCCTCCGATGATGTGGAGGAAGATGAGGAGGAGGAAGAGGAAGAGGAAGAGCCCACTGCGCAAGGCAGGGGGAAGAAGAGAGCAGCTGTCGCTGACGCAGGCATGGTCGCTCCCCGGAGGAAACTGAACCTTGCAGCTAGTTCGGATTCATCCGAACTTAGCTCCGTTGTGAAGCCAGGGTTAAACCCCTGCCCGAATCATAAGTTAATCCGGGTTCAAACGCCACACCTTTGTTTATTCAATATTTTTTATGCTTACTTAGCATTTTTCTCCTGCTGACCTACAGCCCTCCCGGAGGACACCCCGACACCTCCTTGTCGGAGGCGAACTCTCTAGCGCCTGGAGAGACGGAGAGTGACCTGCAGGCCCGGGCTTCATCGCCCGTGATCGGTGGGGACACCGAAGTGTCTTCCCAGCGGGTGTCCTCTGCCCTAGGAGACGAGGGCGGGGCAGGCGACAAGGTGACCGGGACTAATACCTCGGCGGACACCGACCATGGGGAGACCGTCCCCATGGAGACTGATGACGTGGGGCCCAAACAGTTCGGGGGCCCACCAAATACTGTCCTGCAGCCTAGTGCGGCTCCGGGGTCCGAAGACCCAACTCCCCAAGCAGAGGAGGATACGAAGGCGCATAGAGTTAATCCGGAGGCGCCGGACTCTATGGAGGGAGCACTGCAAAGTCCTCTCGTCATTGAAGAACACCGCACCATGATGGGTGCGATGATGAAGAAGATTCAGTCCATCAAGGGTGGACTGAATGAAGCCTTCAATAGCCTGTTAACAGGCTTTGAGGTAAGTAATGTAATGTTTTTTATAGAACTTTATTATTTTTAATGCACATGCATATCCAGTAGCCCCTGATGCTTTGTGTGATTCTGAAAAGAATCGGACGAAGTATCTGTAGTATAGCATACTTACAAAGCTGAACTGTTGTGCATGCTTCATTAGTTACGACAACTGCTCGAGATGGAGAGGTTGCCGAACTAAACCAGAAGCTTGAGTTGACCAACGCGGACCTTGAGCACGTCAACCGGCGTTTAGATGAAACGCAAGGTATGCGGATTTTTAAAATGTTAACAAGACTTAATTATTTATTATGTTTATAAACTCTAATATTGTATTCTGTATTACATAGTTGGCGCCACTGAGCTCGAGGCCCTCAAGGGCGAGGTTCCCAAGGCCAAGAAGGAGGCCGAGGCAAACAAGGTAGCCGCTGACAAGGTGGCTGCCGATTTGGAGGCCGAGAAGGCTGAGTGCGAGAAGCACCGAGCTCGGGTGTCCGAAGTCGAGGTCGAGCTCAATGATGCCTTCCTTAAATGTGAGGCATTGGAGAAGAAGACTTCGGAACAAGCGACCGAGCTATCTGCGGCAGTGAAGACTGCCCAGGATGCGCGAGAGAGTCATGCAGCGCCCGTTAGGAAATCGAGCAGGCATGGCAGATAGCATCTGGTAAGACATTTCTCTTACAAAGCATCTTCGGAGAGCAGAAGTACATTGGGCTAGCATGGTTATGGAGTTCTCCAAGCGTGTTTGCTGATCTTCCGAGGAACAGTGCTGACGCCGCCCTGTACTTCCGAGCCTTGGAGGGGAACAAGACGGAGAAGCTGTTTTGGTTGCATTCTATGCGCCAAAACATCCGGTGCCCCTCAGCGACCAATTGAAGCAGCTGGCCGAGCTGCACAATATGGCGGGCTCGGCCATGAAGGACTTAATAGTCCAGCTATGGCCCGCTGAGCCAATCCCAAGTAGCTCCTTCGGATTGGTGAAGCAACTCGTCGAGGCAAATCCGCGGGGCGACACATTGACACGTTCAGCGTGTATAGAAGGTCCTCGAATGGCCTTCGCTCGTGTCAAAGTGCACTGGGCGAAGATGAACGCAGGGCATATAGCTACTGCTGGCCCGCCCGCAGGCAAGCAGCACCGCAAGCCGGAGAAGTACTTCGAGGATGTCATCGATGACGCCCGCCTTATAGAAGGCCAGTGTTCGAAGGATGTTGTCTTCGAGTGTTTTCATCCGGATGTAAAGACTGTGCTTATGAATCCGATGTGTATAACTTTTACGCTATTTATAATATCAGCGTCTTTTACCTCCTGTATGACTGTTTATTTAAATCTGAAAGTTTCCAGTCGTCGGCTTCAGCCCCCATGTACATAGTACTGGGGTGTTCGGTCATATGCATATACACTCTTTATCCAACGTCTTGGTCCGTTTAGGAGGTGTATGCGGAGCGAACCAAGCAATCAGACTATGCGGCGTTATTGCTTTCACTTAGTCGTAGGAGCTGGACATGTGGGGCTAGGTACTAGCCCCTGGTGCGGATACGATATTCCTTTACTTAAGGCATCCAATTGCACCTGGCTAGGCAAAAACCAACTCTTCGTATAACACGGGGTAGATCTCTATCGATCGTAGTATAAAACAAAGTCACCAGATTGCGGATCAGGTTCTCGCCTATCATGACGGTCAGTTTTCGGCTTTCTCTACTAAGGTACTTGACCAGACGAGCCAGAAGTACAATCGCAGTAGTTCTGCCTTAACACCCAAGTTAAACAATCGGGAACGTAGGGGTAAGCAGAGGAGCCGGGCAACCCAACTATTAACCCAAGACATGATTCGGAACTGATGCATATAAAGAAAACATCCAGGACGCCAAACACTCTCTATAGGTGTTCGGTCTATTCCACATATACCGGGCTGAATACAGCCCCTAGTACTTAGACCCTATTTACAAGGCACATATAGCAATCTGATGCGGGGAGAGAACGTTTATGATGAGTGAATAAAACTCTAAACATAATGCGAACCAAGCTGCTCTATTAATATCCCTATATGGTACGGCAAGCCGCAAACTTACAAATAATGCCGAAAACCTTTTTGGACATTTGCTACTTCTCAAGCTTGCATTGTATTCCCTCGAAGAGGAAAGGGAGATTCAACATAATAGCGTAAGTATTTCCCTCAGTTTTTGAGAACCAAGGTATCAATCCAGTAGGAGACCACGCGCGAGTCCCTCGCACCTGCACAAACAAATAAGAACTTTGTAGCCAACACGATAAGGGGTTGTCAATCCCTTTACGGTCACTTACGAAAGTGAGATCTGATAGAGATGATAGTTTATATTTTTGGTATTTTTGATTATGAGAACAGAAAGTAAAAGCGGAAAAAGTAAAGTAGATGTAGATTGATATGTTGAGAATAGACACGGGGCCATAGTGTTCTCTAGTGGCTTATCTCATGATAGCGATATTCTACGGCGGGTAAACAAGTTACTGCCGAGCAATTGATAGAAAAGAGAATAATTATGAGACTATCTAGGCATGATCATTGTATATAGGCATCGCGTCTGAGACAAGTAGACCGACTCTTGCCTGCATATACTACTATTACTCCACACATCGACCGCTATCCAGCATGCATCTAGTGTATTGAGTTCATAAGAACAGAGTAACGCCTTAAGCAAGATGACTTGATGTAGAGGGATAAACTCAAGCAATATGATATAAACCCCATATTTTTATCCTCGATGGCAACAATACAATACGTGCCTTGCTGCCCCTACTGTCACTGGGAAAGGACACCACAAGATTGAACCCAAAGCCAAGCACTTCCCCCATTGCAAGAACTATAGATCTAGTAGGCCAAACCAAACCAATAATTTGAAGAGACTTGCAAGGATATTATGAGCACACATAAAGAGTTCAGAAAAGAACCAAATATTTCTCATAGATAATCTTGATCATGAACTCACAATTCATCGGATCTCGACAAACACACCGCAAAGAAAGAGATTACATCGAATAGATCTCCTCGAAGACCGAGGAGAACTTTGTATTGAGATCCAGAGAGAGAGAAGAAGCCATCTAGATACTAGCTATGGACCTGAAGGTCTGTGGTAAACTACTCACAACTCATGGTGAGGGCGATGATGATGATGTAGAAGCACTCCGTGATGAATCCCCCCTCCGACGGAGCTCCGGAATAGGCTCCAAGATGGGATCCCACGGGAACAGAAGGTTACAACGGTCGAATTAGGGTTTTCTCTCTGCTGCTGATGGTTTCGGGGTACGTAGACTTATATAGGAGGAAGGAGGACACCGGGGGACGCTCGAGGGGTCCACGAGGCAGGGGCACGCCCTGGGAAGGGAGCACGCCCCCACCCTCGTGGGCACCTCATGGCTCCCCTGACGTGGTTCTCAAGTCTCCCGTGCATGATTTTCTCCAAAAATATTTCTCGCGAAGGTTTCATTCCGTTTGGACTTCGTTTGCTATTCTTTTTCTGCAAAATCCTTAAACAGGCAAAAAAATAGCAATCTGGACTAGGCCTTTGGGTTAGTAGGTTAGTCCCAAAAATGATATAATAGTGTATGACAAAGCCCATTAAACATCCAAGACTTCATAAATAATAGCATGGAACAATCAGAAATTATAGATACGTTGGAGACATATCAAGCATCCCCAAGCTTAATTCCTGCTCGTCCTCGAGTAGGTAAATGATAAAGAAAGAATTTTTGATGTGGAATGCTAACCAACATAGTTTCTCAATGTAATTCTCTTAATTGTGGCATGAATGTTCAGATCTGAAAGATTCAAGATAAAAGTCTATATTGACATAAGAAATAATAATACTTCAAGCATACTAACAAAGCAATCATGTCTTCTCAAAATACTATGGCTAAAGAAAGTTATCCCTACAAAATCATATAGTCTGGGTATGCTCCCTCTTCATCACACAAAATATTCATATCATGCACAACCCCGATTTCAGCCAAGCACTTGTTTTCACACTCTATTCTTTCAACCTTTCAACTTTCACGCAATACATGAGCGTGAGCCATGGACATAGCACTATGGGTGGAATAGAGAGGTGGTTGTGGAGAAGACAAAAAGGAGGGAGATAGTCTCACATCAACTAGGTGTATCAACGGGCTATGGAGATGCCCATCAATAGATATTAGTGTGAGTGAGTAGGGATTGCCATGCAACGGATGCACTAGAGCTAAATATGTATGAAAGCTCAACAAAAGAAACTAGTGGGTGTGCATCCAACTTGCTTGCTCACCAAGACCTAGGGCATTTGAAGAAGCCCATCGTCGGAATATACAAGCCAAGTTCTATAATGAAAATTCCCACTAGTATATAAAGTGACTAAGTATGAGACTCTCTATCATGAAGAACATGGTGCTACTTTAAAGCACAAGTGTGGAAAAAGATAGTAGCAATTGTCCCTTCTCTCTTTTCTCTCATTTTTTTGGAGGGGCTTCTCTTTTTTTTATTAGCCCCTCTCTATTTTTTTGGGCCATCTCTTTTTTTATTGGCCTTTCCTCATATGGGATAATGCTCTAATAATGATGATCATCACACTTTTATTGATTTACAACTCAATATTACAATTCGATACTAGAACAAGTACGACTCTACATGAATGCCTCCGGCGGTGTACCGGGATGTGCAATGAATCAAGAGCGACATGTATGAAAAATTATGCATGGCGGCTTTGCCACAAGTACGATGTCAACTACATGATCATGCATGGCAATATGACAATATGATGCGTGTCATATGAATGGAACGGTGGAAAGTTGCATGGCAATATATCTCGGAATGGCTATGGAAATGCCATGATAGGTAGGTATGGTGGTTGTTTTGAGGAATAATATGGTGGCTCTTTTGAGGAAGGATATAGAGTGGGTTTATGGTACCGGCGAAAGTTGCACGGTACAAGAGAGGCTAGCAATGGTCGAAGGGTGAGAGCGCGTATAATCCATGGACTCAACATTAGTCATAAGAACACATATACTTATTGCAAAAATTTATGAGTCATCAAAACAAAGCAATCAACACATGCTCCTAGGGGGGAGGTTGGTAGGAGTTAACCATCGCGCGCCCCCGACCTCCACACAAAGGTTGGCACTTTACAAATACCTCATGCTCTAACTTCGTCACATGGCGGTTCACCATACGTGCATGATACGGGAATCACTAACCTTAACACAAGCATTTATCAATTTCATAATAACTCCACTAGCATGACTCTAATATCACTATCCTCATATCTCAAAACAATTATCAAGCATCCAACATCTCATCATATTCAACGCACTTAGTGTGAATTTTTTTACTACATCGATATTGGATGTCTATCATGTGAAGACTAGTTTCTTTAGCCTAAACACATTACCATGCTGTTCTAATAGACTCTCAAATATATATAAGTGAATCATGAGAGTTCAACAATTTCTTCAAAATATTATCACCACCGTGCTCTAAAAGATATAAGTGAAGCACTAGAGCAAAACTATTCAACTCAAAAGATATAAGTGAAGCACATAGAGTGTTCTAACAATTCCTAGGCCATATTTAACTCTCTCAAATAGATGTGTCCAGCAAGGATAATTGTGGCAAACTAACAAGCAAAGACTCAAATTATACAAGACGCTCCAAGAAAAACACATATCATGTGGTGAATAAAAATATGCTCCAAGTATAGTTATCGATGGATGAAGACACTACAACAAAATCCCCCATATAACAACGCATGTCTACCAACGAATCATACCTATGTGTTGTTTGGGCCACCTCCCACCTCCCACTTCCCATGATTTGCTAACCTCCCCGTTCCCACCATCACATTATCTACATAAAAAAAAAGGTTTCGCATTAGGGCGCTACCTCCTTGGTAAGCATACCATGAAGCCAAGCCAAATCTCTTCTCTCCACGACCACAACGCCGCCGCCGCCTCTGATTCTGGCTGTTCTGCCTCGCCTTTGCTCACCGGACAAGCTACCTCTCACTGCTCTCCTCTGCTCCCCCGCCATGGAGACGTCTTCTGCGCCCCTACATGCAGCCCGGAGCAACCCTAGTGGCCACAGGTCGCCCGCGCCCGCGCCCCCTCGGGTTGTCGCCCTACTACTTAGTCCCCGTGGCACATCTCGACACGCGCGGCTGCTAGCTCGGCGGTGGTGGTGCTGCTCCGCCTCGGCAACCTGCCTCGACTCCGACGTCACTAACGGTACAGTAAGCCTCTCCTCTTTCGGCCCTATGTTTTCTTACCCTACTTGGTTCTTTGTGTGGCAGGCCATGGCAGATTCTTCTTTGCCGGCCATTGGGATGATGATCTGCGAGACCTTGAAGACTCAATCCTGATCCACCCCCGCCACCGGCGTCCATGCCAATCCACTTGGTAAATCATAGGATTCCTATAGATGACGTTTTGTCCCCTCCCCCTTTCCTTCCTTCATGTGAGATTGTATAACATTGAGCGCTTACTTGTGTACCTCTATCCCTCTCTCGTATTACTCCTACCATGTATGACACTGATTGAAACAGTGACAATGCGAAACACAGGGATGTGCATCGTTCATGTCTATGTATCTCATTATATACATCAATGTTCATTATAATATATGTACAGATCACACCGTTTTACCTTCTTATTAATTAATTTCAATGTATAATTATTTTTCATGCAGCTTGGCGTCTTTCATTAGTCCCCTAGAAAACATCGCTGACTAGCTGGCTATATGTTTCAGCCAATGATCTATGCAGCATGTTGTCAAGCGGAGAGGCGCAGGACTTGAAGTGGTAGAATCTGAACATCAGATCACTCGTGGCGTTTTGTCTGCTGGAAGCAATTCACCTAGAGGGGCTGCTGCAGCGCAGGTGAGTATGATCGAGGGCAAAGCGGAGAGGAAACACTTGCAGCTAGGTTGAACGAAGGGGTAAGTATGATCAATCCAGTGTGGTTACATGTGTTGGCCTCTAGCTTGCTCTAAAGATGTGCTCTTGCAGAGAACCAGAGTAATGCTTTAATTCTTGCCAATGCATCAATACAATGCAAGGTATGGTGTGCTTGAAGCTTTTGTGGAACTTTCACTACATAGTAACGTTAATGCTTTTCCATGCTCTTTCAAACCATACGTCAATCTACTAATGTACATGCTTCAGTATAGTCCATTTTAGAACAGTTTGTCGGGATATGAGAATGAGTCAATTCAGTCCATTTGGACTGATCTGTATAGAACTCAATATGTTGCAAACCCCGACCTTATATCTTATACTGTAGGGCATCTATTTTAGGCTCAGGGTCAGGTTTTTTCCTAACTAAGAAAGGCATGTCTGCTCAAGCGACAGACAAAATTTTATAGTTCCCTTCAATATATATGAAAATATGGTTACATTATATTGCTGGGGACGGTTAGCTTATTTGTATCTAAATCATCTAGAATTTGAATGCAATGTGAACAGTTCGAACAATTACTAATGTTAATATTACTAAGATAGCAGGCCGTATTTTAAGATTACAAGAACACGAGATTAGTTATTTCCTCCCCCGCAAAATAAATAAAATTTGTTATTTCCTGATATATATATGTAAATCTGAAAACGAAAGTCATCACGTCAACACTTTTGAACGATTTATTTTTATTGCTCGAGTATTGTACTATAGGTAGCGAGTTCCATGTTGAACTTATAAGAAAAGGTTCATTCGATGGTAGAAAAAAATATCACACAAAATATTACCGGTAAAGATTTTTATGTAGTAAGTTAAGAGACAAAAACATACAAAGCCACACAAGATAAACACTAGCCTGTGTGAATGCACGGGTTAACGACTAATAGTATATAAAAGGCTCAAATATGGTGATTTCACCAATCTTTTTGCACATGGATGTTTCAGATTGAGAGCTCCCTGGAGTTCGAGCTCCATTTTGCATTTCTAGTTAAACTTTTTTTGTAATGTGCTTATATTATAGAAAACACTTTAGATAGAAATTCTACCATGACTTGTTCATTGTTTGAAACTTCTGTCGAACTTATCACAAGATTCCTGAGTGTGGGTTGCTTTAGACTTGTCTTGAGGAACTGGTGAAAAAATACACATAAACCTTGTTTGTTAAAATTATCTCCATGAACTATATTCCCAATTACCAATATAGGATTTTGCCGAAGGGACTTTCGTTAGTCTGTAGAAGCTTTGTGGAACGAAATACACACCTGAATGTAAGTTATATATGGCACAATCAGTTTCCATTATCTTAGTTCACGCTTTCTTTTTGTGAGGTTACTTCAAGTTACTCTTTATTTAATTGGCTGGACAACAAATAAACACTGTGTGTGTGTGTGGCTGTCTTAAAGTTTCAATTACCCACTTGTAGTATACAATTTACTGTTTTTCTGTATGCTATGCCTTAACGTGGCTAATCTTTGATCTTAGGATGAGACTTCCTTTTTTGTACTAAGAGTGAACCATGTTGATGACAACATGCATGTCTATATGTTTGATATATGGTCCTAATGTATGTCTGTTTGTGACATATGGCAAAAGAAAAGATAAAAGATGGTGTATGCCTACTTCGCAGGTATGCATTCTTGCTACAATTAAATTGAACCTCTGATAGGAATACGGAACAACAAGAACTTGTATTAGTCATTTACAGTACACCGAACTGATGTGAGCCTTCCTTCGATAAATGATCAATCCTAGAATATTTAAGTTTTACATGCGGCTTATATCTCCTCATGTTGAATTTTCATTCTGTTTATTTAATCTTATGCAGTGGTGCTTTGCTAGTCAATTCTAATACTGAATGATGTGCAGGGTGGTGGTAGTTCATCCTATAGCAATAATCAAAGAAGGCGTCCGCAAGAAGTTCATAGTGAAGCTTGTCATCTACTCGCGTCCACAGGAAGTTCATAGTGAAGATTGTCATCTACTCCCTCCGTACCTAAATATATGACGTTTTGGTGGGCTAAGTAGCATGAAGGGCGATGAAGACAAAGATGATGCATGGCTAGGTTGTTGATAGGAAGATGGAGAATGGGGCTACTACAAGATAGTTTTACATTTACGCTATAGAATTCCATTTTCATTGTTAATATATAGGAGATCATGTAATATCTTTCTCAGATTATGTTCCATGTAATGCAACCGAGTTGATTAAATATGTGAAATCTTTCTGTTTAGTGCCTTGCTGCTCCTTGCAGTATTGTTTGTAATATATAAAATACCAGTAATTGTTCATGCTATGTACAGATTCATGGAAGTGATGCACTAAAAATTAATTTGTGTAGGGTAATTAGCAACGTATACGAAGTGTTGGTGCGTTGTAGATATATATGTTGCAATCTTGCAACACCTCTACATGCCGCTTACCAACGCAATTATATATGTTGTTGTAGACCCTTCCAACGCCACCAACGGCAATGGATACTAATCCGTTGGTGTAGATCTTACCAACGCATATATGGACATTAAGCAACGCAACAATGCGTTGCTAAAGGGGGGTTCCTATTGTAGTGAGACGAAAGAGGGGATGCCGTCCCGGGGCATCCCCAAGCTTAGGCTTTTGATTGTCCTCGAATTTTACTTGGGGTGCCATGGGCATCCCCAAGCTTAGGCCCTTGCTACTCTTTGTTCCATAGTCCATCAAAGCAATACTCAAAACTTGAAAACTTCACAACACAAAACATAGACAAATATTCTCGTGAGCTCCGTTAGTATAAGAAAACAAATCACTACTCAAAGTTACTACAATGAATTCATTATTTGTTTATATTGTTGTTAAACCTACTGTATTCAAACTTCTCTATGGTTGATACTTGCCAATATTACTCATAGATGCATTGAAATAAGCAAACAACACACGAAAAACAGAATCTGTCAAAAACAGAACAGTCTGTAGTAATCTGCAGGTTTTGCATACTTCTGTAACTCCAAAAAATTCAAACTAAATTGGTAAACGTGAGGAATTTGTCTATTAATCATCTACAAAAACAATCAACTAAATAGCACGCTCCAGTAAAATCTGATGACCATTCTAACAAGTACTAACGATTCTGTTTTTCACAGCAAGATCACATAAACTTCACACAAGTCTTCCCAAAGGTTCTACTTGGCACAAACACTAAACAAAACATGAAACCACATCTAAACAGAAGCTAGATGCAATATTTATTCCCTAACAGCATCAAAAACAAAAAATATAAAATTGGGTTGCCTCCCAACAAGCGCTATCATTTTACGCCCCTAGCTAGGCACGATACAAGATAGATCTAGGTATTGCCATCTTTGGAAGGCAATCCATAAGTGGCTCTCACAATAGATTCATATGGTAATTTGATTTTATTTCTAGGAAAGTGTTCCATGCCTTTCCTTAACGGAAATTGGAATCTAATATTTCCTTCCTTCAAATCAATAATTGCACCAATCGTTCTAAGGAAAGGTCTACCAAGAATAATAGGACATGAAGGATTGCAATCTATATCAAGAACAATGGAAGCTACGGGCACATAATTCCTATTGGCAACAATAAGAACATCATTAATTCTTCCCATAGGTTTCTTAATAGTGGAATCCACAAGATGCAAATTTAAAGAACTATCATCAAGCTCATGGAACCCTAGCAAATCACACAAAGTTTTTGGGATAGTGGAGACACTTGCACCCAAGTCACACAAAGCATAGCATTCATGGTCTTTTATTTTTATTTTAATAGTAGGTTCCCACTCATCATAAATCTTTCTAGGGATAGAAACTTCTAACTCAAGATTTTCTTCATAAGATTGCATCAAAGCATCAACTATGTGTTTGGTGAAAGCTTTATTTTGACTATAAGCATGGGGAGAGTTTAGTACGGATTGCAACAAGGAAATACAATCAATCAAAGAGCCATTATCATAATTGAATCCCTTGAAATCCAAAGTAGTAGGTTCATCACTATGCAAAGTTTTAATCTCTTCACTCCCACTTTATCCAACTTTAGCATCAAGATCTAAAACTCCGAATCATTGGGACACCTTAAAGCAGAATCATCTCCAATCCTATCTTCATCAAGATTTATACTAGAAAACAAGGATCTAATAGGAGACACATCAATAACTTTCATATCTTCATCTTTATTTTCATGATAACTAGAAGAACACGCTTTAACATAATTCTCTCTTTTAGCACGCATCCTAGCGGTTCTTTCTTCACACTCATCAATGGAAATTCTCATGGCTTTGAGAGACTCATTGATATCATGCTTAGGTGGGATAGATCTAAGTTTCAAAGAATCAACATCAAGAGTAATTCTATCCACACTTCTAGCCAATTCATCAATCTGAAGCAATTTCTCTTCAAGCATAGCATTGAAATTCTTTTGCGAGATCATAAACTCCTTAACACTAGTTTCAAATTCAGAAGGCATTTTTCTATAAGAGTTGATGTAGGAATTACCATAATTATTAGAGGAATTACTAGGAAAAGTCCTAGGATTAAAATTTCCTCTATAAGTATTGTTACCAAAATTATTCCTACTAGCAAAATTCACATCCAAAGATTCATTGCTATTTTCAATCAAAGTGGACAAAGGCATATCATTAAGATCATAAGAAGCACTCTTAGTAGCAAATAATTTCATAAGTTCATCCATCTTTCCACTCAAAACACTAATTTCTTCCATAGCATGCACTTTTTTTACTAGTAGATCTTTCGGTGTGCCATTGAGAATAATTAACCATAATATTATCTAGGAGTTTGGTAGCTTCTCCTAAGGTAGTTTCCATGAAAGTGCCTCCTGCGGCCGAATCTAAAAGATTTCTAGAAGCAAAATTCAAGCCAGCATAAAAGTTCTGAATAATCATCCATAGATTCAAACCATGTGTAGGGCAATTACGTATCATTAATTTCATTCTCTCGCAAGCTTGTGCAACATGATCATGATCTAGTTGCATAAAATTCGTAATATCGTTCCTAAGAGAGATGATCTTATCAGGAGGAAAATACTTAGATATAAAAGCATCTTTGCACTTATTCCACGAATCAATACTATTTGTAGGCAAAGAGGAAAACCAAGTTTTAGCATGATCTCTAAGTGAAAACGGAAATAACTCCAATTCAACAATATCATTATTCGTATCCCTTTTCTTTTGCATATCACACAAATCAACAAAGTTGTTTAGATGGATAGCGGCATCTTCACTAGGAAGGCCGGATAATTGATCTTTCATGACAAGATTCAACAAAGCAGCATTGATCTCACAAGATTCAGCATCGGTAATAGGATCAATCGGAGTGCTAATAAAATCATTATTGTTCGTATTGGAGAAGTCACACAATTTGGTATTGTTCTGAGCCATAGTGACAAGCAAGCAATCCAACACACACAAGCAAACAAGAAGCAAGCGAACGAAAAACACACGGCAGAAGAAGGGCAAATAAAACGTCAAGGGTGAAGTGGGGGAGAGGAAAACGAGAGGCAAAAATGTAATGCGAAAGATAAGGGTTTGTGATAGGTACTTGGTATATGAATTTTGCGTAAGCCTCCCCGGCAACGGCGCCAGAAATTATTCTTGCTACTTCTCGAGCTTGCGTTGTATTCCCTCGAGGAGGAAAGGGAGATGCAGCACAGTAGCGTAAGTATTTCCCTCTGTTTTTTAGAACCAAGGTATCAATCCAGTAGGAGACCACGCGCGAGTCCCTCGCACCTGCACAAACAAATAAGAACTTCGTAGCCAACGCGATAAGGGGTTGTCAAACCCTTTACGGTCACTTACAAAAGTGAGATCTGATAGAGATGATAGTTTATATTTTTGGTATTTTTGTTCACAAGAACAGAAAGTAAAAGCAGAAAAAGTAAAGGTGATGTAGATTGATATGTTGAGAATAGACCCGGGGGCCATAGTGTTATCTAGTGGCTTCTCTCATGATAGTGATATTCTACGGAGGGTAAACAAATTACTGTCGAGCAATTGATGGAAAAGCGAATAATTATGAGACTATATAGGCATGATCATTGTATATAGGCATCACGTCCGAGACAACCAGACCGACTCCTGCCTGCATCTACTACTATTACTCCACACATCGACCGCTATCCAGCCTGCATCTAGTGTATTGAGTTCATAAGAATAGAGTAATGCCTTAAGCAAGATGACATGATGTAGAGGGATAAACTCAAGCAATATGATATAAACCCCATGTTTTTATCCTCGATGGCAACAATACAATACGTGCCTGGCTGCCCCTACTGTCACTGGGAAAGGACACCGCAAGATTGAACCCAAAGCCAAGCACTTCTCCCATTGCAAGAACTATAGATCTAGTAGGCCCAACCAAACCAATAATTCAAAGAGACTTGCAAGGATATTATGAGCACACATAAAGAGTTCAGAAAAGAACCAAATATTTCTCATAGATAATCTTGATCATAAACTCACAATTCATCGGATCTCGACAAACACACTGCAAAAAAAGAGATTACATCGAATAGATCTCCTCGAAGACCGAGGAGCACTTTGTATTGAGATCCAGAGAGAGAGAAGAAGCCATCTAGATACTAGCTAGGGACCCGAAGGTCTGTGGTAAACTACTCACAACTCATGGTGAGGGCGATGATGATGATGTAGAAGCACTCCGTGATGGATCACCCCTCTGGCGGAGCTCCGGAACAGGCTCCAAGATGGGATCCCACGGGAACAGAAGGTTACGGCGGTGCAATTAGGGTTTTCTCTCTATTGTTGATGTTTTCGGGGTACGTAGACTTATCTAGGAGGAAGGAGGACACCGGGGGACGCTCGAGGGGCCGACGAGGCAGGGGGCGCGCCCCCACCCTCGTGGACACCTCGTGGCTCCCCTGACGTGGTTCTCAAGTCTCCTGTGCGTGATTTTCTCCAAAAATATCTCTCGCGAAGGTTTCATTCCATTTCGACTCCGTTTGATATTCTTTTTCTGCAAAACCCTGAAACTGGCAAAAAAACAACAATTTGGACTGGGCCTTTGGGTTAGTAGGTTAGTCCCAAAAATGATATAAAAGTGTATGACAAATCCCATTAAACATCCAAGACTTTATAAATAATAGCATGGAACAATAAAAAATTAAAGATACGTTGGAGACGTATCAACATTTCACATGCCAAAAAGGTATATAACAAGAAAGAGAAAAAAGGTTTACACAGGGTCTTAATCTAAAAAGAAACCTTAGTGCGGGTCCCTGCTGCACGTCTGCGACGTTTCCTCCTGTGTAATGTGTCCTTGAAGGGGTAAAAATATGATGGCCATCTATAAAAAGAAAATAAAATAAACCTGGGAAAGAAAAATTAATCTAGTGTGGCCATAACTAGTCTGGTTCGTTTAATAAACATAAAAAGATAAGTTTAGAGTCCAAGTAGGGTCTAGCCGAACTATGGACTATATGCAGGCGCCTCCGGTCGTTGCCCAAGGAATTTTTAAGGCATAATTATGTACTCGAGGGACATATGCTATCACCTGATGGTGCAGTCGATGGGGGCGTAACTGTCAATCCTGCTCAGGCTCATCTGAGTTGCCGCACTGAGGCATGTGTCGGACACGTTTAGTTATGTCCGCTATTGATAGACTATCCGGCTTGAATAGGCCATTTTGGACTACGGCTGCTAAGGCCGTAGTGTCCTCCTCCGTGCGGAGAGAGCGCTCCATATTTCCATTGACTGTGATGACACCACATGGTCCGGCAATTTTAAGCTTTAAATAGGCATAATGCGGGATTGCATTAAAGCGAGCGAAGGCCGTTCTTCCGAGTAGTGCATGGTAGCCACTTCAGAACGAAGCTATGTCCAAGATCAACTCTTCGCTTCGAAAGTTATCAGGAGAGCCGAATACGACCTCCAATGTTATAGAGCCCGTGCAGCGGGATTCTACGCTCGGTATCACTCCTTTAAAGGTTGTGCTGCTTGGCTTGATTCTTGATGGGTCGATCCCCATCTTGCGGACAGTGTCCTGATATATCAGATTGAGACTGCTGCCGCCGTCCATGAGGACTCGGGTTAGATGGTATCCATCGATTATTGGGTCGAGCAATAGGGCAACCAAACCCCCATGGCGAATACTAGTTGGATGATCCCTGTGATCAAAGGTGATCGGACAGGCCGGCCATGGGTTGAATTTGGGGGCGACATGCTCAACGGCGTAGACATCTCGGAGTGTGCGTGTGCGCTCCCTCTTTGGGATATGAGTGGCATATATCATGCTCACTGTTTTAACCTCCGGTGGAAATTTGTTCTGTCCCCCTATATTCGGCTGGCGAGGCTCATCCTCGTCTTTACTCTGAGACTCCTTCCCCTTACGTTCGGCATTGAGCTTGCCAGCCTGCTTGAAGACCCAATAATTACTGTTGGTGTGGTTGGCAGGTTTCTCTAGGGTGCCATGGATTTGGCAGCGCCTATCTAATATTTTGTCCAGACTGGATGGACCATCTCTGTTGCCTTTAAATGGCTTCTTCCATTGACCGGGTCTGGAGCCACTAAATCCAGCGTTTACCGTTGTGTCATCGGGGCTTCTAGCACTATTTTGACATTTGTTTTTGTTATGTCATCGCTTTCCATTGCCGTTGTAGCACCCGGCTCAGAGACAACTGGAACGCCACGTATTCCAGCCTAGAGATCGAGGTGAAGTCTTCTGGAATACGGCACTGGTTAGTATAAAACAAACCAGCTCTCTATTACAACACGAATATGATTACAAGGGTTCTGATATTACAATGAATAACATCGGCACGGCGACACTATGCCAACCACGGTTGCTCTATACAAGCAGCATAACAACTCGAAGCAGTGGAACAACTACTGGCAGTGGAACAACGAACGATGATGATGGACTCCAATCCCCAGGAACTCTGGCTGGAACGTTTATCCTAGCTCGCGAACACGGGAACAACACCAAACAAGCAAGCAATCCAGGCACGACCTGCAAGCTGGCATGACATGCCAGGTTAGTACATTGAATGTACTTGCAAGCTCACAATAAACCAGAAGCATCCAAGACAAACAACAGCATGGCAATTACAGGTTAATCAGAAATTATCATGAAATCATCAGAATAACATAGCATGAACAACATGAACATGATACAGCTAGACAATATGAGCATGGCATGAACATATAAATCTGATGATACTAGCACGCAATATGATAACACTACATGCACCATTTATTTTGTTCGGGTTACCTCGTAACCATCACATGCATCACTTACCAACCTCGGACATTACACGATCATCTCAGGATCAAATCAAGATTGGTATAGATAATGTCGTAGTAATCATCAAATGACCACAAGGAGCCTGATCTTTACCCACGATTCTCGCACAACATCACGAATATCCAACAACTCGGTATCCTCGATACCACTGTGATCATTTCGGCGATCACAGCCACGACCAACACTTAGTCTCAAACGGTGATCTTTCCGGTGATCACAACCAACTTATCATTATCGAACCGAGGATGTTATTAAGTATGTTATTATTATTATCACTCTTGACTCATAGTGTGACCAACTACGAACTGGACCCTTATCCGTAGGTGCGGCTATCGATAGATTTAATATACACCCTGCAGAGGTAGCGCACTGTACCCACACTACGAACTCATGGCCTCGTTCTCCCATTCAGGTGGACCAACGGCGTTCCGACAAAACCGATCTACTGTCATGACACTCTCCCGGCCACTCCGACTCACGCCCCACTGGGCTAGTGCTCGGTGATCCCGTGTCTACGAAAGACACAACGACCACCGTCGTGGCCAAAAATAAACGGTCCCAAACGGGGACCCGGATCCATAACAACAACTACGGGCACACAAGGTTATGTCTGCTTACCGGGCCAAGGTACCGCACGCCCATAACCTTCCCTCGTTAGAGGCACCGGCGAGAGGCATGACAATAGACCCAGTTAGGACCTTCCCATAAAGGTAAACGTGGTTGCACTGGTTAGTTCGATATGGTGGCACCATGACTCAGCCAAAAGTTGTTCAAGTTCAATTTATTCCGGTTAAACTTGAATGCCAATATGTCGAGTCATGATAAAATACATGATGCAAATACAATGCATGAGCATGAATGTTAACATAATCATGAGAGAACTACATAACTATCCACCATATCAACAATGAATCATAAGCATGGCATACTGACTAGCATGAACATCATAAGTACATATTTCTCCGAAAAATAACAACTAACATCAACATTAAATATCATGCAAAAACATATCAACAATGCCAACATGCAAGCATTTAACAAACTAGATGCAAAAGAACATGCATAACAATGGTACTCGGGACAGACGACAGTCATGCACCGAAGACCATCACCAACATCAACCTGTACTACTAGCAAACATAAACATGTGAAAGGAATACTAGCAACTAGCAGGGCATGATAACCAGGTGCATAACAACATAGCAAGAAAATAAACATTAACCCCGAAGCATTACCGAAACAACGATAACCATCTTTAAAACTAGAAAACATTTAATAAATATTCAAGTTGAAAACCATGGCTACTACATGACTATCATGCAAGTGGGTATTGTGGCTTGCCTGGGGTGACGGAGACTCCAGGAAGAAATGCGGAATGATCGCGGAAAGAATCGCCGGAAACAGTTCTCTCTCGGAGGGGGCTGTTTACGGCGAGGGAAAAATGGTCATTTCCAGTATGTCAAACCACAATGAAAATGATACCAATAGAAAGGCCTCGTCGAGAGGAAGACGTGGGCTTTGGAATCACCTGATTCGGAGTTACGATTAAAAAGTTATGAGGTGATGAAGATCAGGGACTTTTCTGCAAAAATATCATCACAAACAAGTCCCTGAGTGGATAAGACACAAGAGCTGACTCAGAAATACGCTTTCTGAAGTGTAACACACCTTTTAGATAAGAGAAGAAGAAAACACTCTTTCGAACAAAGGAAAGCGTACTCACCCGAAGGCGCTTCCACTTATCCACGTGGAAAGGCCCTGGGCCACTGGCGCGTGGATCCCAGGCGCAGGGGGCACGGGCCGGTCGGGATCGTCTTCCTCCTCTCGCCCTGTTCCCCTTGTGAAGTAGAGGCAGAACAGTGGAGGGAAGCGGCCAATGGGCCGACCAGCTCCGGCCACTGCTGGCCAGGGCGCGGCCGCTGGCGGGTGTGGGACGGCGCGGCGCCTGCCTGGAGAGACGACGTCCGCCGGGGAGGACAGGAGAGGCGGCTGCGGCGAGGAGGGCCGGCCAGATCCGGCCGAACGGAGAGTACCGGCAGCTGCGGGGCGGTGTACTGGCTCCGTTCAGAAGATCAACTGGCGCCGGGGAGGCTTGGGGTGGAGGGAAGCCGCGGCGCCATGGGGGCTACAGAGAGCTTCTAGCAGCTGTAGTCCTCGGCGAAGCAGGGGCTCCGGCGAGGGGGCAAGGGTGTGGGGTGGCTCGGTGGGACGAGGGGGAGGCAGTGGACATGGCTATAGGAAGAGAGGAGGACTAGACTAGCCGGAATCATGCCGAGACTGAGGCGTCCATGGCGGACAGAGACAAACTCCGGCGACGTGGAGGTGTTCTGGTGGCTAAATGAAGCGGGGGAGGGGCTTGTGAGGTGCGGGAGAGGTCTGGGTCCTTTATATAGGCGAGGAGGAGAGCTCTGGACGATCGCAACAAGCTAGAGCAGTGCACTAATGTTGGTCAGCAGCAGTTCACCGCAGTGACAGTGTTGTGACGGTGCGCTGCCGGCGAGCCGCGACAATGCAGTGATGCAGGGCGGAGCAGACGAGCACGGGCGAGCTCCTGGACAAGCTTTGAGGCCGAGACAAGGAGGGACGCGACGAGCACAGTGGCCCGACCGTTCCAGAGCGCGCATTGTGCATGACGCAGGTGCGGTCACCACACGCACTGGTGCAAGCGGCGAGCTTTGGCGTGGCCAACCGTGTCCAGTAGGATGACCTAGGTGCCCTTAGTAGAAATGCAGAAAGAAATTGATCCAGGGGCAAAGAAGAGATTTGCAGATGGCTCCATGGTAAAACAACAGGAAGGTGTTTGTTACTTCCTGTGGTTAAACTAGCTGGGTAACTTGGTAAATAAATTGTCTGGCGATGATCTTACACCAAGATGATTTAGATGACCAAAAACCAGACTAACAGGAGGAGTTTAGCTTACGGTTGCTGTAGAAAGTGCAAAACTGGTCAGATTAGTGAACCATGATGTTGCACTCACATACTTAAGTCTCATGAGCTGAAATTTGGTGGAGTTGAATTATTTGACCATATGGAGCTGCTGTAAAAACCTTATGCCATTTGGAGTTACCAATGTGGCACTTTCTTCACAAAGCTCCATTCTGGATAGAATCTTGGAGAATTTACTGAGGGTAAATGGTTAACTGGATTGGGTCAAAACTTGGTGGAGTGAGTAGAGGTAGATGTGAGAATGGTCTGGTAAATTGGCAGCTCAAATGAAGCAAGTTAAAATAGGGTTGCTTCACAAAGTGAAAATTTTACCAGAAACGAAGATTTGGAGCTGAGCTCACATAGATGATCTCCATGGGCTCAAATTTGGTGGAGATGCATGATTTGATCAAATGAAGGATGTTACCAACTTTCATCTCATTTGGACATGCCTAGAATATACTTCCTTCACAAAGTTTCTTCTGGACAGAAACTTTGAAAAATCACTGGAAAATAATTACTAGGCAAATGAGTATGAAAATTGGCATAGAGAAATGATATGGACATAAAAAGATGTCCACCAAGTTTGGAGGCAATTGGGCAAAGAAAAATAGCACTTGCTTCACAAAGTGCCATTTAGGGCAGAATAGGAAAATGATTATTAGAGGATTATTTTTGAACATGGCAATGAAATATTTTGCCATATTTGATCAAGATATGACCTAAACAATTTATGAAAATTACTTGGGATTTTTTAGAATTACAGAGATATAGGTTGCTTCACAACCTAGGGCAAAAAGAATTATTCCTTTAATAAAAAAAGGAATATTCCTTGGAAAAAGAATATTGGGTTGGGTCAAGGATGAAAATGGCAGGGTCTTCGGATGATGATGAGATGACAAGCCACTCTGCAAAGAAAGAAGAGGTTACCTTCTTCAGTTTCCAGACCACATAGCCACGGAAAAAGAAAACTCAGGCAAAAATATGAGAAAATGCAAAGAAAAAGAAAGGGCCAAAAATCAGGCTGTGATAGCCGTCCCTGCCTTTAGATGTTCCAAGGTCACTGGTACTCCTACGAGGTAACCAGCTATCCTCACCCGTGCAAAAGTGAGTCATAAGTGTAGTTAGGCCTGCCATTGTCCTTGGCTTTTCCTGTCCAAGGTGTTTGGCTAGCCATTCGTCCCGGATACTGTGCTTGAATGCCGCTAAGGCTTCAGCGTCTGGACAGTCGATGATTTGGTTCTTCTTAGTGAGAAACCAATTTCAAAGCTTGCGGGCTAACTCCCCGGGTTGTTGAATGATGTGACTTAGACCGTCAGCGTCCGGGGGCCGGACATAAGTCACATGAAAATTGGCCTGAAAAGCATCCTCAAGTTCTTCCCAACTCCCAATGGAGTTCTCTGGAAGGCTGTTTAGCCAGTGCCGAGCTGGTCCTTTCAGCATGAGCGGTAAATATTTAATGGCTTGGAGATCATCTCCTCGAGCCATGTGGATGTGAAGAATGAAGTCCTCTATCCAGACGGCAGGATCCGTCGTTCCATCGTACGCTTCGATGTTCACGGGTTTAAACCCTTCTAGAAAGTCATGATCCAACACCTCATCGGTGAAGCACAGAGGGTGTGCAGCTCCTTTGTATTTTGCTATATCGTGGCGTATGTCCGATGGTTGTGATGTTCGGTATTGACCCCAAACTGGTATATCACCGGTGCGATTGGCTTGATAGCCGCCGTCTCGTGCGGGAGCGCGATCCCTTGGTCCATAGATAGACCTGGTCTTGCTAGCTTTTTTGTTCAGGTCGTCACGCAGATCGTGTTTTTCGGACTTGAGCCACACCCTCCTTTCCTTTATGGGGTGGTGGTGCGGGCTTGTGTACGCCATTGCTAGCAACTCTGTCCCGTCCGCGAGGTGGTCGATCCGGCTTGTCAGCGGTGTTATTCTTCAGCGGGACGGGCGCAGCGGCCTCATCGTCGAATTCAGGCAGCAGTTTACACTTGGGATAGCCTTTGGTTTGGCCGTTATAGCCATGTTTCTGTTCGGTGTCTAGCACCTCGTTCCATCTATGATTGAGCGTGTCCTGTGCGGCTCAAAGCTATCGCTGCTTTTTTTAGGCTCCGTGCGGTTGCAATAAGCCGCCGATGGAAGCATTTTTGTTCAGAGGGTTCTTCTGGGACGGTATATTCATCGTCACCCAGGCTAGCCTCTTCTTCGGAGACCGGTTCGTAGTCACCGTCCTCGGCATCGCTGTCATTGGACAGCGGCTTCGGACTCTGTTCGCCGTTCTCTCGCTCTTCCTGCTCTATCGCTGGGTTTGCAGGGTCTTCGGCTTGTTCTGGAGTGTCACCGTCGTTAGTGATAGTGTTGCTATTTCTTCCTTTACGGGATTTAGTTCGGCGCTTTGGACGCCGACGTTTGGGAGGTTCTTCAACGGGCTTGTCCTCTACGGGATTGTTTTCGCCGTCGCCCTCCACCTCCTTAGGTGTATCCACCATGTACACGTCATATGAAGACGTAACTGTCCACCGCCCAGTGACGGGCCGGCTTGGATCTGGATCCACTTCAGTTTCGAGGTCCATCCCCTCGAAGTCTTCGGAAGCATAGTCAAGTAGATCGGTTATCTTCAACCGTGCTACCAAGTGGGTGGTGGGTGGGGAGCAAAATTCTCCATCAACCTCCAGTTCAAACCAGATACAATGCGGCTGTGTGTCCCCATCTAGGGAGAGGGATCTTAACGACCTTAGGATATCGCCAAAGGGTGAGTGCTGGAAGATGTCCGCAACACTGAATTCGGCGATTGACGCCCGATCTGGCTTGAAGGGCGCAGATGCGTGTGATTCGGAATCCGAGGCTAGAGTTAGGTCTAGGGTTCTGATGACACAGACCTCATCTGAAGTTAGGTCTGTGTGCGGCTCCAATGCCGCAGAGTCCACGGCTTTCGTGGCGGGGTTGAGCTTCCCGTCCACGGGCGCCGCGGTCTGTTCTAGATCTAAGGCCCGAATGTTGCAGTTGCTATTTCCTCATCCGATCATAGAGCTAGGTCAGGTTCATCGTGAAGGCAGAGAGAGCTTGATGTTGGCTTGAATCCGGCGAAGATCAAGTCTCCGCGGATATGAGCCACGTAGTTTAAACTTCTGAATCTGACCTGATGGCCAGGGGCGTAACTCTCAATCTTCTTAAGATGGCCTTCAGTGTTGGCGCGTAGCACGAAGCCGTCGAACACGAAGAGTTGTCCAGGAGGGAAGATTCCCTCAGTGTTGTCGTCGTTGTTGATGAGGCGATCCATCAATCCTTCAGTCGACGACATAGTGGAACTCAATGAAATCACCAATGTTGGTGTCAAAACCGGCGGATCTCGGGTAGGGGGTCCCGGACTATGCGTCTAAGGATCTATGGTAACAGGAGGCCGAGGACATGATGTTTACCCTGGTTCAGGCCCTCTCGATCGAGGTAAGACCCTACTTCCTGCTATATTAATATGTATGAATATAATTACAAGAGTTGATCTACCTCGAGATCGAATTGGCTAAACCCTAAAGTCTAGCCTATAAGGATTTGAGATTCTCCATTAGCCTCTACGGATTAAACCCTCCGGTTTATATACACACCGGAGGGGCCTAGGGTTTGTACATACCAACTTGCAGAGGAAGGAAAGATTACACCCGAACCTAAACCTGCCATTATACGAATATAGGAGTCCTATCCGGATACGAGAGATGATCTTCGATTATGATCTTCACGGCCCACCAGTCCGGCCCACCAAGAGTTATATGGCCTCTCGAGGACCCCTCGATCCAGGACTCACTCAATGGTGCTTGAGCCTAGCCCGACTTTGAACTAACAAAGCCATCAACCGGCCAGGATTACAAATCACAAGAACCAAAGATAGAAAAACAATACGGTAAGATACATAGACTCTAGTAAGTAGCTAACTAGCCTCAAAGCTACAAGCTAGGAGATAAAACAGATAAGCACACAGCTGCAGACATCGAGGCCCTCCTCCGAGAATGAAGCACTAGGGAACTAGACCAAGCTGGCACCGAGGAGAAGGGGATGACCGGCATCACAGGGAGTGTGGTCACTAGACAGCTATGGACCCCAACACGACACAGCCATCCAATTCCATCTCCGAAGAAGGCCACAACCTCCTCACCTGGCTCGAAAGGTGCCGCACCGTCGGAAGATAGAATGTTCCACCTAGAACTAGAATGGTTTTCGCCGGAGGATGGCCACATAGACAGGATCCCCACACTCCCGATGAGCAGCCAAAGCTTCCCTCAAGAAGAAATGCCCATGGCCCGGCCTCAGAGGAGGGATAGCACCACGCTTGGACGAAGAGGACACACCACTAACGTCACCGAATGCACCCCAACAGCGCACACCAACCAAACAGCTCCCAAAGGCGGCGCCTTCAAGAAGGAGAACGACGCCGAGAGCGTCGCCGCCGTCCATCGAGGTTAGGGCTTTCACCCGGGAGGCTATAGGAAGGCGGGTGGAGGGAGTCAGACCTGAAACATGCCTCCAAGGAGGAAGAACGGTGCCCTCGGCCGTCGCCGCCGTCACGGCTTGCCATGGCCGGCCATGGATTTCTCCTGGTCTGGCTCCACACCACCACCACAACCGCAGCACGGAGACCGAAGATCGAAGAAGAACACCGACCCAGGCCCGGAGGGGAGGGATCGTACCGCGTCGAAGAAAACAGGGGACGCCAGATCTGGTGCCGCCGGCCACCGGGACCGCGCTAGGTCCACGCCCACCGGATCCCTGCCATCCTCATGGCCAGGGACACCGCCACCATGCCCGCGCCACCGCTCGTCGTAGAGCCAGTGGTGCCACTCCAACCTAGGTCGCCGCCCCAAACCCCGTGGCTCCCTGCGACAAGCAGAGCAGTAGATGCCACGCCGCCACCTTCCTCGGCGACGCCCCGGGCTTGCCCAGCGGCAGCCTCAAGCGGCAGTGAGGGGGTGGGAGACGGGAAGGGGAGGACTCCGTAGCGATCTAGAGTTTCGCCCCCGAGACGCCCTGGAGGGGCGGCACGGGGGTCGGGAGGGGAAGGGCTCAGAACTCCTTTAAGATTAACTGGGAGCATAAACTTTGAGTTTCATGTGTAATTTGTTGACACATGAACATTTGAAGTTTTTGCTGACTAGGTCGATGCAAAGCAGCTCAGTGTCATGGATATTGTTTGTTAGTGATGCCATTTTGGCGTATTTATATGTCCTTAACGGTTCATGTTGCAGTACTTGGAGTCCTGTGATGTGTGTTTTGTTACTGTCACTTGTACGTCAACTAGAGGCTTTATAGGTTCTTTATAGTTAAGCACTTGTACCTCTGTCTATCTCCTCTGCTGTGAACTCATGGCTGAACCATACACTGTTCATGTAGACAACTAGCTTGCATGGGCCTGAAGAATGGAGTAATTCAGCAAGTAGGAACTCTGTTTTTCTTGCATGAGCTGTTGCACCTCTAGTTTGTTCTATTGTGTCATGGACAATGAGGGAAATTGAAGGAAGTATTTTGTAGTTCATAATTTTTGGGGTTAATTTGCATATCACTCATAAATATATATTTCACTTGCTCAGCTGTGGTAATTTTCTTGGTTAATATGCACAACGTAGCTTGTTTCACTTAAAAAAATCTAGTGTTTGATTTGATAGGTATAGAAGAGAAGTGAATGTATGACGATGATGTCGATTGTTGGCTGCCAGTGTGAACCAGCAAATATGCCGAGACAACAAGCAGTTGATGGAAGCATCCAAGTTGAGCCAGGTCAGTAAGTCGTGTATCTGAACACCCCTGTTTCATTAGTGCACTCTGAATGATGTTGTTGGCCTGAAACTGTAGGCCAATTAATTTGTATACGATGTGCTTCCTGGCATCCTTCCTGCTAGGAAACTGAATTTTTATAGCACTGGGTGTCTGCACTATAACTTTGTTTATCATGCATGTAGTATGCCATTAGAACAACACACATCTTAGCATATGTTATTTCATTGTTGATGCATATACATGCTTGCACTATTAATATACATGCAGTGATGATGAATCATCTCTCACATATTAATATACCTCCTAACTTGATTGATTCGTCCTCAAGTGCCTATTTTGGATTTTTCATATTATTGTTTTATGAAAAAATTACAATTCTTTGTACTTGATAGTGAGGTTATTTGTATATTAGAACTAGTTATTGCTGGCGAGAATGTGTGAAGCATGCTATTTTTTACAATGCATATATGATGGCATACTTGTATATGAATTACTTCATTTACCAAGCATTCTTTTACAATCAAGTGAAAGTTCAATTAATCAATTTAGTTATGCGCAAACTTGTTTTACATGTTTGTTTGAGTGAGATTATGTATATTTGACTTGTTAATCTTCCTTAGTTTAGATCAATGTTATCCTCATTCGTAGGCACTACAAGATTTAAGAATTTTGGACAACATATAGTTCATTTTTTTTTCTTGTAATTCTCTTATTTCTATGATCTATTCATATGCACAAATATCTAACAAGGTTCTTGTAAATATGCCAGGTAAGATTAGGTAGCGAGCAACTTGGTGCTGCCATCACAATCAACCACGATATGATAGTTGTCACAGCAGGACCGACAACAAGAACATGAATAACAACCTCAATAGGTTATATGTTATGTTGATGTAAAATGGATTGTACTGGTTCCTAACCTTGCTGTGTGATATATTGTCAATCTATGTTGTGTTGTTTTATAGGTGATTTTATAAACTGCTAGGTTGTTTTTACATACAGATGGCTGCAATCTGGATCAACTATGTAACGTTCTGACACTTTGCAAATGCTTCCTCTTGGGCCAAAATTGGCATTTGGATTTGTGAGACGCGTTATGCTAAAAACATGCTTGGTCAAAATTAGGCAGAAGTAAATGGGCTAATGATGCAGAAATGAATGGGCTAATGCGCTCGGCCAAATTTAAATTGTGCCAAATCGATGATGATTTTTGTGACGGAAAATAGTATCCACGTAGGTAGACATGTCATTCGAATTGGTCAATTGAAAATCCTACATGGCGTCAGTCCATGATGGATTGTTCCCGTCATAGATGTTTGGGCTTGGGCGGGCCTAGTGTAGATCCATGACGGTCAAGAACCGTCAAGGAAGGTACGATGTCAAATTATGACGCGATATACATGATGAATTTGAGGTCCGTCATGTACGGGCACTCGTGATAGTTTTCCACTGATCCGTGATGGACTAGATCCGTCTTGTATTAACAGATTTCTTGTAGTGCCAGATCAGCCCTCCCGAGAGAGATTAGAGCTTGGCGGCGGCTCCGTATCATAAAACGTGATGAATCCTTCTCTCTGATTTTTTTCTCCCTGAAAGTGAATACATGGAGTTGGAGACGGGGTAGGTGCAGCCTCAGGGGGCCCACGAGACAGGGGGCGTGCCCATTGGGTAGGCATGCCCCCACCCTAGTGGGCAGGGTGTGGCCCCTGGTCTTGATTCTTTCGCCGGTATTTTTTATATATTCCAAAAATATTCTCCATTGATTTTCAGGTCATTCCGAGAACTTTTATTTCTGCACAAAGATAACACCATGTCAATTCTGCTAAAAACAGCGTCAGTCCGGGTTAGTTCCATTCAAATCATGCAAGTTAGAGTCCAAAACAAGGGCAAACGTGTTTGGAAAAGTAGATACGTTGGAGACGTATCAATAGCACACAAGGCATTCATCCGGTATCCGGGAGTTGCATAATCTCATAGTCGGAAGAACATGTATTTGACATGAAGAAAGCAATAGCAGTAAAACTGAACGATCAAAATGCTAAGCTAACGAATGGGTCATGTCCATCACATCATTATCCTAATGATGTGATCCTGTTAATCAAATGATAACATATGTCTATGGTTAGGACACTCAACCATGTTTGATTAACAAGCTAGTCTAGTAGAGGCTTATTAGGGACACTGTGTTTTGTCTATGTATCCACACATGTATCAAGTTTCCGGTTAATACACTTCTAGCATGAATAATAGATATTTATCATGAAATAAGGAAATATAAAATGACAACTTTATTATTGCCTTTAGGGCATATTTCTTTCAGTCTCCCACTTGCACTAGAGTCAATAATCTAGTTCACATCGTCAAGTGATTAACACCAATAATTCACATCACCATGTGATTAACACCCATAGTTCACATCACCATGTGACCAACACCCAAAGGGTTTACTAGAGTCAATAATCTAGTTCACATCGCCATGTGATTAACACCCAACGACTACTAAGGTGTGATCATGGTTTGCTTGTGAGAGAAGTTTGGTCAATAAGTCTGTCACATTTAGATACGTATCTATTTTGCAACTTTCTATGTTTATGATGTTCTGCAAGGGGATACTCTAGCTAATTGCTCCCACTTTCAATATGTATCCAGATTGAGACTCTGAGTCATCTGGATCAGTGTTAAAGTTTGCATCGACGTAACCCTTTACGACGAACTCTTTATCACCTCCATAACCGAGAAACATTTCCCACGGATAATTTTGACCGCTGTTCAGTGATCCACTCCTGGATCACTATCGTACCCCCTTACCAAACTCATGGCAAGGTACACAATAGGTCTAGTACAAAGCATGGCATACTTTATAGAACCTATGGCAGAGGCATAGGGAATGAATTTCATTCTCTCTCTATCTTCTGCCATGGTCAGGTTTTGAGTCTTACTCAACTTCATACCTTACAACTCAGGCAAGAACTCCTTCTTTGACTGATCCATTTTTGAACTCCTTCAAAATCTTATCAAGGTATGTACTCATCGAAAGTCTTATCAAGCGTCTTGATCTATCTCTATAGATCTTGATGCCCAATATGTAAGCAGCTTCACCGAGGTCTTTCTATGAAAAAACTCCTTTCAAACACTCCTTTATGCTTTCCAGAAAATTCTACATCATCTCCGATCAATAATATGTCATTCACATATACTTATCAGAAAGGATGTATAGCTCCCACTCACTTTCTTGTAAATACAGGCTTCTCCAAAAGTCTCTATAAAACCATATGCTTTGGTCACCTCATCAAAGCGTATATTCCAACTCTGAGATGCTTGCACCAGTCCATAGATGGATCGCTGGAGCTTGCACACTTTGTTAGCACCTTTAGGATTGACAAAACCTTCTGGTTGCATCATATACAACTCTTCTTTGAGAAATCCATTAAGGAATGCAGTTTTTACATCCATTTGCCACATTTCATAATCATAAAATGCGGCAATTGTTAACATGATTCGGACAGACTTAAGCAACGCTACTGGTAAGAAAGTCTCATCGTAGTCAAATCCTTGAACTTGTCGAAAACCTTTCGCAACAAGTCGAGCTTTATAGACGGTAGCATTACCATCAGCTTCAGTGTTCTTCTTGAAGATCCATTTATTCTCTATGGCTTGCCAATATCGGGCAAGTCAACCAAAGTCCACACTTTGTTCTCATACATGGATCCCATCTCAGATTTCATGGCCTCAAGCCATTTCGCAGAATCTGGGCTCATCGTCGCTTCCTCATAGTTTGCAGGTTCGTCATGGTCTACTAACATGACTTACAGAACAGGATTACCGTACCACTCTGGTGCGAAACGTACTCTGGTTGACCTACAAGGTTCGGTAGTAAAGTGTCTGAAGTTTCATGATCATCATCATTAGCTTCCTCACTAATTGGTGTAGCCATCACGGGAACAATTTTCTATGATGAGCTTTTTTTCAATTGGAGAAAAGGTACAATTACCTCATCAAGTTCTACTTTCCTCCCACTCACTTCTTTCGAGAGAAACTCCTTCTCTAGAAACGGTCCATTCTTTGCAACAAAGACCTTGCCTTCAGATATGTGATAGAAGGTGCACCCAACAGTTTATTTTGGGTATCCTATGAAGATGCACTTCTCCGATTTGGGTTCGAGCTTATCAGGCTGAAGCTTTTTCGCATAGGCATCGCGACTGTAACATTCCAAATTTTCAATTTGGAATGTTATACATAGATCATATTGCATTGCATATCTTATTGCATTTGTGCATGGCGATCCTCGAAAATTCTAAGCAACTCAAGGACCTACGGAGAGAGTTGGGAATTCCACCATTTTCGTATTTGAGTTTTCTCGAATACCGGTACGGGGATCACTTTGGTTTTAATTATTTTTCTCTCCTAAAAATATTTCTTAATAAAATATATGAGCGGAGATAATATGACTTCTCTAAAATAAAAGAAATATTGGAGGAAAAATATTAAAATCACTTTTGGTTTTTATTCGGATTTATTTGCGATTTTATTTGCATAGGAAAAATGCGCGTTTTTCAAAATTGCATTTAGGTCCGGGAAAAATGTTCACCTTGTCCTAAATTTTATTAGAGGACGGTGAAAATTTATTTCGGAATTTTTCATCTCCGTTTAGTATTTTATTTCAGAGTTTTTCTACGTCAGGATATTTTTTTTAAAAAAAGGAGTCGGACCGACTGGGCCGAAGCCCAGCCGGCCCAGCGCCGCGTGTCATGCCCAAGATGCGATTCTATCCCGATCACGTGACACTTACGTGATTCGGGCACAACCACATTTCGGGCGCTTAGCAAGATGGATATCATTACATCGTACCATTACATACATACATGGGGGATACAACAATACATACAAGTCACATGAATACAACACCATCAATACAAGGCATCCGACTACGGATGCAAACATGAAAAGAACAACAACATCCATCTGCTATCCCAGGCTGCCGACCCGGAACCTAACCCAAGACTGAAGAAGAAAGAACTCCAACACAACGATCATCGCTCTCACGTCAAGACATCGGAAATCTGCACCTGCAACTGTTGTTGTAGTATCTATGAGCCACGAGGACTCAGCAATCCCATAACCATGGGTAACAAGACTATCAAAGCTTAAAAGGTAGGAAGAGGTAAAGTGGTGAGGTTGCAGCAGCGGCTAAGCAAAAGTATGGTGGCTAACTTAAGAGTACAAGAATAAGATGAGCATCTACGCAAACGGTCGCAACTAGTAATGATCGCTAAAGATCCTGAACTACCTACGAGTCAAACATAACCCCACCGTGTTCCCTTCTCAAAGTGAAAAGAGACAGTCACGGTTACTCACGCAGTAGTGTGTTTTACTTCGGATCCTCTGTCAAGTTTTCTACAACCGGACATTAACAAATTCCAATCCGCCACATAACCGCGGGCACGACTTTCGAAAGATCATAACCCTGCAGGGGTGTCCCAACTTAGCCCATCACAAGCTCTCACGATCAGCTGAAGTAATAGTAATTATTACCCCTTATCTTAGGGAAATCCGATCAGGCTCGGCATCCCGGTGCACAAGACATTTCGACAATGGTAAAACAAGTCCAGCAAGACCTCCCGGCGTGCCGACACCCTGATAGTAGCCGCGCGTATCTCGTCTCAGGCCATGACCGGATGGGACAGCCTACGGGAGCCAATCCTCGAGTTTCCCCGTGGTGGCCCCGCAGTCGGCCTGTTTGGGACCAACACCATGCAATTAATTAATTAATTAAGTTCTTATTATGAGCAAATTAAAACCAAAGTTGGGCCTTGCTGGAGGAGTTTTATTCAAAGACGAAGAGTCAAGGAGTCCCCATATACCCAACCGTGTAAGGAACGGAAAAACAAGGAACATAATGCCGGTTTATCGGCGCCTAAGATGGCATGAGTGGAACAAAACACTGAGCAAAAGGCCAATCCTTCCACCCATGCCCAGTATATAGGTGTGTTAATAATAATAATAGATATTGTGATATTCCAACAACAAGTTCCCTCCTGGAACGATCTTCATCTTCACCTGCAACTAACAACGCTATAAGAGGGGCTGAGCAAGCGGGTAACATAGCCAAACAATGGTTTTGCTAGGAAGGTTTCAAAGGTTAGAGGTTTCATGGCAACAAGGAGAGGCTGACAATAATGATGGGTAGCGCGACATGTAACGATAGCATCGAGACACTAAGCATGGCAATGATAGTAAAGGTATCCAAGGGTATGGTCATCTTACCTGAGATCCCGCAAGGAAGAAGAACAGATCCATGAAGAAGACAAAGAAGAAGTCTTGAAGAAGAACCACGGGTAGACGAACGAATCCTCACGAACGCAACGGAACAAGCACTAATGAGAAGAAGCAAGCAACACGGTAAACACACCACATGAGACATGACAATATGCTCCACCAAGTATGATGCAAGACAGTTCTATATAGGATGCACTACAAGTCTATACAGGAAGCGAAACATGGCAAGGTAGGAAGCACAGAAAAACAACACAGTCTATATATGATGCAATACATGGCAAGGTATGATGCAAAACAAGTCTATACAGGAAGCAATACATGGCAAGGTAGGAAGCACAGAAAAAACAACACAAGTCTATATATGATGCTATACATGGCAAGGTATGATGCATGACAAATCTATACAGGCAGCAATACATGGCAAGGTAGGAAGCACAGAAAAACAACACT
>LR738710.1:701018979-701088102 GCA_902687465.1 Secale cereale | reverse complement strand
ACAAGTCTATATTTGATGCAATACATGGCAAGGTATGATGCATGACAAATCTATACAGGAAGCAATACATGGCAAGGTAGGAAGCACAGAAAAATAACACATGTCTATATATGATGCAATACATGGCAAGGTATGATGCATGACAAATCTATACAGGAAGCAATACATGGCAATGTAGGAAGCATAGAAAAACAACACAAGAACATGACAATATGCTCAAGCAAGTAGGATGCAAGACAAGTCTATATATGATGCAAAACAAGTCTATATATGATGCAAAACATGGCAAGGCAGGAAGCACCCAAAAACAACACAAGCCAACAAGTTTAAATGAGGCCGGAAACTACATATAATAAAAACCGGTAAGTCCTCATATGCATAGTTTGAAATTAGTCCAGATCTGAACAAACCTTAAGTTAAAGTTGTTAAAAAGCAAGTTAACATGCACCAAGATGATCTACACGAAATTCTAGTCAAGTTTCTTATAAATTTTGTTTAATTCGGAGCTACGGCCTAGAAGATATGAGCAAAATAAGACAAGCAAAGCAACGGTGCAAGAAGCACCCAAACATCAAGTAAACATACTCCAAACATGTAAACAAGATGATATTATGATTCTACATGCGAAAACACACAAGTTTCATGTAGGGCACACCCAAAACGGAGCAACGGGCTAAAAGATACACATGAAACAAGATATAACCACAAGCTGAAATTAACAGCCACATAGCAACTTCGGAGCAAGAAATATATACTCTACAGCATTCAAACATGGTGACAAGAAGCATGGACATGAAGTAGACATATCCTACAGCAAATAACTCCATTGGAGCAACTCCATAGGAGGCATGGATCAATAGCAACAAGCTACAACATTTTGATCATGACGCTAAAAACCTGATAGCAATATTTTATAGCAACTTGAGAGCAAGAAATAAATAAGCTACAGCAAGTCAAATGAGCAAGTGAGGGCATGAATGGATATACAACAACATATACAGCAAGGAATGATCAATGGCCACCCCAAAACTAACATGGATTTGCCTAGGGCATCAAGCAAACATAGCATCAGGATATGACAGATTCCAGACTTAGTGAAATTTCAGTAAGTGTTGAAACAATAACATTAGCATGGCATGTTTGCAAGGATGTTTAAGTCACCTCAAAGCATATCATGGAAAATGGTTTGCACCACAACAAAGAACACATGAAGGGGAATCTAAAACATATGGGCATGTGACATGGGGACAAACACATCAATAGCAACGAGCTCCTCAACTAGGCATCTCGTAACAAGTTACAAAACCTAACAGCCACATGCACTTTTGCAACAGAGATAAACATGGCAATATGGACTCAAATAAGCATGCTACAACAAGCAACATGTAGTACACTTCACAACGAACATTTTGATATATCATATGCATCATTTGGATAAACATGCATCAAGTTATCACATCTCAAACATGGCAACAAAAATAACAAGTAGCAGCAGTTTATAACAAGTAGCACTCTTGCAACAGATATTAGAGCATCTAGATGAACTCAAATGAGCATGGCACAATGGAACAAAGTGTAGAGCATATCACCACGATCATTTTGACATATCATTCACTCAATTTGGATTAGTACACACAAAGTTACAGGCATATGAACATGCACACTTATTAACAGATTTTAGGACTTAGCAGTGTTTGGAAATTAGACAAATTCACACACAGGGAAAAAAATGCAACAGGCCGAAACTTGGTAGGCGGGCCCAACATGAGGAAAGAAAAAAAAACAAAACAACGAAGAAAAAGGAAGGCGCTGGGGGCCTCACCTAGTGGGCTCGGCCCAAGCAGAGGGGAAGCCGCTGGGTCGGTGGGCGAGGAGGCGGGCCACAGAGGTTGTGCCTGGCCAAGAGGAGGTGAGCCCGCGGCTGGGCCTAAGTGGCTGCAGCCCACGAGGCCGAAGGGAGGAGGTGGCCCAGGCGAAGCGGGCGTCGTCGTCTTCCTGCCCGAGCGCCCGAGCGCCCGAGCGCAGGAGGCGGCGGTGCTAGGAGCTCCGGCGAGAGGGATTCCAGCGACGGGCGCGGGGGAGCTCGGCGGGAACGGACAGATCGGGCCGAGGGGGTGACGGATCCGGTGAGGGAGGAGGTCGAGGAGGCCGTCGATGAAGTCAACTCCGGCGAGAGGCGGTACCGGCGGCGGGGTTCGCTGGGTTCGGCGAGGTAGGCCACGACGGCGGGGAGGAGCGCCACGACCGGGCGGCGAGCGGGCGAAGGCGGCAGGGCGCGGTCCTGGCGCGGAGGCGGCGGCGTAGATCCGGGCCCGGGCGAGTCCGCGATGGGCTTCCCCGGGCCGCGGCGGCGGTGGGAGAGTTGCGGGCCACGTGGCAGCCTGCCATTAGTCCGGGGCGGCGGTGGCGCTGAGGTGGCAGCCCCGGATTGGCTGCGGCGACGTGGAAGGTGGGGATGGACATGTCCAGGCAGAGTCGACATGTCCGGCTGCGTGGGGAGGAGCATTTTTAGGGTTGGATCTGCGCGAAAATGGAGAGGGAGGCACCTATTTATAGCTAGAGGGAGCTAGGAGTGTCCAAATGAGGAGTCGTTTGCGGCCACGCGATCGTGATTGAACGGCCAAGAGCATGGAGGGGTTAGAATGGGCTTGGTGGGTTGTGTGAAAGGGGTGCTGGGCCAAAAGACAAAAGGCCTCCGGCGGTTAACATGGTTAACCGTTGGACTATCAAACGAGCTCCGAACGCGATGAAACTTGACAGACGGTCTACCTATGCTATAATAAGACCAGACGCCAAGTTTCAACCCATTCCGAGAACGTTTTTCGGCCACTCACAAAATAAATATTCGGAGGCACCGCGGGCGCGTGCAAGTGTGTCTGAGCTCAGAACGGACAACGGCAAGGACGAGGGAACTCGGACGGATGCAAGTTTTGAAAACATGCTGATGCAACACACATGATGACATGGCAAGATGCAACACGCAAGCAGATGACATGGCAACGACAACGAATAACTGGCTGACACCTGGCGCACCGATCTCGGGGTGTCACACCGCGCCACCGCCTCCGACTCCGACCAGAGTCTGTCGTACGCCCGCCTCCCGTCGTGGCCGAGCCGGCCACCTCCTCCACCCCCTTCCCCAAGCAAGCCTCCCTGCCCCCTATATAAGCCACCGCCGCCTCCCCGTGTCGCCTCCACCACCACCGCCGCCGAGCCCGCACGCCGCTAGCCACCGCCGCCACCGCTGCAGTCGTCGCCGCTGATACGTCAAAAACGTATCTATAATTTCTGCTTGCTCCATGCTTCTTTTGTGTGATATTGCTATGATACTGATGCACTTCCATACACTTTTGATCATATTTGGACTAACCTATTAACTCAGTGCACCACAGTGCCAGTTCCTGTTTTCTGCTGTTTTTCTATTTCAGGTTTCCCCCATATTAAAAGTGCTCCAAAAATTCCAGGAAAATTATAGGAAAAATCAGCGTACAGGAAGCTTCGCGAAGAACCAAAGATGGGCCAGAGGGGAGCCAGGGGAGGCCCAGGCGGCCACCTGGCGTGGCCCCACCCCTGGTCGCGCCAGGGGGGCGCCTGGGGCCCCTGCTCCACCTCTGGCTGCCCCCCTTCGCATATATATTCCTCTCGTCCCGAAACACTTGAGGACAGAACCCTTTTTCGCGATCTCGCCTCTGTTTCGCCGCCGCAGCGCTTCCAAGATCGGGAGCATCAGGAGAACTCTTCCCGGCACCCTGCCGGAGGGGAGAACCACCACCGGGAGCTTCTCCACCACCATGGACGCTTCCCGGATGAGTCGTGAGTAGTCCACCTTGGACCATGGGTCCATGATCAGTAGCTATGTGATGTTCTCCTCCCCTCTTTACTCTTCATGGTTTAGACCTCGTGAGCTGCCCTACATGATCGAGGCACATATGTAATCTTTCTACTATTGCTTTGCTGAGTTTGCTGGGATCTGATGGATTATGAGACTATGTTCAGATTGTGTTTGAGTAATATATTTGATTCACCTCTTTTATATCTTTGTTCTTGAGTAATTCTTGCATGTTCTTCGTTGCTGTTTATTGCTTTGGCCAAGTAGTAGGTAGTAACTCCAAGAGGGAGCGTTATGCTTGATTGTGGGTTCATGCCCCCTGATGACTAGCTTGAGTGACAGAAACATGAGTCTAGGGGATGTGCTGTTGCCACAAGGGAGAAAACAACGGTGCTTGTACTTGCGGGTGCAAGGATTGTTTACTTTACGCAAAGTTCTTTTAATGCAGTTGTCTGTTGCTTTGAGTTTACACTTTGGGTGGGATTCGCAACTTAATACCAGCGAGATGTTCTGCATAGATATCTCAAGGTGGATGATTAGTAGTAGATGCAGATGGATTTCGGTCTACTTGCCTTGGCGTACCGCCCATGCTTTTGAGCCTCTAGCTTTCTTTGCAGCATAGTTAGCATTGGTTTGCGCACATAATCCTGTCAATTGCCCAGCTGTAATTTGTTTACCTCGCTTTGCTGTTTTATCGTCTTTTGGGAGAGAGACGTCACTAGTGAACATCATGGGACCCCGGTCCATATTACCACCGCTGATCACACCTTCTATTTACTTCCTGTTTTTATTTCCTAGTTGCAGTCATAGCTATCATTATTATCTCTTGTGTTTGATCCTTTGTAAACAACAAGGCCGGAGGGATTGACAACCTCTCTGTACTCGTTGGGAGCAAAGTTATCTGTATGTGTGTGCAGGTCCCGTCAACTGCTAAGTTTCTGGCGCCGTTGACACCTACTTGTCGACCCTCGGAGTCTCACGGGATTCGATCCTTGGTATCTTTGCCAAGGGAAATTTGCCGCTACGCTACATCTCAACCTTCCACTTGGGGTAACCAACGAGGGGCGAGAAGCCATCAGCCGCCGCCGCCGTTGCCGCTCGCAACCCGCCGCCGCAACCCGCTCCGCCACCCGGCGCCCGACCCATTAAGGTAATGGCCGGGTTTTTAGACCGTTCGTTTTTTTAGGAAAAAACCCTAGATCTATTTTTTTTAAATAGATCAGTTCGGTTTTTTTGGTTTAGTTAATTAGCGGACGTTCGTCCGTACGTTCATTTTAACGAACGCTGTTCGTCCGTTAGTCACAAATAACGAACGTTCGTTCGTCAGCCTGTTCGTCAGTTTTCTTTTTCACGGGCTTTATCCGTGGTTATTTTCGATCGTGATTTCTGCCCTGATCTTGTATTTAGTTTTTCTTTTCACTCGAGAGTCGGAATCAGGCGATTCAAGCGCACAGATCTTCGTCTCGAAGCCCTCTTTCCATTTAACCAACTTGAACAAGGTTTTGCTACTGTAAAATTTGACCTTAGACCAATCTAGTAAACAGATCTTGTCTCTTTCGCAGTTTGAGTTTCGTTGCTCCGTTTGATTTGTTTCTTTTTGCAAACTGGACTTCTTAAGTTGAACTTTCTGGTTAGATCTTCTTGTTTGGAGTTCTATTTGTGCATCTTTGCTTTATTGCATATGTATGCTATTGTTTTCTTGTGACAGAATTCCCGGAGTGCGAAGCGTGCTACTAAGAGTCTCTAGGTTTTGCGAAGCATCAGCAAGGCAAGTAACACTTTGATCATACCCCTTTATTACTGATGGCTTCTCGCCCCTCGTTGGTTACCCCAAGTAGAAGGTTTGAGATGCAGTGTAGCGGAAGTTTTCCCTTGGCAAAGATACCAAGGATCGATTTCCCTGAGACTCCCAGTTTCAACAAGAAGGTGTCAACTGCTAACGGCGCTAGATATTAGCAATCAACGTGGACCTGCACACAGATACAAATAACTTTGCTCCCAATGAGTACAGAGAGGTTGTCAATCCCTCCGGCCTTGTCGTTTAAAAAGGATCAAACGCAAGTGATAGTAGTGATAGGTATTGCTGCAATAGTAAGTAAAACGGAAAGTAAATAGCGGATGTGATCAATGATGGTAATATGGACCGGAGTCTCATGATGTTCACTAGTGATGTTTCTCTCCCAAAAGACGATAAAACAGCTATGTGAGGTAAACGAATTATAGCTGGGCAATTGACAGAATTATGTGCGCAAACCAATGCTAACTATGTTGCAAGAAAGGTAGAGGTTCAAAGCATGGGCGGTACGCCGAGGTAAGTAGACCAAAATCCATCTGCATCTACTACTAATCATCCACCTTGAGATATCTATCCAGAACATCTCGCTGGTATTAAGTTGCGAGTCCCAAAGCAACAGACAACTGCATTAAAAGAACTTTGCGTAAAGTAAACAATCCTTGCACCCGCGGGCACAAGCACCGTTATTTTCCCCCTTGTGGCAACAACACATCCCCTAGACTCATGTTTTTGTCACTCAAGCTAGTCATCGAGGGGCATGAACCCACAATCAAGCATAATGTTCCCTCTTGGAGTCACTACCTACTACTTGGACAAAGCAATAAATAACAACGGAGAACATGCAAGAATTACTTACGAACATAAATATAAAAGAGGTGAATCAAATATATTACTCAAACACAATCTGAACATAATCTCATAATCCATCGAATCCCTGCAAACTCATCATAGCAACAGCATAAGGATTACATATGTGCCTCGATCATGTAGTGCAGCTCACGAGGACTAATTAGTGAAGCACAAGAACGGGAGGAGAACATCACATAGCTACTGGTCATGGACCCATGGTCCAAGGGAGACTACTCACAACTCATCTGGGAGGCGTCCATGGTGGTGGAGAAGCTCCCGGTGGTGATCCTCCCCTCCGGCAGGGTGCCGGGAAGAGTTCTCCTGGTGCTCCCGATCTTGGAAGCGGCGGCGGCGGCGGAACAGAGATGAGATCACCAAAAGAGTTCCCGTCTCGAGGGTTTCGGGAGACGGTATAAATATATGCCAAAGGGGGGCATCAGCGGAGCATCGGGGGGCCCAGGCGCCCCCCCCCCCCCCCCCGGCGCGGCCCGGGGGGGAGGGGCGCCACCAGGGCGCCTGGGGCCCTGGTGGCCCCCCTCCGACTGTGCTTCGGGTGCCTGGTAGCTTCTGGAACGCTGATTTTTTATATAATTTTTCGGGGATTTTTCTGGCAGTTCTCGTAATGGGAAAACCTGAAATACAAAAACAGCCGAAAACAGAAACTGGCACTGGGGTGCACTGAGTTAATAGGTTAGTCCAAATATGATCAAAAGTGTATGGAAGTGTATAAATATCATAGCAATATCACCCAAAAGAGGCATGGAGCAAGCAGAAATTATAGATACGTTTTGGACGTATCAACATCCCCAAGCTTAATTCCTGCTCGTCCTCGAGTAGGTAAATGATAACAAGAATAATTTTTGTGGTGACATGCTATTAACCATATAGGACTTTTTCATAATCACATGACAAAAGCTTACTAAGACAATGAATCTGTAGTAATTAAGTTGCCTCATGAGAAAATCACAAAGAACTGAAAGTTTTACAATATGATACTGAAACATCAAATAGATTTGTAATGAACATGGTGTGCAAATATGATAAAGTGATATCTCGCTTGCCCCCTTTAGTGAAGCAAAACATAAATGCAGGGGCACCTCCAAGGTTTAAGTGATGACTAGATACAATGATTTCAGAATAAACGATATCACAATCATGCAAAAGACAATGCTTCTTTGGGACAATGCACATTACACTCAGAATGACAATCATGCTCTCAGTAGTTGGTGCTTTAAAAAGAAGGTGGAGACTCTCGAACCATGGCTTTTGTTGGCAAGGTTGAAAACCCGTAGTCGGAAACAAAGATAAAACATGTACCAGAGCTCTTGGTTTTAAAAACAGAGGTAATAGTTATTTTTTTAGATCATGCATGTTTTGTCAACGAATGCTAGCAGACAACTCAATCACTTCTTGAGATGGACAAGTTTCGAGGAACGGCTCCCGAATGAGGACGATCACATCCTCTTAATCTCCTTTGTTTATCACTGCCTAAGTTTTCTGATTTCTCATGAACAAAGCGTGAAGGAGGGTTTGTTTGTTATATTAAATTTGAGCTGGGCGCACTCAATGCCAGTTCCTTCTCGTATTATGGGTTTGCAGCTTATACATGCAATCCCGGGGTGAAGCTTGTCCAACTTAAAAAGATCATGAATTAACCACTACTTCCTCATGAACTTACAACAGAGGCACAAAACAGGAATGCTTTTTTGAATAATTTCGAGATGGTACATGCAAGTCTCCGTTAGGAATGGCAGGTAAATACCATGTAGGAAGGTATGGTGGACTCATATGTCATAACTGGTTTAAAGGAATTTGGATGCACAAGCAGTCAGTCCGCTTAGTATAGGCGAAGGTTAGCAAAAGACTGGGAGCGACCAACTAAGAGAGCAATGACGGTCATAATCATGCAGAGCGACAAAGCAACATTGAATCAGGCATGGAAGTTATATCGCTACTCAGAAACTAAAGATCATCAAGGCTTGACAGACTTTCTTTACAGTCTTAAATATGCGTGAGCATACGCCAAGTCAATCAAAATAAATTCTTTGAAGGAAGATATTACTAAACCATACCACATCATAGGCAAACAAATCATGTTGGTACTCCAATAACACATTGGGAATCCCCCAGCTATTTGAGACTAACCATAAGAAAACATGAACTACTAAGCGCTATTATGCACGTAGCATCTTTATCATGGACATATCAACCAATGCAACGGAATCAAACTCTCTTAATAAGATAAGCATGATAACTAAAGAGAGTTCAAGCAACCAACTAAACGAAAGCTCTTTAAAAAGATAAGCATGAAAACTGAGAGCTGAACATGACAGTAGCTATTGAAAGACAAAGAACACACACAGCAGAGATAGATATGAGAATTCTATGTTATGTTCTAGGTAGAAGTGGAGCGTGTTTCTCTCCCACATAAAGAAAGCTGAGTTCCGACTCGTTATGAAAAGCTTAAGGAAAACTAAAAAGGAAACTAAAAGCAAGACGCTCCAAGCATAGCACATAACACATGAAGTGATTAAACTATAGTGGAACGAAAGACGAACTGATAATGTTGATGGAGAAGGGGATGCACGGGGGCATCCCCAAGCTTAGACGCTTGAGTCTCCTTGAATATTTCTTGGGGGTGCATGGGGGCATCCCCAAGCTTGAGCGTTTGACACTCCTGAATCTTTTTATCATCTTCCCTCGCACACTTGAAAACTCCCTTCATACATAACTCATCATAATATGATTAGCGAGGTTAGTACCCTTAATAAAATAATTGTTCCTTGCTGGAAATAAGGATATTCTTGAAGATCTACTGTTTCTCAAGATTGCCAATAGGTTTTTGCAAAGAAAAAGCAAGCTCTAGGTTTGCAAAATGAAGGAAAGGCAAAACAGGACAGAATCTGTGAAAAACAGAACAGCAGGTAGTAAATGATTTTTTCGGGGTACTTCTGCAACTCTAATCAAAAAACTCAGAACAGACGCACGAAAGACAATTATATAGAGCACGCTGTCCAAAAAATTCAGACCAAAAAGATGAACTGGTGATTTTATACGAATTTTTCTATCCAAGGACAGAATCTGTTTCCTGGACAGCACGTCACAACTTTTGAACTTTCTTGCAATCAGAGGCTACACTTAGCACAAAATTGAAAATCAAAGATACAATGATGATGCTACAGTAGTAACAACATCAAGACACAACAAAAGCAAAATAAAATTTATTCATTGGGCTGCCTCCCAAAAGCGCTTTCTTTTATGCCTTTAAGCTAGGCATAATGCAAAGAGGTCAAGTTGTATCAATTGAACCATCATCAAGATCATCAAAAAGCTCTTCAATAATACAACTAGTCTTAAGAGGACTTTCAAATAAAGGCCTCATAGAGATACTTCTAGGGAGAAGACCAAAAGGATAAAAGTCAAGGGAAGATTCATTTACAAATTCATCAAAGAGAGGTGTTTCTTCCAAAGTCTTTACAGTTTCAACCCCTTTGGCAATAGATGGATTACTTTTAGAACGGGGAGCCTTTGGAACATGAACGAACTTAGGCTCCCTCTTTGCCGGAGTTTCTACCTTTTTGGTTTTGATTGAGGAGAAAGTAGTTCCTAGAGTATCTAATATTTCCTCAATCTTGTCTATCCTAGAAGAGTCCAAGTCATGGAATTTGACAGTCTCCAAAGTTTTGAAAATTTTATGCATGGAGCTATCAAGCCTATTCAAATTCCCTTGGATCTTACGATCCAACTCATTTATCTTATTAATGCTTGGCATCTCTAGCTCTATTTTTTCAAGTTTTTTCATAATGTGAGCTAGGGTGATGTCCTCTTGAATGCTAACAACAGGGGGATTCCCAACAAGATTTTCAATAATACTAAGAGACTCCCAAACTGGGGCCTCTAGGAAATTCCCATTGATAGCAGTATCTAGAATAAACCTATTCCAAGAAGTAATTCCAACATAAAAATTTCTAAGCAGGATAGTAGTAGGTTGCTTCTTGGTGGCTCTTTTTTGAGAATCACTAATTCTATACCAAGCATCTTTCAAACTTTCCCCACCTCTTTGTTTAAAGGTGAGAACTTCTGCCTCGTCAAAGACAAAAGGACCCGACATAATGACAACTAAAGAATGAGATAACTATTTTTGTGATTTTTGATAAAAGATACTAAAGCAAAAATGAAAGCTAAACTAACAAGACTAAAAAGCAAAGGTAAAAGATAGCGTGCAACTCTCCTATCCTGAAGATTGGAGTCCCCGGCAACGGCGCCAGAAAACTTTGCTTGATGGCTTCTCGCCCCACGTTGGTTACCCCAAGTGGAAGGTTTGAGATGTAGTGTAGCGGAAGTTTTCCCTTGGCAAAGATACCAAGGATCGATTTCCCTGAGAGTCCCAGTTTCAACAATAGGTGTCAACTGCTAACGGCGCCAGATATTAGCAATCAACGTGGACCTGCACACAGATACAAATAACTTTGCTCCCAACGAGTACAGAGAGGTTGTCAATCCCTCCGGCCTTGTCGTTTACAAAGGATCAAACGCAAGTGATAGTAGTGATAGGTATTGCTGGAATAGTTAGTAAAACGGAAAGTAAATAGCGGATGTGATCAATGATGGTAATATGGACCGGAGTCTCATGATGTTCACTAGTGATGTCTCTCTCCCAAAAGTCGATAAAACAGCTATGTGAGGTAAACGAATTACAGCTGGGCAATTGACAGAATTATGTGCGCAAACCAATGCTAACTATGTTGCAAGAAAGGTAGAGGTTCAAAGCATGGGCGGTACGCCGAGGTAAGTAGACCGAAATCCATCAATATCTACTACTAATCATCCACCTTGAGATATCTATCCAGAACATCTCGCTGGTATTAAGTTGCGAGTCCCACCCATAGTGTAAACTCAAAGCAACAGACAACTTCACTAAAAGAACTTTGCGTAAAGTAAACAATCCTTGCACCCGCGGGCACAAGCACCGTTGTTTTCCCCCTTGTGGCAACATCACATCCCCTAGACTCATGTTTCCGTCACTCAAGCTAGTCATCGAGGGGCATGAACCCACAATCAAGCATAACGTTCCCTCTTGGAGTCAATACCTACTACTTGGCCAAAGCAATAAATAACAACGGAGAACATGCAAGAATTACTTACGAACATAAATATAATAGTGGTGAATCAAATATATTACTCAAACAATATCTGAACATAATCTCATAATCCATCGGATCCCAGCAAACTCATCATAGCAACAGCATAAGGATTACATATGTGCCTCGATCATGTAGGGCAGCTCACGAGGACTAATTAGTGAAGCACAAGAAGGGGAGGAGAACATCACATAGCTACTGGTCATGGACCCATGGTCCAAGGGAGACTACTCACAACTCATCCGGGAGGCGTCCATGGTGGTGGAGAAGCTCCCGGTGGTGATCCTCCCCTCCGGCAGGGTGCCGGGAAGAGTTCTCCTGGTGCTCCCGATCTTGGAAGCGGCGGCGGCGGCGGAACAGAGATGAGATCGCCACAAGAGTTCCCGTCTCGAGGGTTTCGGGAGACGGTATAAATATATGCCAAAGGGGGGCATCAGCGGAACATCGGGGGGCCCAGGCGCCCCCCCGGCGCGGCCCGGGGGGGGGCGCGCCACCAGGGCGCCTGGGGCCCTGGTGGCCCCCCTCCGGTTGTGCTTCGGGTGCCTGGTAGCTTCTGGAACGCTGATTTTTTATATAATTTTTCGGGGATTTTTCTGGCAGTTCTCGTAACGGGAAAACCTGAAATACAAAAACAGCCGAAAACAGAAACTGGCACTGGGGTGCACTGAGTTAATAGGTTAGTCCAAATATGATCAAAAGTGTATGGAAGTGTATAAATATCATAGCAATATCACCCAAAAGAGGCATGGAGCAAGAAGAAATTATAGATACGTTTTGGACGTATCAACATCCCCAAGCTTAATTCCTGCTCGTCCTCGAGTAGGTAAATGATAACAAGAATAATTCCTGTGGTGACATGCTATTAACCATATAGGACTTTTTCATAATCATATGACAAAAGCTTACTAAGACAATGAATCTGTAGTAATTAAGTTGCCTCATGAGAAAATCACAAAGAACTGAAAGTTTTACAATATGATACTGAAACATCAAATAGATTTGTAATAAACATGGTGTGCAAATATGATAAAGTGATATCTCGCTTGCCCCCTTTAGTGAAGCAAAACATAAATGCAGGGGCACCTCCAAGGTTTAAGTGATGACTAGATACAATGATTTCAGAATAAACGATATCACAATCATGCAAAAGACAATGCTACTTTGGGACAATGCACATTACACTCAGAATGACAATCATGCTCTTAGTAGTTGGTGCTTTAAAAAGAAGGTGGAGACTCTCGAACCATGGCTTTTGTTGGCAAGGTTGAAAACCTGTAGTCGGAAACAAAGACAAAACATGTACCAGAGCTCTTGGTTTTAAAAACAGAGGTAATAGTTATTTTTTTTAGATCATGCATGTTTCGTCAACGAATGCTAGCAGACAACTCAATCACTTCTTGAGATGGACAAGTTTCGAGGAACGGCTCCCAAATGAGGACGATCACATCCTCTTAATCTCCTTTGTTTATCACTGCCTAAGTTTTTTGATTTCTCATGAACAAAGCATGAAGGAGGGTTTGTTTGTTATATTAAATTTGAGCCGGGCGCACTCAATGCCAGTTCCTTCTCGTATTATGGGCTTGCAGCTTATACATGCAATCCCGGGGTGAAGCTTGTCCAACTTAAAAAGATCATGAATTAACCACTACTTCCTCATGAACTTACAACAGAGGCACAAAACAGGAATGCTTTTTTGAATAATTTCGAGATGGTACATGCAAGTCTCCGTTAGGAATGGCAGGTAAATACCATGTAGGAAGGTATGGTGGACTCATATGTCATAACTGGTTTAAAGGAATTTGGATGCACAAGCAGTCAGTCCGCTTAGTACAGGCGAAGGTTAGCAAAAGACTGGGAGCGACCAACTAAGAGAGCAATGACGGTCATAATCATGCAGAGCGACAAAGCAACATTGAATCAGGCATGGAAGTTATATCGCTACTCAGAAACTAAAGATCATCAAGGCTTGACAGACTTTCTTTACAGTCTTAAATATGCGTGAGCATACGCCAAGTCAATCAAAATAAATTCTTTGAAGGAAGATATTACTAAACCATACCACATCATAGGCAAACAAATCATGTTGGTACTCCAATAACACATTGGGAACCCCCCAGCTATTTGAGACTAACCATAAGAAAACATGAACTACTAAGCGCCATTATGCACGTAGCATCTTTATCATAGACATATCAACCAATGCAACGGAAGCAAACTCTCTTAATAAGATAATCATGATAAATAAAGAGAGTTCAAGCAACCAACTAAACGAAAGCTCTTTAAAAAGATAAGCATGAAAGTTAAGAGCTAAGCATGATAGTAGCTATTAAAAGACAAAGAACACACACAGCAAGGATAGACATGAAAATTCTATGTTATGTTCTAGGTAGAAGTGGAGCGTGTTTCTCTCCCACATAAAGAAAGCTGAGTTCCGACTCGTTATGAAAAGCTAAGGAAAACTAAAAAGGAAACTAAAAGCAAGACGCTCCAAGCATAGCACATAACACATGAAGTGATTAAAATATAGTGGAACGAAAGACGAACTGATAATGTTGATGGAGAAGGGGATGCACGGGGGCATCCCCAAGCTTAGACGCTTGAGTCTCCTTGAATATTTCTTGGGGGTGCATGGGGGCATCCCCAAGCTTGAGCGTTTGACACTCCTGAATCTTTTTATCATCTTCCCTCGCACACTTGAAAACTCCCTTCATACATAACTCATCATAATATGATTAGCGAGGTTAGTACCCTTAATAAAATAATTGTTCCTTGCTGGAAATAAGGATATTCTTGAAGATCTACTGTTTCTCAAGATTGCCAAAAGGTTTTTGCTAAGAAAAAGCAAGCTCTAGGTTTGCAAAATGAAGGAAAGGCAAAACAGGACAGAATCTGTGAAAAACAGAACAGCAGGTAGTAAATGATTTTTTCGGGGTACTTCTGCAACTCTAATCAAAAAACTCAGAACAGACGCACGAAAGACAATTATATAGAGCAAGCTGTCCAAAAACTTCAGACCAAAAAGATGATTTGGTGATTTTATACGAATTTTTCTATCCAAGGACAGAATCTGTTTCCTGGACAGCACGTCACAACTTTTGGACTTTCTTGCAATCAGAGGCTACACTTAGCACAAAATTGAAAAGCAAAGATACAATGATGATGCTACAGTAGTAACAACATCAAGACACAACAAAAGGAAAATAAAATTTATTCATTGGGCTGCCTCCCAAAAGCGCTTTCTTTTATGCCTTTAAGCTAGGCATAATGCAAAGAGGTCAAGTTGTATCAATTGAACCATCATCAAGATCATCAAAAAGCTCTTCAATAATACAACTAGTCTTAAGAGGACTTTCAAATAAAGGCCTCATAGAGATACTTCTAGGGAGAAGACCAAAAGGATAAAAGTCAAGGGAAGATTCATTTATAAATTCATCAAAGAGAGGTGTTTCTTCCAAAGTCTTTACAGTTTCAACCCCTTTGGCAATAGATGGATTACTTTTAGAACGGGGAGCCTTTGGAACGTGAACGAACTTAGTCTCCCTCTTTGCCGGAGTTTCTACCTTTTTGGTTTTGATTGAGGAGAAAGTAGTTCCTAGAGTATCTAATATTTCCTCAATCTTGTCTATCCTAGAAGAGTCCAAGTCATGGAATTTGACGGTCTCCAAAGTTTTGAAAATTTTATGCATGGAGCTATCAAGCCTATTCAAATTCCCTTGGATCTTATGATCCAACTCATTTATCTTATTAATGCTTGGCATCTCTAGCTCTATTTTTTCAAGTTTTTTCATAATGTGAGCTAGGGTGATGTCCTCTTGAATGCTAACAACAGGGGGATTCCCAACAAGATTTTCAATAATACTAAGAGACTCCCAAACTGGGGCCTCTAGGAAATTCCCATTGATAGCAGTATCTAGAATAAACCTATTCCAAGAAGTAATTCCAACATAAAAATTTCTAAGCAGGATAGTAGTAGGTTGCTTCTTGGTGGCTCTTTTTTGAGAATCACTAATTCTAAACCAAGCATCTTTCAAACTTTCCCCACCTCTTTGTTTAAAGGTGAGAACTTCTGCCTCGTCAAAGACAAAAGGACCCGACATAATGACAACTAAAGAATGAGATAACTATTTTTGTGATTTTTGATAAAAGATACTAAAGCAAAAATGAAAGCTAAACTAACAAGATTAAAAAGCAAAGGTAAAAGATAGCGTGCAACTCCCCTATCCTGAAGAGTGGAGTCCCCGGCAACGGCGCCAGAAAACTTTGCTTGATGGCTTCTCGCCCCACGTTGGTTACCCCAAGTGGAAGGTTTGAGATGCAGTGTAGCGGAAGTTTTCCCTTGGCAAAGATACCAAGGATCGATTTCCCTGAGAGTCCCAGTTTCAACAAGAAGGTGTCAACTGCTAACGGCGCCAGATATTAGCAATCAACGTGGACCTGCACACAGATACAAATAACTTTGCTCCCAACAAGTACAGAGAGGTTGTCAATCCCTCCGGCCTTGTCGTTTACAAAGGATCAAACGCAAGTGATAGTAGTGATAGGTATTGCTGGAATAGTTAGTAAAACGGAAAGTAAATAGCGGATGTGATCAATGATGGTAATATGGACCGGAGTCTCATGATGTTCACTAGTGATGTCTCTCTCCCAAAAGACGATAAAACAACTATGTGAGGTAAACGAATTACAGCTGGGCAATTGACAGAATTATGTGCGCAAACCAATGATAACTATGTTGCAAGAAAGGTAGAGGTTCAAAGCATGGGCGGTACGCCGAGGTAAGTAGACCGAAATCCATTTGCATCTACTACTAATCATCCACCTTGAGATATCTATCCAGAACATCTCGCTGGTATTAAGTTGCGAGTCCCACCCATAGTGTAAACTCAAAGCAACAGACAACTGCATTAAAAGAACTTTGCGTAAAGTAAACAATCCTTGCACCCACGGGCACAAGCACCGTTGTTTTCCCCCTTGTGGCAACATCACATCCCCTAGACTCATGTTTCCGTCACTCAAGCTAGTCATCGAGGGGCATGAACCCACAATCAAGCATAACGTTCCCTCTTGGAGTCACTACCTACTACTTGGCCAAAGCAATAAATAACAACAGAGAACATGCAAGAATTACTTACGAACATAAATATAAAAGAGGTGAATCAAATATATTACTCAAACACAATCTGAACATAATCTCATAATCCATCGGATCCCAGCAAACTCATCATAGCAATAGCATAAGGATTACATATGTGCCTCGATCATGTAGGGCAGCTCACGAGGACTAATTAGTGAAGCACAAGAAGGGGAGGAGAACATCACATAGATACTGGTCATGGACCCATGGTCCAAGGGAGACTACTCACAACTCATCCGGGAGGCGTCCATGGTGGTGGAGAAGCTCCCGGTGGTGATCCTCCCCTCCGGCAGGGTGCCGCGAAGAGTTCTCCTGGTGCTCCCGATCTTGGAAGCGGCAGCGGAGGCGGAACAGAGATGAGATCGCCAAAATAGTTCCCGTCTCGAGGGTTTCCGGAGACGGTATAAATATATGCCAAAGGGGGGCATCAGCAGAGCATCGGGGGGCCAGGCGCCCCCCCCGGCGCGGCCCGGGGGGCGCCACCAGGGCGCCTGGGGCCCTGGTGGCCCCCCTCCGGCTGTGCTTCGGGTGCCTGGTAGCTTCTGGAACGTTGATTTTTTATATAATTTTTCGGGGATTTTTCTGGCAGTTCTCGTAATGGGAAAACCTGAAATACAAAAACAGCCGAAAACAGAAACTGGCACTGGGGTGCACTGAGTTAATAGGTTAGTCCAAATATGATCAAAAGTGTATGGAAGTGTATAAATATCATAGCAATATCACCCAAAAGAGGCATGGAGCAAGAAGAAATTATAGATACGTTTTGGACGTATCAACATCCCCAAGCTTAATTCCTGCTCGTCCTCGAGTAGGTAAATGATAACAAGAATAATTCCTGTGGTCACATGCTATTAACCATATAGGACTTTTTCATAATCACATGACAAAAGCTTACTAAGACAATGAATCTGTAGTAATTAAGTTGCCTCATGAGAAAATCACAAAGAACTGAAAGTTTTACAATATGATACTGAAACATCAAATAGATTTGTAATGAACATGGTGTGCAAATATGATAAAGTGATATCTCGCTTGCCCCCTTTAGTGAAGCAAAACATAAATGCAGGGGCACCTCCAAGGTTTAAGTGATGACTAGATACAATGATTTCAGAATAAACGATATCACAATCATGCAAAAGACAATGCTACTTTGGGACAATGCACATTACACTCAGAATGACAATCATGCTCTCAGTAGTTGGTGCTTTAAAAAGAAGGTGGAGACTCTCGAACCATGGCTTTTGTTGGCAAGGTTGAAAATCCGTAGTCGGAAACAAAGACAAAACATGTACCAGAGCTCTTGGTTTTAAAAACAGAGGTAATAGTTATTTTTTTTAGATCATGCATGTTTCGTCAACGAATGCTAGCAGACAACTCAATCACTTCTTGAGATGGACAAGTTTCGAGGAACGGCTCCCGAATGAGGACGATCACATCCTCTTAATCTCCTTTGTTTATCACTGCCTAAGTTTTCTGATTTCTCATGAACAAAGCGTGAAGGAGGGTTTGTTTGTTATATTAAATTTGAGCCGGGCGCACTCAATGCTAGTTCCTTCTCGTATTATGTGTTTGCAGCTTATACATGCAATCCCGGGGTGAAGCTTGTCCAACTTAAAAAGATCATGAATTAACCACTACTTCCTCATGAACTTACAACAGAGGCACAAAACAGGAATGCTTTTTTGAATAATTTCGAGATGGTACATGCAACTCTCCGTTAGGAATGGCAGGTAAATACCATGTAGGAAGGTATGGTGGACTCATATGTCATAACTGGTTTAAAGGAATTTGGATGCACAAGCAGTCAGTCCGCTTAGTACTGGCGAAGGTTAGCAAAAGACTGGGAGCGACCAACTAAGAGAGCAATGACGGTCATAATCATGCAGAGCGACAAAGCAACATTGAATCAGACATGGAAGTTATATCGCTACTCAGAAACTAAAGATCATCAAGGCTTGACAGACTTTCTTTACAGTCTTAAATATGCGTGAGCATACGCCAAGTCAATCAAAATAAATTCTTTGAAGGAAGATATTACTAAACCATACCACATCATAGGCAAACAAATCATGTTGGTACTCCAATAACACATTGGGAACCCCCCAGCTATTTGAGACTAACCATAAGAAAACATGAACTACTAAGCGCCATTATGCACGTAGCATCTTTATCATAGACATATCAACCAATGCAACGGAAGCAAACTCTCTTAATAAGATAAGCATGATAACTAAAGAGAGTTCAAGCAACCAACTAAACGAAAGCTCTTTAAAAAGATAAGCATGAAAACTGAGAGCTGAACATGACAGTAGCTATTGAAAGACAAAGAACACACACAGCAGAGATAGATACGAGAATTCTATGTTATGTTCTAGGTAGAAGTGGAGCATGTTTCTCTCCAACATAAAGAAAGCTGAGTTCCGACTCGTTATGAAAAGCTTAAGGAAAACTAAAAAGGAAACTAAAAGCAAGACGCTCCAAGCATAGCACATAACACATGAAGTGATTAAAATATAGTGGAACGAAAGACGAACTGATAATGTTGATGGAGAAGGGGATGCACGGGGGCATCCCCAAGCTTAGACGCTTGAGTCTCCTTGAATATTTCTTGGGGGTGCATGGGGGCATCCCCAAGCTTGAGCGTTTGACACTCCTGAATCTTTTTATCATCTTCCCTCGCACACTTGAAAACTCCCTTCATACATAACTCATCATAATATGATTAGCGAGGTTAGTACCCTTAATAAAATAATTGTTCCTTGCTGGAAATAAGGATATTCTTGAAGATCTAATGTTTCTCAAGATTGCCAAAAGGTTTTTGCAAAGAAAAAGCAAGCTCTAGGTTTGCAAAATGAAGGAAAGGCAAAACAGGACAGAATCTGTGAAAAACAGAACAGCAGGTAGTAAATGATTTTTTCGGGGTACTTCTGCAACTCTAATCAAAAAACTCAGAACAGACGCACGAAAGACAATTATATAGAGCACGCTGTCCAAAAATTTCAGACCAAAAAGATGATCTGGTGATTTTATACAAATTTTTCTATCCAAGGACAGAATCTGTTTCCTGGACAGCACGTCACAACTTTTGAACTTTCTTGCAATCAGAGGCTACACTTAGCACAAAATTGAAAAGCAAAGATACAATGATGATGCTACAGTAGTAACAACATCAAGACACAACAAAAGCAAAATAAAATTTATTCATTGGGCTGCCTCCCAAAAGCGCTTTATTTTATGCCTTTAAGCTAGGCATAATGCAAAGAGGTCAAGTTGTATCAATTGAACCATCATCAAGATCATCAAAAAGCTCTTCAATAATACAACTAGTCTTAAGAGGACTTTCAAATAAAGGCCTCATAGAGATACTTCTAGGGAGAAGACCAAAAGGATAAAAGTCAAGGGAAGATTCATTTATAAATTCATCAAAGAGAGGTGTTTCTTCCAAAGTCTTTACAGTTTCAACCCCTTTGGCAATAGATGGATTACTTTTAGAACGTGGAGCCTTTGGAACGTGAACGAACTTAGGCTCCCTCTTTGCCGGAGTTTTTACCTTTTTGGTTTTGATTGAGGAGAAAGTAGTTCCTAGAGTATCTAATATTTCCTCAATCTTGTCTATCCTAGAAGAGTCCAAGTCATGGAATTTGACGGTCTCCAAAGTTTTGAAAATTTTATGCATGGAGCTATCAAGCCTATTCAAATTCCCTTGGATCTTACGATCCAACTCATTTATCTTATTAATGCTTGGCATCTCTAGCTCTATTTTTTTCAAGTTTTTTCATAATGTGAGCTAGGGTGATGTCCTCTTGAATGCTAACAACAGGGGGATTCCCAACAAGATTTTCAATAATACTAAGAGACTCCCAAACTGGGGCCTCTAGGAAATTCCCATTGATAGCAGTATCTAGAATAAACCTATTCCAAGAAGTAATTCCAACATAAAAATTTCTAAGCAGGATAGTAGTAGGTTGCTTCTTGGTGGCTCTTTTTTGAGAATCACTAATTCTATACGAAGCATCTTTCAAACATTCCCCACCTCTTTGTTTAAAGGTGAGAACTTCTGCCTCGTCAAAGACAAAAGGACCCGACATAATGACAACTAAAGAATGAGATAACTATTTTTGTGATTTTTGATAAAAGATACTAAAGCAAAAATGAAAGCTAAACTAACAAGACTACAAAGCAAAGGTAAAAGATAGCGTGCAACTCCCCTATCCTGAAGAGTGGAGTCCCCGGCAACGGCGCCAGAAAACTTTGCTTGATGGCTTCTCACCCCACGTTGGTTACCCCAAGTGGAAGGTTTGAGATGCAGTGTAGCGGAAGTTTTCCCTTGGGAAAGATACCAAGGATCGATTTCCCTGAGAGTCCCAGTTTCAACAAGAAGGTGTCAACTGCTAACGACGCCAGATATTAGCAATCAACATGGACCTGCACACAGATACAAATAACTTTGCTCCCAACGAGTATAGAGAGGTTGTCAATCCCTCCGGCCTTGTCGTTTACAAAGGATCAAACGCAAGTGATAGTAGTGATAGGTATTGCTGGAATAGTTAGTAAAACGGAAAGTAAATAGCGGATGTGATCAATGATGGTAATATGGACCGGAGTCTTATGATGTTCACTAGTGATGTCTCTCTCCCAAAAGACGATAAAACAGCTATGTGAGGTAAACGAATTACAGCTGGGCAATTGACAGAATTATGTGCGCAAACCAATGCTAACTATGTTAAAAGAAAGGTAGAGGTTCAAAGCATGGGCGGTACACCGAGGTAAGTAGACCGAAATCCATTTGCATCTACTACTAATCATCCACCTTGAGATATCTATCCAGAACATCTCGCTGGTATTAAGTTGCGAGTCCCACCCATAGTGTAAACTCAAAGCAACAGACAACTGCATTAAAAGAACTTTGCGTAAAGTAAACAATCCTTGCACCCGCGGGCACAAGCATCGTTGTTTTCCCCCTTGTGGCAACATCACATCCCCTAGACTCATGTTTCCGTCACTCAAGCTAGTCATCGAGGGGCATGAACCCACAATCAAGCATAACGTTCCCTCTTGGAGTCACTAGCTACTACTTGGCCAAAGCAATAAATAACAACGGAGAACATGCAAGAATTACTTACGAACATAAATATAAAAGAGGTGAATCAAATATATTACTCAAACACAATCTGAACATAATCTCATAATCCATCGGATCCTAGCAAACTCATCATAGCAACAGCATAAGGATTACATATGTGCCTCAATCATGTAGGGCAGCTCACGAGGACTAATTAGTGAAGCACAAGAACGGGAGGAGAACATCACATAGCTACTGGTCATGGACCCATGGTCCAAGGGAGACTACTCACAACTCATCCGGGAGGCGTCCATGGTGGTGGAGAAGCTCCCGGTGGTGATCCTCCCCTCCGGCAGGGTGCCGGGAAGAGTTCTCCTGGTGCTCCCGATATTGGAAGCGGCGGCGGCGGCAGAACAGAGATGAGATCGCCAAAAGAGTTCCCGTCTCGAGGGTTTCGGGAGACGGTAAAAATATATGCCAAAGGGGGGCATCAGCGGAGCCTCGGGGGGCCCAGGCGCCCCCCCGGCGCGGCCCAGGGGGGCGCGCCACCAGGGCGCCTGGGGCCCTGGTGGCCCCCCTCCGGCTGTGCTTCGGGTGCCTGGTAGCTTCTGGAATGCTGATTTTTTATATAATTATTCGGGGATTATTCTGGGAGTTCTCGTAATGGGAAAACCTGAAATACAAAAACAGCCGAAAACAGAAACTGGCATTGGGGTGCACTGAGTTAATAGGTTAGTCCAAATATGATCAAAAGTGTATGGAAGTGTATAAATATCATAGCAATATCACCCAAAAGAGGCATGGAGCAAGAAGAAATTATAGATACGTTTTGGACGTATCAATTACCCAGTGTTTATGCATTAGATCAAACCCTCACACATTACATGAGTAGGATCTCTTAACTTGTGGGTCTGGGAAGTAGATTGAGGTAGAACCTATTACCTACATTATTTTCAAACCCTGGGGAGTTACTTCTACGTTATGCTTAGGTTGCCATGCTATGGATAGACGTGGTTTGGGTTTGAGAGAATCCATGATAGATGTGAGTTGTTAATTAATGGTTTAACTTAAGGTTGCTACTTAAATACACATCTGGGTGGATTGGTTGCATGGCACCTGGAGAATCCAGTGTTGTCCTAGGAAATCCCGGATGAACCGTGTGATTATCCTATGGAATGCCACCCAGGCTCAAAGGGATCATAAAACTTTTCATGCTAGAAACTTCCGTGTGCAAACACAATGCCATTATGGGCTCTGGCATAGTATGAGTAAGTTGTATGAGCTCTTTCAGTGGTGGACTAGCAGATGTAGGGGAAAGTAGGTGTACCGGTCCACCTGGGGTAAAGAGTAAATGCTTCTGAAAGACTGTGTCTCGGGCATCCGTTTCTCAAACACCATGCAGTGTGAGAAATCCAACGGAGGAGATCGAGTCTTGTGGGGAAAAGTGCGCAAACCTCTGCAGAGTGTACAAACTGATCATGATTACCGTGTCCCCGGTTATGGACAATCTTGAGTATCTGGTACTTGAATTATTGGTTGGTCTCATCACTCTAAAATTAGTTTGTTGGGTTAAGGACTACTTTAATTGGGATTGAGTTGGAGGTACCTTCTCAATGATGTTTCAACTACCATGATAGTTAAAATAAAAGTTATTCCTTTGTTGTAGGAAAAAATTGGCTTTATGCAAAAACTTTAACCTTAGAGCCTCCACCAGCCAAATATGCATATAGTGTTAGGCTTTAGTTCTGTTACTAGCTCTACTATGTTATCTTGCCAGCATATTCCATGTGCTGACCCATTTCGGGCTGCAACATGTTACGTTGCAGACTTTTCAGACGAGGAGTAAGACGTGCTAGGTCATTTGTCATGCACTCAGCTATGTTGTTGGAGTTGATGGACTCACTTATCTTCCAAGCCTTCCGCTGTTATTTTGTTAGATGGCCTTAAGCCATAGACTTTTGTATTAGTTCTCTTTTGAGACATTTGATGTAATAAGTGTGTGATTGCCACTCTGTTATAAATCCTTCAAGTACTGTGTGTGTTAGCATTACCGATCCAGGGATGACACAGAACACAGAGACTTCTGTCGATTCGGATCGTGGTCGTTACAAGATGGTATCAGAGCACACGTTGACTGTAGGACACGACCACTAAGATAAACCTTAGGTCACTCTTCTTTACTCATTTCTCACCCCTCTCCATTTTCTACTCTTTAGGATGGTGGACCCAAGGAACAAGTTCACTCAACAAGATGAAGACACACAGTTTGGACGACACTTGAAGAAAGTCACTTGGTACCTGAACATCGGAATACCAAGCTTCACCGGGACCTACACCGCCACTTTACCAGAAGAGGAGCAATGGAATATTCAAGTTCAAATTCCCGGGAGGACATTCTCACCATCCACTGAGCCAATAGTGTTTTCTTTTGATGTACCAACCTGGAGTCTAGGCAAGAGTATGGCAGCCCACATTACCATGGGACGTATCGGAGAAGTCTACAAGCAGGAGCTGAATTACACTATCTACCAGATATGTGGACGCCGAGATGAGCAATGGGACATGATCAGTACCCGGAAGGACAGGTCCATTGCAGCGTTCATCCAGGAGTTAAACCAACACATTCGTCGACAGGAGCACCAGATGTGCGCATGGATGATAGATTTGAAGAAGGCACTAACCAGGAACTTGGAGCTAGAAGAGGAACTCAAGTCTACATGCGACGAATATGAGGTGGAGATAACAATACTTGTGGAGAAGAATGGTGACTTGACAAGGAAGCTAGGAGTATTCATGGGAGATCCAGTAGTAGAAGGAGAAGAAGAAGATGAAGAACCCAAGGAGATTCGTTCTGAGGACTACATCAAAATCGACGACACGGACTCGGACCCCGATGATAGTGATGAAGACTATGAAGATGAAGCTGGAGCAGACATCATGGAATCTTTCACCGATCAAAATTTCTAGATGACCACCCTATGACTAGTAGTATTCCCCATAAAGTAGAATTTAGAGCACTTTTGTAACGTTAGTTAGAAGCTTTATAAGCCCTTGCTTGAAATTGATTGGTGTGATATGATTGTGTTTGTCTCATGTGCATATGGGTAGTGAATTTCTCTTAGACCTCATTTCTATTCTAATCTCTTCCCTCTACACCCATCAGATGCCTCCGAGACGTGAGCCCGAATTTCAGTTTCCCCCTAAGCTCACTCAGTTGATCTAGCAGCACAACACTTTGATGCAACTTCTTGTCCAAAACAATCAGAACAACAACAACAACAACCCTCCACCACCACCACCCATGGACAACCTGACCCGTTTTCTAAGGTTGCAACCACCGGTGTTGGCTAGCAGCATTGAACCAATAGTTGCTGATGACTGGCTGCGCAAGATTGGAAGGGATTTGACCACCGCCAATTGCACGGATGTTGAGAAGGTGCGTTTTGCCACACATCAGTTGGCTGGACCAACAACAACATGGTGGGAGAACTACACATCCACTTTCCCTGTAGCCAATGTCACTTGGGATCAGTTTCAGCAAGCTTTTCGCACTGCCCATGTCTCAACTGGAGCCATGAGCATGAAGAAGCGAGAGTTTCGCAAATTTGCGTCAAGGAAATCGTATTGTGGCTCAGTACGTAGATGAGTTTAGTACCTTATCTCGTTATGCCCGGGACGATTTGGCCACAGATGCCGCAAAGCAGGAGAGGTTTATGAAAGGGCTGAATGATGAGATGAGTGTACAGTTGATGGTGGCAACCTTCAACAACTACCAGGAGTTGGTAGATAAGGCTCTTATGATTGAAGGGAAGCAGCAGCAGATTGAGAGCCGCAAGAGGAAGTATGGACAAGGGAGGAATAATTCTGGAGCCCAGCAGAAGCCCCGTTTCACCCCGAACTCGGGAGGATACACCCATAACCATGGAGGCCACACCCACAATGGAGGAAGTTCTCACAACCACAATAGCTCCAAGAATGGGAATGGGAATAGAGCAAATAATAATCAGAACCGCTCTACTCCATCCACACCCGCCAAGAGGGATTTAAGCCACGCTACCTGTTTCAAGTGCGGGAAGAATGGACACTATGCCACGGAGTGCCCTGAAGCTAAGAATGGGAACGGCAATGGAAGCGCCGGGAAGAAGCCCAACCCGTTCAACAAAGGACAAGTGAACCACATGGCCGTGGAGGAGGTTGAAGAGCAACCAGATGCAGTTGTCGGTAAGTTTTTTTGGTTAAGTCATTTATCGCAGTAGTTCTTTTCGATACTGGTGCATCGCATTCATACATTTTAAGGGGATTCGTGAATAGACATAAGTTGCCCACCCAACTCCTTAAGACCCCCATGTTAGTAAGTTCCCCAGGAGCAGATTATATGGCACATCAAGGATGTTTTCAGACGCCATTGATCATTCGACGACATGTTTTCCCCTCAAACCTGATAGTTTTGGAGTCACAAGGATTGGATGTGATACTAGGTATGGACTGGTTATCGATGTATGGAGGGAACATCGATTGTGCCAGTAGGTCTATTTTGCTTACCAGCCTGGAGGGAAAAAGGATCAAGTATGTATCTAGGCATTCGCCTAGAAGGACACAAGTACATTCTCCCTCGGGAGTTGTTCAGGAGAAAGTGCCCGTAGTAAGAAATTATCCGGATGTATTTCCAGAGAAGCTACCATGCATGCCACCAGATAGGGATATTGAGTTTTTGATTGAGCTATTGCCTGGCACCGGAGCACTATCGAAGAGACCATACCGGATGCCAGCAAATGATCTGGAGGAGATCAAGAAGCAGATTAAGGGGTTATTGGAGAAAGGATTTATTCGCCGGAATTCATCACCTTGGGGAGCCCCAGTGCTTTTGGTCGAGAAGAAGGATGGATCTTTAAGGATGGTCGTTGATTATCGGGCACTGAATGAAGTGACGATTAAGAATAAGTACCCGCTGCCGATGATTAATGATTTGTTTGACCAACTTCAAGGAGCTAAAGTATTCTCCAAGATCGACCTACGATCAGGATACCACCAGTTGAAGATCTGAGAGAAGGATATCCCTAAGACAGTCTTCACCACAAGGTAAGGGCTATATGAGTATACGGTTATGTCATTCGGATTGACTAACTGTAATGCCCAGGATGGGACTATACCTCCTACGTGTCGAGGCACGACTTAAAGGTATAAGCCCATCCTAGAATGATCTCAAGTTTGGTATCTTTGCACGACTCATGTAAAAGAGGGATTAAATTGCAAAAGAGGATAGTTGGCTTACACTCGCCACTTCACACAATACATTACATAAGCAAAACATCATTCAAAACATCACAACCCGGCTACGGGTGAAGATCCAAAAGAAAGATACCAAAACAACATAAAGCCACAGGTCAGGATCGAATCCTAGTAGAAACCACTACTGATCGTCGAAACGTCACAAGCATACGGCCACTCTCTTCATCGAGCTCCAAGTGAAGTACTTGAACCAGCTCCTGCATCGAACTCGGCTGAACCTGCATCTGGTGTTGTAGTATCTGTGAGCCACGAGGACTCAGCAATCCCGTTCCCGGGTAACAAGACTATTTAAGCCTTGGGAGAGGATAAGGCTGAAGAAAAGAGTAGTGTCTGCAGCAGCAACTAGCAACTAGCTTACGTGATAGAGAGCGAGAAGAGAAGCCTCGGTCGAGAGATGATCACGAAGTGATCCTAACTAAAGCCGGTCAAACATAACCCCACCGTGTTCAACTCCCGAATCCCTATTCGGAAATTGACAGTCACGGTACACACGCTGGTAGTGTATTAGAACATTGTGTCAAGTTTTCTACAACCGGATATTAACAAGCTCCCATCTGCCACATAACCGCGGGCACGGCTTTCGAAAGTTCAAAACCCTGCAGGGGTGTTCCAACTTGACCCATTACAAGCCTACGATCCGCAGAGTCGCAACTCCATAGGTGGGAAGACCCGAGTATTCTCGGAATCCCGTGCTCAAGATATACCGAACCAAGGTAAGACTAATCCAGCAAATCCTCCCGGCGTGTCGACACCCTGATAGTAGCCGCGCGTATCTAAGTCTCAGGACACGACCGGATGGGTGAAGCTACGGGTTATACCAGATACCTCGGGTTTCCCCAAGGCGGCCCCGCAGGCTCCCCGTTTGGGACCAACACCATCAGCACTGGCCCCCCCTGCTATGTAGAATTAAGAATCCTCGGGGACGCGACCCCCTATGCAAATTTAATTAATTAATTAAGTTGTTATTATGAGGCAAATAGTACCAAATGTTGGGACTTGCTGGAAAAGACTTAGCACTTAGCGGTTTATCAAGGGGGTCCCATACACCCCAACCGTGTTAGGAACGCATAATCAAGGAACATAACACCGGTTTATACGGTTCCTAAGGGCATGAGTGGAACAAATCACCAAGCAAAAGGCCTAGCCTTCCACCCTTGCCAATATATAGATGATTTCATTTAAGCATTTATATAGTGTGATATAACCCAACAACTTCAACATGAAGCAAACATCTTCAATCTTCACCTGCAACTAACAATGCTATAAGAGGGGCTGAGCGAGCCTACGTATAGCCAATCAAAGGTTTGCATAGGTAGGGTGGTTAAACAGGATCATGGTTACAATAGGAGGCTGACAGGAAAACATGGGCATCGAGGCAAATACTATAGATCGAGACTTCTAGCAATAGGCAAAGATAGTAATGGTATCCGGGTTCGGTCATCTTGCCTGGAATTCCACAAGGGAGAAGAACGGATCCAAGAAGAAGACGGAGCAGCATAGACGAGAGAATCCTCACAACTCCGGAACGAAACCAAAGCTAACAAGAGAAGCAACCGAAAAGAAACAAACAACACGGTAAACACACAAGCATAAACATGGCATACGATGCACAAACAAGTATGATGCATGTCCGGGTTAAATATGCATGGCATGGCAAAGTGCACAAACAAGTACTACAAGTTAAGTGGACCTCAATATGCAACGAGTTGCATATTGACGAAACACCACATTTAATTATTTAGTTGACTCTCATTATTTACAAGACAAGATTAAATGTTGGTTAACATGGCAAGAGGTGAAGCAAGGTAAAACTACACTATTTAGGCATTTTAAATGAGGCCGGAGAATAACAACAACATATCCGGAAAAACCCCATAAACATGTTTAGTAATTATAAACAAACAACAATTCACACATATAATGTTGTTAATATGATGCGGATGACATGATCAAGTTTATGCAATTTAGTTAAACATTAACATGAAGAGATAAGAAGCATTTGTCACCGTGGTGGAATGAAAAGGGTGCCACGGCAACGATCTGAGAATGATGCAACGCGACATCTCGGTTCCGATAACTCGTTGAGAGACCGGTGCAAAAGATAGACGGCGTGGGTGAGTCAAACGAGATGAAAGGTGGGGCGATCCCGTCACCGGGTTCCCACGAGTCGGCGACGAGGCAACCGAGGAGCATGACAAAAGGTCGGAACGGGCACGAAGCACACACGGGAAACATTTCATACAACACAAGCATCTCACGGGTCATCGACTCGGGGTTATACCTTCGGAACAAACGTTCACGGGGCGGTTCGAGATCGTAGTGGAAGTAGTGGTACTCGCGGTCGTAGAGGAAGTAGTTGTTCACGTTTCCGAAGAGGAAGTAGTTGTTCCGATAGAGGTACACGTGTAGTCGTTCACAATTGTAGATGTACTCGTCATCGTAGCCGTTCGGGACGTCGGTAGAGGTACTTGCGGTCTCGGCGACGGTAGTGGTACTTGTCCATGAAGTCGTTCTCGTTCGTAGTCGTTCATGTCATCGATGTCGGGGTACTTGGTCGTAGTACTTGTCGCGGTCGTGGTACTTGCGTTTCTCCTTGTAGTCGTACACGTTCTTGCGGCTGCGGTGCACTTGGCGAAAACAACAGCAACAAACAACAACAAAAACACAACACGGAGGCGACGAGAGACGGCGGCAGCAGCTTGAGGGGGCTCTGGACGGGGAGGCCGGAGGACGCCGAAGGAGCTGGCCGGCGGCGGGACTTCAGCGGCGGAGGCGGGACGGGTCCCTGGCCGGCCCGCGGGCGACGCGCTGGATGCGGGAGCCTGGCCTTGGGGCTCCTGGCCGGCCTGCTCGGGCCAGGCGAGGAAGGGGCCGGCTGCTGGCGACGGGGACTTGGGGCGGACGACGAGGAGGGAGCCTGGACGAGGCATCCCGGCGGGGACGCGGGATCTGACCGCTGCGGCCTGGCGCTGGAGGCTCTCGAGGAGCGAGTGAGGGCTCGCTCGGCTGGAGGAAGGAGGACACGACCGGATGCGCAGGGAAGAGGCACTGGCGAAGCCTGGCGCGGAGGGAGGCGACGCTCCTGGGGCGACGGAGGCGGAGGCAGAGCGGCGCTCCATGGCGCGGGAGTAGAGAGGCCACGACATTCCAGCGGGGGAAGGAGGACGAGGAATCGGGCACGCGGCGAGGATTTGGTCGCGAGGGAATCGGCAGATGGGGTCTCGGGCGCCGCGAGGCTGGAGGGAGCGGGGCCTGTCGGGCGCTGGGAGCGAGCGATGCGGGTCGGGGAGAGGGAATCGGGCGAGAGAGCGGACGAGGCTGGCGGCGGCACGAGGGAATGAGAGGGAGTGCGGGGCTCGGGCTAGGGTTAGGAGCGCCGGTTGGGCCAAAGGAGAGGGAGGCTGAGGCTAGGCCTGGAGGGAAAAGGGCCAGGAGTGAGATGGACCTTGAGGCCTGGAGGCTGGGCTCTTCCAATAAAAGAGAGAAAAGAAAAAAAAGAGACAAAGAAAGAAAAAGATAGAGGGGGTTAGGAGCAGAATTTGCACAAGGGAGTATTTTTCTCGGGCATCATAAAAAGAGCACGGTCCGAGAAAAATAGAAAAGGCGTGAACGAAAATAATTCAAACATATTTGAATTTCATTCAAATAGGTTTGAACTAAGACTTGAATATTGAAGTGTCCAAAAATGTTCGAATTTTCGGAGGAACCTCGAAACAACGGAAAAGAATTATTGGCAAGGTTTTTGACGATGAAACTTGAAGTGAAAAGGCATGGGGAAATATGCAAGTGTGTTACGGTGATCCCAAACAATGGAATATTTATTATATAGCTCCCTAAAATATTGAGAGGCTTTATATGTTATAAAGAGAAGACATCCTTCCCTCGATTTAAATGGACCGAAGGTCCACACAATTTATTTAGGTTGAGATGCAAAAATAAATATGACATGATGGCATGATGACATGATGCAATGCAAAAATAAATAACACAAGCACAATGAAACACACGGGAAACCCGGAACATCTGGAATCTTCTGGAATCTTCTGGAATCTTCTGGTATCTTCTGGGATGTCGGTCTTCGGGCGTCACAACTCTCCCACACTAACAGAGGATCTCGACCCGAGATCCTAGAGATATCACCGGGTAAAAACGGAAGAGGAAGGGGTAAAACAAAGTTGCTTCTTTGACAGACGAGTGAAACCAAAGAACCTGAGAGGTTGAACAATCTTGAAAGAAAGAATACAACGGAGGTGAACGAAGATGAAAACACCCCGTTAGAAAAGAGGAACAAGGAGCATTAAGAGAACCTTGTAGGTTAGAAGACATGAAACAAGAGCTCACGGACCAAAAGACTATGAAACTGCAATGGTATAACCAAGGAATAAGAATGACAGAATTTGGACAGCACTCCGTCTGAAAATGTAAGGAATTAACAAGAACTTGCCAAGTTGAGATGATACTTGATGAAAACAGCAACAGGCAGCCTCCGGAACAATTAAAAGAATGGCACAAGGGGTAAGAAAGATTCAGACAGCACTCCGGTTGAAAAGAGAGACAAAACATGAAAAGATGAGAGAACTTGAAAAAAAAGGACATAACACTCCGGTTAAATGGACAAGCAAGGAAAGAACATGATCTCGATATGACAAGATGATGGTTTGGAGAGAGCAACATCACAAAGCCTCCGGAACGAAGGAATAGATGCAAGATCGTTGGGAAGAAAGAACGGAGAAGAAAATGACAACTTCTCCCACAAATGAATTAGGAAATCCTCCTTACAAAGAAGGGTTGAATGGGTTGTTGGAAAAATGAATCAACAAAAGAATAAGCTTGATGTGGGCTTATGGAAAACATCTCAAAATTATGAGGTGACAACCAGCCACTAAAGGAAAACAATTGATTGGATTGAGATCAACAAGGAGACGATAAACTTATTTCACCAGGAGGATAAATGAAGAACTTGGGTTATTTATAAGCACCATAATAGCAACAATTCTCAGGGAAAGCTTTTTGGTGAATTATAACCCAAGATTACTCCAACAAATAAATTGAAGGGTTGGAAAGATCTCCTGAACAAGGAAAATGATGGGTTTAAATATCCCATTCCTGACAACTTGTGAATCATGAAACATGAAGGAATTGTCAACAATGGCATAACACCATCTGAAAAGATAAGGGGGCAAGAATTGCACTTGGAAAGCATGATGAAGAATGCTTGAGCTTCAACAAGAATCTTGATGAAGACTTCGAGGATGAATTAAAACATGATGAACCACCATGAGATTTCGGTAATGAAAGCATGGGAAGTGAAAGACGAAAAGAATAAGATTCAAGGCCTGCGATGAATTAGATGGAGCTTTGAAATGATGTAATTGAAATAACTTGGAGCTCCGGAAAACAAGATGAACAACTTAGGGCCGAGAATAAGATATGATGAACAAGCTCCGAAGGAAGGGATTAATCACCTAGAAGGAAATAAGAATAAAAATTATGTTATGCATATCCTTCATCAATTTAAATTGACTTCAAGCAATGGATTTGGCATACTACTTATTCTCGTTGCAAAGAATTAAGAGAGATATAGCACAAGCTTGGGTAAATCTTCAACGAAGCACCGATAGGATTATGAAAAGAACAAATGAATTAAAACGATAACAACGGAAGAGAAAACTTGAATGAACCGCCGTAAAATATGGAAAGGAACGAAGAGACATCAATGAAGAATATTTGGAGGGCAAAGTTGAAAACTGAGAACGAAGAATATTCTGAAATGATGGCCTTCGGAGGATCACAAGAAAAGAATTCATGAAAAGCTTCGGAAGGGTATAAAAAGAATTCCTTACAAACGGAACAATAATGAGGATGGCATGAAGCTAGAACCACGAATCTTCACAAGAACGGCCAAGATTTAAGAGAAACACTTCTCCGATCTTCAAATGTTGAAAATGAAGACGAGAAATGCCATGAAGAATTTCGAGATACTCCGGACGAATGACGAGAGGAAGGTGGAGCTAAAGATGGAAATAATTGAAAACAAGCTTGGAGAAGGCATGTGACTGATGGAGATCATTCTTACGTCACACTTTGAAAAGAATTTGAGTACAACTCCGGAAAATTAGAAGAGTCAGGTAAGATCCTGGGAAAAGACCTGTGGGTTAGGGCCCACTCAAAGAAATCACCGTAGGAAAAGATTGCTTAAGAGATATAGCACCGGTTGAATTAAATGGCTTGAATAAGATAGCAACCTCAAATAATTTGAACGGATTAAGAATGGAATTATGAATCTTCAGCACTCCGGATAAGAATAGCAAGAGGAGAATGATTAATTGGTGCACCGGAATAAAAAAGCATTGTGAAAAGAGGAAAAGGATAAGATCAACACCGAATTCTTGAATTACATCCACCGGCAGAATATGAGAACAAAAGAATGATGAACTTGAAGCTGTTGAGCATCTTCACGATAATTCACCGGATAAGAACATTGAAGGAAAAGAACGAAGAAACATCACATTAATAAAATGGATACTTCATTTGAGAATTTCTGGCTCCATAAAGAAAAGGGTGGGAGGGTGGGGAAACAAAGACAACTTGAGATGAACAAAAAGGGCACCGGTTGAAAAAGAATTAACATGAAGATCTCGATGGTCAAGAAGAATTAGCACTCCCATAGAAATATGAGAACACCGATTAGGAAAGGTATGGAATCAACATTTGACATCGAAGCAACTCGAATACCAGAATTAAATCAAAACAAAGGATAGATATGTTTATGAAGAAGATTATATTGCATCAGAATCTTCACAATAGCATCCGAACAGAGAATTGAACGAATGAATTCCGCAGGTACATCAGCTTGACGAGAAGCCACTTGGAAGAACAAAAGGATAAATAAAAAGGAACAAGGAACAGATAGAACAAATACAAGATAGAAGCTTTGTTCGACATCTTCGTGTTGAAAGCTCATGGAACGTGTTACAAAAGGGTTTTGCAATCCCCGGATCAGCATAGCCAAGGACCCTTTAAGATGCAACTCCCGATCAGAACAAGCCCATAAAACCACTTCACTCAATGTAGAACCCCGAACTTCATATCATGCATCCGTTGGAAGAATGCCTAGAACTACTGGATGAACCCACCTATAGATTTCCGAAAGTTTCCAGTTATGCAATCAGGTGTTGGGGATACAGGGGAAGCACCGCGCAATCAACTCTAAACCTACATCCAGGTGTATCCATCCTTCAACACATAACCAGTCTTTCTCGGAAACTATTTACCTCGGACCTTCGAAACGCATCCACTATACAAGCTATGGCAATACTCCCGAACTACCTCCCCACTACTGGGTGATGTCGGGGTTATCTTGCCACTAACCACATAGGAGAGTTTTCGATGTCGGCCGTCTTAAGTATTCTAGTACTGCCGCGATGGATTTGTGACGACAACACCTCGAAGCTCAACTCCCCGGGACACTGCCACAACCCCTAATGACAGGAGTCATCAAGAACAATGTTCTCGTCACAAAGACATCGGAACAATCCAAACAATACTCGCGAGATCCTAAAAAAATTGGTGCAATTTTTGAAAGTAGAAGAGCGAAGAGTAATCGTCAGGAGTCCTCACCAGAGAGAAAGGGGATGAGAAGCAAAGAAATCCTACTCTCCGATATAAATATAGGACTCAAAACATTTTCAAGTGTGTGCCTAGACTCAACCGTCAACGATTCGATCAATCAGTGGGGGCTCCTAGGTCGGAGAAGGCTCTGAATACCAACTTGTAATGCCCAGGATGGGACTATACCTCCTACGTGTCGAGGCACGACTTAAAGGTATAAGCCCATCCTAGAATGATCTCAAGTTTGGTATCTTTGCACGACTCATGTAAAAGAGGGATTAAATTGCAAAAGAGGATAGTTGGCTTACACTTGCCACTTCACACAATACATTACATAAGCAAAACATCATTCAAAACATCACAACCCGGCTACGGGTGAAGATCCAAAAGAAAGATACCAAAACAACATAAAGCCACAGGTCAGGATCGAATCCTAGTAGAAACCACTACTGATCGTCGAAACGTCACAAGCATACGACCACTCTCTTCATCGAGCTCCAAGTGAAGTACTTGAACCAGCTCCTGCATCGAACTCGGCTGAACCTGCATCTGGTGTTGTAGTATCTGTGAGCCACGAGGACTCAGCAATCCCATTCCCGGGTAACAAGACTATTTAAGCCTTGGGAGAGGATAAGGCTGAAGAAAAGAGTAGTGTCTGCAGCAGCAACTAGCAACTAGCTTACGTGATAGAGAGCGAGAAGAGAAGCCTCGGTCGAGAGATGATCACGAAGTGATCCTAACTAAAGCCGGTCAAACATAACCCCACCGTGTTCAACTCCCGAATCCCTATTCGGAAATTGACAGTCACGGTACACACGCTGGTAGTGTATTAGAACATTGTGTCAAGTTTTCTACAACCGGATATTAACAAGCACCCATCTGCCACATAACCGCGGGCACGGCTTTCGAAAGTTCAAAACCCTGCAGGGGTGTTCCAACTTGACCCATTACAAGCCCACGATCCGCGGAGTCGCAACTCCATAGGTGGGAAGACCCGAGTTTTCTCGGAATCCCGTGCTCAAGATATACCGAACCAAGGTAAGACTAATCCAGCAAATCCTCCCGGCGTGTCGACACCCTGATAGTAGCCGCGCGTATCTAAGTCTCAGGACACGACCAGATGGGTGAAGCTACGGGTTATACCAGATACCTCGGGTTTCCCCAAGGCGGCCCCGCAGGCTCCCCGTTTGGGACCAACACCATCAGCACTGGCCCCCCTTGCTATGTAGAATTAAGAATCCTCGGGGACGCGACCCCCTATGCAAATTTAATTAATTAATTAAGTTGTTATTATGAGGCAAATAGTACCAAATGTTGGGACTTGCTGGAAAAGACTTAGCACTTAGCGGTTTATCAAGGGGGTCCCATACACCCCAACCGTGTTAGGAACGCATAATCAAGGAACATAACACGGGTTTATACGGTTCCTAACGGCATGAGTGGAACAAATCACCAAGCAAAAGGCTTAGCCTTCCACCCTTGCCAATATATAGATGATTTCATTTAAGCATTTATATAGTGTGATATAACCCAACAACTTCAACATGAAGCAAGCATCTTCAATCTTCACCTGCAACTAACAATGCTATAAGAGGGGCTGAGCGAGCCTACGTATAGCCAATCAAAGGTTTGCATAGGTAGGGTGGTTAAACAGGATCATGGTTACAATGGGAGGCTGACAGGAAAACATGGGCATCGAGGCAAATACTATAGATCGAGACTTCTAGCAATAGGCAAAGATAGTAATGTTGGAGATATGCCCTAGAGGCAATAATAAAAGCATTATTATTATATTTCCTTGTTCATGATAATTGTCTGTTATTCATGCTTGAATTGTATTGTACGGAAACAGCGATACATGTGTGAATACATAGACCAAAATGAGTCCCTGGTAGGCCTCTAGTAACCAGCTCGTTGATCAACAGATGGTCATGGTTTCCTGACCATGGACATGAGATGTCGGTGATAACGGGATCACATCATTAGGAGAATGATGTGATGGACAAGACCCAAACTTGAGCATAACACGAGATCGTATAGTTCGTAATGCATAAGCTTTTCGGTGTCAAGTATTTATTCCTTAGACCATGAGGTTGTACAACTCCCGGATACCGTAGGAGTGCTTTGGGTGCGCCAACCGTCACAACGTAACTAGGTGGCTATAAAGGTACACATCGGGTATCTCCGAAAGTGTCTGTTGAGTTGGTACGAACCGAGACTAGGATGTTGTCACTCCGTATGACGGAGAGGTACCTCTGGGCCCACTCGGTAAGGCATCATCATAATGAGCTCAATGTGACTAAGTAGTTAGTCACGGGATGATAGATTACGGATCGAGTAAAGAGACTTGCCATAATGAGATTGAACAAGGTATCGGGAATACCGACGATCGAATCTCGGGCAAGTACCGTACCGATGGACAAAGGGAATAACATACGGGATTGAGTGAATCCTTGACACAGTGGTTCATCCGATGAAGATCATAGAGGAACACGTGGGAGCCAACATGGGTATCCAGATCCCGCTGTTGGTTATTGACCGGAGAGTGGTCTCGGTCATGTCTACGTGTCTCCCGAACCCGTAGGGTCTACACACTTAAGGTTCGGTAACGCTAGGGTCGTAGAGATTAATGCACGTGGAAACCCGAAAGTTGTTCGGAGTCCCGGATGAGATCCCGGACGTCACGAGGAGTTCCGGAATGGTCCGGAGGTAAAGATTGATATATGGGAAGTCCAGTTTCGGCCAACGGGTGATCTCCGGGGTCACCGGGAGCGTCCCGGGACCACCGGAGGGGCCCCGGGGGTCCACCGGGTGGGGCCACCCATCCCGGTGGGGCCCCTAGGCCGCAAGGGGATGTGTCCAGCCCTCTGGGCTGGCGCACCACTAAGGGAGGCCCACCTCCCTTGCGCCTAGGGTTCAAACCCTAAAGGGGAGGGGGGCTCCACTTGCCTTGGGGGGCAAGGAACCCCCCTTGGCCGCCGCCCCCTTGCAGATTGGATCTGCAGGGGGCCCAGGCGCCCCCCCCCCTGGCCCCTATATATATGTGGGGGGGAGAGGGCAGCAGCACCTCAGCCCTGGCGCCTCTCCCCCTCCCGTCACACCCCATACTCCCAACGCAGGGCGCCCGGCGAAGCCCTGCTGCGATCTCCACTGCATCCGTCATCACGCCGTCGTGCTGCCGGATCTCTGACGACTTCTCCTCCCCCCTTGCTAGATCAAGAAGGAGGTGACGTTGCTGCACCGTACGTGTGTTGAACGCGGAGGTGCCGTCCGTTCGGCGCTAGATCATCGGTGACGAAGAACGTGAAGAGTACGACTACTTCATCCTTGCTTCGTTGAAAGCTTTCGCACGCAATCTTCATAACGGTATGTAGATGCACTCTTAGTTGCTCGTTGCTAGATGTCTCCATAGTTGGATCTTGGTGAAGACGTAGAAATTTTTTGAATTATGCTACGTTACCCGACAAGTAATGGTATCCGGGATCGGTCATCTTGCCTGGAATTCCACAAGGGAGAAGAACGGATCCAAGAAGAAGACGGAGCAGCATAGACGAGAGAATCCTCACAACTCCGGAACGAAACCGAAGCTAACAAGAGAAGCAACCGGAAAGAAACAAACAACACGGTAAACACACAAGCATAAACATGGCATACGATGCACAAACAAGTACGATGCATGTCCGGGATAAATATGCATGGCATGGCAAAGTGCACAAACAAGTACTACAAGTTAAGTGGAGCTCAATATGCAACGAGTTGCATATTGACGAAACACCACATTTAATTATTTAGTTGACTCTCATTATTTACAAGACAAGATTAAATGTTGGTTAACATGGCAAGAGGTGAAGCAAGGTAAAACTACACTATTTAGGCATTTTAAATGAGGCCGGAGAATAACAACAACATATCCGTAAAAACCCCATAAGCATGTTTAGTAATTATAAACAAACAACAATTCACACATATAATGTTGTTAATATGATGCGGATGACAAGATCAAGTTTATGCAATTTAGTTAAACATCAACATGAAGAGATAAGAAGCATTTGTCACCGTGGTGGAATGAAAAGGGTGCCACGGCAACGATCCGAGAATGATGCAACGTGACATCTCGGTTCCGATAACTCGTTGAGAGACCGGTGCAAAAGATAGATGGCGTGGGTGAGTCAAACGAGATGAAAGGTGGGGCGATCCCGTCACTGGGTTCCCACGAGTCGGCGATGAGGCAACCGAGGAGCATGAAAAAAGGTCGGAACGGGCACGAAGCACACACGGGAAACATTTCATACAACACAAGCATCTCACGGGTCATTGACTCGGGGTTATACCTTCGGAACAAACGTTCACGGGGCGGTTCGAGATCGTAGTGGAAGTAGTGGTACTCGCGGTCGTAGAGGAAGTAGTTGTTCACGTTTCCGAAGAGGAAGTAGTTGTTCCGATAGAGGTACACGTGTAGTCGTTCACATTTGTAGATGTACTCGTCATCGTAGCCATTCGGGACGTCGGTAGAGGTACTTGCGGTCTCGGCGACGGTAGTGGTACTTGTCCATGAAGTCGTTCTCGTTCGTAGTCGTTCATGTCATCGATGTCGGGGTACTTGGTCGTAGTACTTGTCGCGGTCGTGGTACTTGCGTTTCTCCTTGTAGTCGTACACGTTCTTGCGGCTGCGGTGCACTTGGCGAGAACAACAGCAACAAACAACAACAAAAAAACACAACACGGAGGCGACGAGAGACGGCAGCAGCAGCTTGAGGGGGCTCTGGACGGGGAGGCCGGAGGACGCCGAAGAAGCTGGCCGGCGGCGGGACTTCAGCGGCGGAGGCGGGACGGGTCCCTGGCCGGCCCGCGGGCGACGCGCTGGATGCGGGAGCCTGGCCTTGGGGCTCCTGGCCGGCCTGCTCGGGCCAGGCGAGGAAGGGGCCGGCTGCTGGCGACGGGGACTTGGGGCGGACGACGAGGAGGGAGCCTGGACGAGGCATCCCGGCGGGGACGCGGGATCCGACCGCTGCGGCCTGGCGCTGGAGGCTCTCGAGGAGCGAGTGAGGGCTCGCTCGGCTGGAGGAAGGAGGACACGACCGGATGCGCAGGGAAGAGGCACTGGCGAAGCCTGGCGCGGAGGGAGGCGACGCTCCTGGGGCGACGGAGGCGGATGCAGAGCGGCGCTCCATGGCGCGGGAGGAGAGAGGCCACGACGTTCCAGCGAGGGAAGGAGGACGAGGAATCGGGCACGCGGTGAGGATTCGGTCGCGAGGGAATCGGCAGATGGGGTCTCGGGCGCCGCGAGGCTGGAGGGAGCGGGGCCTGTCGGGCGCTGGGAGCGAGCGATGCGGGTCGGGGAGAGGGAATCGGGCGAGAGAGCGGACGAGGCTGGCGGCGGCACGAGGGAATGAGAGGGAGTGCGGGGCTCGGGCTAGGGTTAGGAGCGCCGGTTGGGCCAAAGGAGAGGGAGGCTGAGGCTAGGCCTGGAGGGAAAAGGGCCAGGAGTGAGATGGACCTTGAGGCCTGGAGGCTGGGCTCTTCCAATAAAAGAGAGAAAAGAAAAAAAAGAGACAAAGAAAGAAAAAGATAGAGGGGGTTAGGAGCAGAATTTGCACAAGGGAGTATTTTTCTCGGGCATCATAAAAAGAGCACGGTCCGAGAAAAATAGAAAAGGCGTGAACGAAACTAATTCAAACATATTTGAATTTAATTCAAATAGGTTTGAACTAAGACTTGAATATTGAAGTGTCCAAAAATGTTCGAATTTTCGGAGGAACCTCGAAACAACGGAAAAGAATTATTGGCAAGGTTTTTGACGATGAAACTTGAAGTGAAAAGGCATGGGGAAATATGCAAGTGTGTTACGGTGATCCCAAACAATGGAATATTTATTATATAGCTCCCTAAAATATTGAGAGGCTTTATATGTTATAAAGAGAAGACATCCTTCCCTCGATTTAAATGGACCGAAGGTCCACACAATTTATTTAGGTTGAGATGCAAAAATAAATATGACATGATGGCATGATGACATGATGCAATGCAAAAATAAATAACACAAGCACAATGAAACACACGGGAAACCCGGAACATCTGGAATCTTCTGGTATCTTCTGGGACGTCGGTCTTCGGGCGTCACACTAACGCCCCTGCCTACTTCATGAGTATGACGAATAAGGTGTTGATGGAATTCTTGGATAAGTTTATCATGGTATTCATTGATGATATCTTGGTGTACTCAAAGAACGAAGAGGAACACGCGGAGCATTTGCATTTGGTTCTGGAGAAGCTCAGAGAACATCAGTTGTACGCCAAATTTAGCAAATGCGAGTTTTGGTTGAAGGAAGTTGGATTCTTAGGGCATGTTATACCAGGAGAAGGTATAGTAGTGGACCCCGTCAAAGTGCAGGCAGGCACTGAGTGGTTGGCACCCACTTAAGTTGGAGAGATCCGCAGTTTTCTTGGACTCGCGGGATATTACCGGAGATTCATAGAGAATTTCTCCAAGATTGCAAAGCCGATGACGACATTGTTGAAGAAAGAGACAAAGTTTCATTGGACTGAAGAGTGCGAAGAAAGTTTCCAGGAGTTGAAGAAACGGTTGACGACAGCCCAAGTGCTAATCTTGCCAAATATACGCAAGGGTTTCCAAGTGTACTACAATGCTTCACGCTTAGGACTTGGAGGAGTACTCATGCAGGACGGAAGAGTTGTTTCTTATGCATCTCGTCAACTTCGACCGCACGATTTGAATTATGCGATGCATGATTTGGGGCTAGCAGCAGTTGTGCATGCGCTCAAAACTTGGAGACATTTCCTTATTGGAAATTGTTGTGATGTGTACACGGATCACAAGAGTTTGAAGTACATTTTCACTCAGAAGGAGCCGAACCTCAGACAGAGGAGATGGTTGGGGCTTATAAAGGATTATGATATGAAGCTGCACTATCACCCAGGAAAGGCCAATGTCGTTGCAGACGCTTTGAGCCGAAAGAGTTATGCAAATACCCTAGTGAAGGGAGGATTGCCAAAGGAGTTAGCAGAAGATCTCCGGGAGCTTCTTTTGGAGATAGTTCCTAGAGGTTTCGTTGCAACCTTGGAGGTTCAGTCAACATTGTAGGGAATGATACGAGAAGCCTAGAAGGGTGACAAAGAGATTGACGATATCAAGGAGAAGATGAGTGAAGGAAAAGCCAAGGGTTTTCATGAGGACAAACACGACACCTTGTGGTTTGAGGATCGAATCTATGTGCCCAACAACGCCGAGATCAGGAAATTGATACTGCATGAAGCACATGATTCGCCATACTCGATACACCCCAGAAATACTAAGATGTATTTGGATTTGAAGGAACGTTTCCGGTGGACAGGAATGAAGAAGGATATTGCCGAGTATGTAGCAGTATGTGATGTATGCCAGAGAGTGAAGGCGGAACATCAAAAACCAGCAGGATTGCAACAGCCTATGCCGATACCCGAATGGAAGTGGAATAAGCTTGGCATGGACTTTATCACCGGATTGCCTAGGACCAGATCAGGATATGACTCAATCTGGGTAGTAGTGGATCACTTGACCAAAGTAGCCCACTTTATCCCCATGAAAACCACGTATACCAGTGCGAAGTTAGCCAAGATATACATGACCAGGATCGTATGTCTACATGGAGTTCTGAGGACCATTGTATCAGATAGAGGAACAAAGTTCACCTCAAAGTTTTGGCATCAGCTCCACCAAACTTTGGGAACGAGGCTAGAATTCAGTACAGCTTTTCACCCGCAGACCGATGGACAAACCGAGAGAGTCAATCAGATTCTGGAGGACATGTTGAGAGCTTGTGCGCTAGATTATGGATCTAGCTGGCTAGATTATGGATCTAGCTGGGACGACAACTTGCCCTACGCGGATTTCTTGTACAACAACAGTTACCAGGCCAGTTTGAAGATGGCACCGTTCGAAGCATTGTACGGAAGGAGTTGCCGAACGCCGTTGATGTGGGATAAAGTAGGAGACCGTCAGTTATTCGGACCAGATCTGATCAAAGAGTCAGAAGAGAAGGTTAAGCTAATTCGAGATAGACTGAAGGTAGCTCAGTCTAGGCAAAAGAGTTATGCAGACTCGAAGCGCAAGGAAGTAGTCTATGAAATTGGAGACAGAGCGTACCTGAGAGTGTCGCCTCTGCGAGGAGTTAAACGTTTTGGAGTTAAGGGAAAGTTAGCCCCGAGATTTGTGGGACCGTACCGTGTTTTGGAACGCATGGGAGAGGTAGCCTATAAGTTGGAGTTACCCGAAGGATTGTCAGGAGTTCATGACGTGTTTCACGTTTCTCAGCATAAGAAATGCCATGCAGAGATGGCCGATATTCCCTTAAGAGACACAGTGCCCGTGGAAGCAATTCGGTTGGATAGTGATCTGACTTACGAGGAGAAACCCGTCAAGATCCTCGAGTTTGCGAGTAGAGTCATCTGCAGCAAGGTTATCAAGTTTTGCAAAGTTTAGTGGAGTCACCATATCGAGGATGAAGCCACCTAGGAACGAGAGGACGATCTACGCAAGGACCACCCACACCTGTTCTCTAGCCAAACTGAATCTCGAGGGCGAGATTCATTCTAAGGGGGGTAGGTTTGTAACATCCAAAATTTTCAATTTGGAATGTTATACATAGATCATATTGCATTGCATATTTTATTGCGTTTGTGCGTGGCGATCCTCAAAAATTATAAGCAACTCAAGGACCTACGGAGAGAGTTGGGAATTCCACCGTTTTCGTATTTGAGTTTTCTCGAATACCGGTACGGGGATCACTTTGGTTTTAATTATTTTTCTCTCCTAAAAATATTTCTTAATAAAATATATGAGCGGAGATAATATGACTTCTCTAAAATAAAAGAAATATTGGAGGAAAAATATTAAAATCACTTTTGGTTTTTATTCGGATTTATTTGCGATTTTATTTGCATAGGAAAAATGCGCATTTTTAAAAATCGCATTTAGGTCCGGGAAAAATGTTCACCTTGTCCTAAATTTTATTAGAGGACGGTGAAAATTTATTTCGGAATTTTTTGTCTCCGTTTAGTATTTTATTTCTGTGTTTTTCTGCGTCAGGAATTTTTTTAAAAAAAGTGAGTCGGACCGAGTGGGCCGAAGCCCAGCCGGCCCAGCGCCGCGCCACCGCCTCCGTCTCCGACCGGAGTCCGCTGCGCGCCCGCCTCCCGTCGTGGCCGAGCCGGCCACCTCCTTCGCTCCTTCCCCAAGCAAGCCCTCCTGCCCCCTATATAAGCCGCCGCCGCCTCCCTCTCTCGCCTCCACCACCATCGCCGCCGAGCCCGCACGCCGCTAGCCACCGCCGCCGCCGCCGCTAGCTGCTACCGTCGCCCCGCTGCCGATGCCGTCGCCGCTGCTGCAGTCGCCGTTGCCGCCCGCAACCCCCCACCGCAACCCGCTCTGCCACCCGCCGCCTGACTCGTTAAGGTAACGGCCGGGTTTTTTAGACCGTTCGGTTTTTTTAGAAAAAACCCTAGATCTATTTTTTTAAAAATAGATCGGTTTGTTTTTTTTTTGTTTAGTTAGTTAGGGGACGTTCGTCCGTACATACGTATTAACGAACGTTGTTCGTCCGTTAATCGTAGATAACGAACGTTCGTTCGTTAGCCTATTCGTCAGGTTTCTTTTTCAGGGGCTTTATCCGCGGTTATTTTCGATCGTGATTTCTGCCCTGATCTTGTTTTTAGTTTTTCTTTTCGCTCGAGAGTCGGAATCAGGCGATTCAAGCGCCCAGATCTTCATCTCGAAGCCCTCTTTCCGTTTAACCAACTTGAACAAGGTTTTGCTACTCTAAAATTAGACCTTAGACCAATCTAGTAAACGGATCTTGTTTCTTTCGCAGTTTGAGTTTCGTTGCTCCGTTTGATTTGTTTCTTTTTGCAAACCGGAGTTCTTAAGTTGAACTTTCTGGTTAGATCTTCTTGTTTGGAGTTCTGTTTGTGCATCTTTGATTGATTGCTTATGTATGCTATTGTTTGCTTGTGACAGAATTGCCGGAGTGCAAAGCGTGCTACTAAGAGTCTCTAGGTTTTGCGAACCATCAGCAAGGCAAGTAACACTTTGATCATACCCCTTTATTACCCAGTGTTTATGCATTAGATCAAACCCTCACACATTACATGAGTAGGATCTCTTAACTTGTGGGTATGGGAAGTAGATTGAGGTAGAACCTATTACCTGCATTATTTTCAAACCCTGGGGAGTTACTTTTACGTTATGCTTAGGTTTCCATGCTATGCGTAGACGTGGTTTGGGTTTCAGAGAATCCATGATAGATGTGAGTTGTTAATTAATGGTTCAACTTATGGTGGCTACTTGAATACACATCTGGCTGGATTGGTTGCAGGGCACCTGGAGAATCCAGTGTTATCCTAGGAAATCCCACAGGAACCGTGTGATTATCCTATGGAATGCCACCCAGGCTCAAAGGGGTCATAAAACTATTCATGCTAGAAACTTCCGTGTGCAGCCACAATGCCATTATGGGCTCTGGCATAGTATGAGTAAGTTGTGTGAGCTCTTTCAGTGGTGGACTAGCAGATGTAGGGGGAAGTAGGTGTACCGGTCCACCCGGGGTAAAGAGTAAATGCTTCTGAAAGACTGTGTCTTGGTCATCCGTTTCTCAAACACCATGCAGTGCGAGAAATCCAACAGAGGAGATCGAGTCTTGTGGGGAAAAGTGCGCAAACCTCTGCAGAGTGTACAAACTGATCATGATTAGCCGTGTCCCCGGTTATGGACAATCTTGAGTATCTGGTACTTGAATTATTGGTGGATCTCATCACTCTAAAATTATTTTGTTGGGTTAATGACTACTTTAACTGGGATTGAGTTGGAGGTACCTCCTCAATGATGTTTCAACTACCATGATAGTTAAAATAAAACTTATTCCTTTGTTGTAGGGAAAAATTGGCTTTATGCAAAAACTTTAACCTTAGAGCCTCCACCAGCCAAATATGCATATAGTGTTAGCCTTTATTTCTGTTACTTGCTCTACTGTGTTATCTTGCGAGCATATTCCATGTGCTGACCCGTTTCGGGCTGCAACATGTTACGTTGCAGACTTTTCAGACGAGGAGTAAGATGTGCTAGGTCATTTTTCATGCACTCAGCTATGTCGTTGGAGTTGATGGACTCACTTATCTTCCAAGCCTTCCGTTGTTATTTTGTTAGATGGCCTTAAGCCATAGACTTTTGTATTAGTTCTCTTTTGAGACATTCGATGTAATAAGTGTGTGGTTGCCACTCTGTTATAAATCCTTCAAGTATTGTGTGTGTCAGCATTACCGATCCAGGGATGACACAGAACACAGAGACTTCGGTCCATTCGGATCGTGGTCGCTACAGCAACCCCAAACTTTTAGAAACGATAGCTTAGGTTTCTTGCCAAACCACAGTTCATACGGTGTTGTCTCAACGGATTTAGACGATGCCCTATTTAACGTGAATGCGGCTGTCTCTAATGCATAACCCCAAAATGATAGTGGTAAATCGGTAAGATACATCATAGATTGCACCATATCTAATACAGTACGGTTACGACGTTCGGACACACCATTACGCTGTGGTGTTCCAGGTGGCGTAAGTTGCGAAACTATTCCACATTGTTTTAAATGAAGAACAAACTCATAACTCAAATATTCCCCTCCGCGATCAGATCATAGAAACTTTATTTTCTTGTTACGATGATTTTCTACTTCACTATGAAATTCTTTGAATTTTTAAATGTTTCAGACTTGTGTTTCATTAAGTAGATATACCCATATCTTCTCAAATCATCTGTGAAGGTCAGAAAATAATGATACCCGCCGTGAGCCTCAACACTCATCGGACCGCATACATCGGTATGTATTATTTCCAATAAGTTAGTTGCTCGCTCCATGGTTTCGGAGAACGGAGTTTTAGTCATCTTTCCCATGAGGCATGGTTCGCAAATATCAATGATTCATGATCAAGTGATTCCAAAAGCCCATCTCCATGGTGTTCCTTCATGCGTTTTACACTAATATGATCTAAACGGCAGTGCCACAAGTATGCTGCACTATCACTATCAACTATGTATCTTTTGGTTTCAATATTATGAATATGTGTATTACTATGATCGAGATTCAATAAACCATTCTCCTTGGGTGTATGACCATAGGAGGTTTTATTCATGTAAACAGAAATACAATTATTCTCTGACTTAAATGAATAATCTTTTGCAATAAACATGATCCAATCTAGTTCATGCTCAACGCAAACACCAAATAACATTTATTTAGGTTTAACACTAATCCCGAAAGTACAGGGAGTTTGTGATGATGATCATATCAATATTGGAACTACTTCCAACACACATCCTTTCCTCACCCTCAACTAGTCTCTGTTTATTCTAGAACTCCTATTTCGAGTTACTAATCTTAGCATCCGAACATGTATCAAATACCCATGGGCTACTATGAACACTAGTGAGGTACACATCAATAACATGTATATCAAATATACCTTTGTTCACTTCGCTATCCTTCATATCCGCCAAATATTTGGGGTAGTTCCGTTTTCAGTGACCATTTTCTTTGCAGTAGAAGCACTTAGTTTCAGGCTTGGGTCTAGCTTTGGGCTTCTTCTCGGGAGTGAAAACTTGCTTCCCATTCTTTTTACTGTTCCCTTTCTTTTCGTTTGCCCTTTTCTTGAAACTAGTGTCCTTGTTAACCATCAACAATTGAAGCTCTTTCTTGATTTCTACCTTCGTTGATTTCAGCATCATGAAGAGCTCGGGAATCGTTTTCATCATCCCTTGCATATTATAGTTCATCACGAAGTTCCTGTAACTTGGTGATAGTGACTAGAGAACTATGTCAATCACTATCTTATCTGGAAGATTAACTCCCACTTGATTTAAGCGTTTGTAGTACTCAGACATTCTGAGCACATGCTCACTGGTTGAGATATTCTCCTCCATCTTGTAGGCAAAGTACTTGTCGGGGGTCTCATACCTCTCGACACGGGCATGAGTCTGGAATACTAATTTCAACTCTTGGAACATCTCATATGCTCAGTGGCGTTCAAAATGTTTTTGAAGTCCCGGTTCTAAGCCGTAAAGCATGGCGCACTAAACATCAAGTAGTCATCATACCGAGCTTGTCAAACTTTCATAACGTCTGCATATGCTCCTGCAATAGGTCCGTCACCTAGTGGTGCATCAAGGGCATAATTCTTCTGTGCAGCAATGAGGATAATCCTCAGATCACGGACCCAGTCCACATCATTCCTACTATCATCTTTCAATTTTTCTCTAGGAACATATCAAAAACATAGGGGAGTTACAACGCGAGCTATTGATCTACAACATAATTTGCAAATACTAACATAACTAAGTTCATGATAAATTAAAGTTCAATTAATCAAATTACTTAAGAACTCCCACTTAGATAGACATCCCTCAAGTCATCTAAATGATCACGTGATCCAAATCAACTAAACCATGTCCGATCATCACGTGAGATGGAGTAGCTTTCAATGGTGAACATCTTATGTTGATCATATCTACTATATGATTCACGTTTGACCTTTCGGTCTCTAGTGTTCCGAGGCCATGTCTGTACATGCTAGGCTCGTCAAGATTAACCCGAGTATTCTGCACGTGCAGAACTGTCTTACACCCATTGTATGTAAACGTAGAGCTTATCACACCCGATCATCATGTGGTGTCGGCACGACGAACTGTCGCAGTGGTGCATACTCAGGGAGAACACTTCTACCTTGAAATTTTAGTAATGGATCATCTTATAATGCTACCATCGTTCTAAGCAAAATAAGATGCATAAAAAGATAAACATCACATGCAATCAAAATATGTGACATGATATGGACATCATCATCTTGTGCTTTTGATCTCCATCTCCAAAGCATCGTCATGATCTCCATCGTCACCGGCTTGACACCATGATCTTCATCGCAGCATCATGGTCGTCTCGCCAACTATTGCTTCTACCATTATCGCTAACTCACAGTGATAAGGTGAAGCAATTACATGGCGTTCGCAATTCATACAATAAAGAGACAACCATAAGGCTCCTCCCGGTTGCCGATGATTTACAAAACATGATCATCACATACAATAACGTATAACTCATCACATCTTGACCATATCACATCACAACATGTCCTGCAAAAAAAGTTAGATGTCCTCTACTTTGTTGTTGCAAGTTTTACGTGACTGCTATGGGCTTCTAGCAAGAACCGTTCCTACCTACGGCACAAAAATCACAATGGTGATTTATCAAGTTTGTTGTTTTAACCTTCAACAAGGAACGACCACAATTCGATTCAACTAAAGCAAGAGAGACAGACACACGACAGCCACCTGTGTGCAAAGCACGTCGGTAGAACCAGTCTCATGAACGCGGTCATGTAATGTCGGTCCGGGCCGCTTCATCTTACAATACCGCCGAATCAAAAGAAGAAGTTGGTGGTAAGTAGTATGAACATCACCGCCCACAACTCCTTTGTGTTCTACTCGTGCATATCATCTACGCATAGACCTGGCTCATGATGCCACTGTTGGGAATGTAGCATGCCATTTCAAAAAATTCCTGCTCATGCAAGATCTACCTAGGAGATGCATAGCAACGAGACGGGAAGAGTGTTTCCACGTACCCTCATAGACTAAAAGCGGAAGCATTAGATTAACGCGGTTGATGTATTCGAACGTCTTCGTGATTCAACCGATCAACCACCGAACGTACGACACCTCCGAGTTCTGCACACATTTAGCTGGATGACGTTCCACGAACTCTTGATCCAGCAGAGTGTCGAGGGAGAGTTCCCGCAGCACGATGGCGTGTTGACGGTGATGATGAAGTAGATCGCGCAGGGCTTCGCCTAAGCACTACGACAATATGACCTGAGGTGTAAACTGTGGAGGGGGGCACCGCACACGGCTAAGAACAATTGATGTATCTTCTAGGGATGCCCTCCCCACGTATATAAAGGAGGGATAGAGAGGGAGGCAGCCTAGGGTGCGCCCAAGTAGGAGGAATCCTACTTGGGCCCCTAGTCCAATTCGCCCCCACCCCTTACCATATTTGGACAAGGGGGAAAGGAAGGAGGGGGGAGGGAAAGGAAGTAGGAGTCCGACTTCATACTTTCCTTTTCCTCCACTCATTTCCCTTTCTCCCCATGTGGCTGGCTCTATAGGGGGCGCACCAGCCCCTTGTGGGATGGTGTGTTCCCTTACTTGGCCCATTAAGCCCATATCTTTGCCGGAGGTTGCCCGGAACCCCTTACGGTGACCCAGTATCACCCGGAACACTTCCGGTATCCAAATACCATCGTTCTATATATGAATCTTTTCCTCTCGACCATTTCGAGACTCATCATCGTGTCTATTATCTCATCTGGGACTCCGAACAATCTTCTGTCACCAAAAACACATAACTCTTAAAACAAATCGCCATCGAACGTTAAGCGTGAAGACCCTACGGGTTCAAGAACTATGTAGACATGACCGAGACACTTCTCCGGTCAATAACCAACAGCGGAACCTGGATGCTCATATTGGTTCCCACATATTCTATGAAGATCTTTATCGGTCAAACCATAATGTCAACATACGTTATTGCCTTTGTCATCGGTATGTTACTTACCGGAGATTCGATCGTCGGTATCTTCATACCTAGTTCAATCTCATTACCGGCAAGTCTCTTTACTTGTTCCATAATGCATCATCTCACAACTAACTCATTAGTCACATTGCTTGCAAGGCTTTTTATGATGTGCATTACTGAAAGGGCCCGGAGATACCTCTCCGATACTCGGAGTGACAAATCCTATTCCCGATCTATGCCAACCCAACAAACACCTTTGAAGATACCTGTAGAGCATCTTTATAATCACCCAGTTACGTAGTGACGTTTGATAGAACACAAGGCATTCCTCCGGTATCTGGGAGTTGCATAATCTCATAGTCAGAGGAACATGTATTTGACATGAAGAAAGCAATAACAGTAAAACCGAACGATCAAAATGCTAAGATAACGAATGGGTAATGTCCATCACATCATTCTCCTAATGATGTGATCCCGTTAATCAAATGATAACACATGTCTATGGTTAGGAAACTCAACCATGTTTGATTAACGAGCTAGTCTAGTAGAGGCTTAGTAGGGACACTGTGTTTTGTCTATGTATCCACACATGTATCAAGTTTCTGTTTAATACAATTCTAGCATGAATAATAGATATTTCTCATGAAATAAGGAAATATAAAATAACAACTTTATTATTGCCTCTAGGGCATATTTCCTTTAGTCTACGCGTGGCTCGGTTATCTCTTACCCGAGCCCTTTACTTATGCACTTTACTTTGTGCTAACCATATTATTTCTTGTTATATATATCTTGGTATCACCCAGTTGTTTAACTTGCTTAATATAAGTTGTTGGTGCACACAGGTGAGCCTAGTGGTTGTAGGTTTTGTGCTTGACAAATTAACCGCTAGGTATATTCCGCATTTGCTCAAACCTAAACCGTAATTATTTTAAAGCGCCTATTCACCCCCCTCTAGGCGACATCCACAATCTTTCACTTCTGATACATCCAATTTGCATCATTATTTTCTATTGTATTTTGTCTTACTTCAGTGTTATATTTCACTTTATGTTGCAATTCTAATGCATTTTCTCTCTTAAAATGCAAGATACATCAAGAGAGGTGGATTACCAACAGCTACAATTCTGACCTGAAAAATCTATAGACAATTCTTTGGAGCTCAAATCGAAACAAGATTTTTTTAAAAAATTATTTTGAAATATATAAAAAATATTAGAGCAAAAATGGACCAGAAGGGGCCCACCAGCCGCCCAGAAGGGCAGATGGCGTGGCCACCCCTAGGCCACACCACCTGGGCTTGTGGCCCCCCTGAGCCTCCCCCCTATGTCCTTTGCCATATATTTCAATTTTCCGTAGGAAAAAAATCAAGAGAACACTGTTTGGACTTTTTCCGCCGTCGTCTCGAGGTGGAACCAAGGCAGGAGCACTTTTGCTCTCCAACGGAGCAATTTCGGCGGGTAACTTCCCTCCGAAAGGGGGAAATCAAAGGCTTCATCATCACCAACACTCCTCTCAATGTGGGAATCGTCATCTTCATCAACACTATCTCATCTCCAGACACTAGTTCTTCTCTTGTGTTCAATCTTTGTATCATACCTCAGATTGGTACCTGGGGGTGCTAGTAGTATTGATTACATCTTGTAGGTGATGCTTGTCGGTTTAATTGATAGAAGATTGTTATGTTCAGATTGTTCATCATGTATTTATACACACTGATCATGATTAATATGATGAGTTGTGGGTAGTTCTTTTTGTTCTTGAGGACATGGGAGAAGTCTTGTTACTAGTCATCATGTGAAGGTGGTCACCATTCAATGTTTTGATGTTATGTTGTCTTGGTATTCCTCTAGTGGTGTTATGTGAATGTCGACTAAATGACACTTCAAAACTCATGGTCCTAGGGGAACGTATCCTGAATTAGTTTGCAGATGATGGGTTGCGGGAGTGATAGAAACTTAAACCCTAATTTATGAATTATTCTATGAGGTGCTCTTTTGGATCCACATGTTTAACGCTATGGTTAGATTATCTCAGTTACCCCTATTGTAATTGTGGTGCTTGCATGGAGGGTGTAATCATAAGTAGATGTTTTTTCAAGTAAGGACAATAGCTCCGGTTGACCCGCACAACGCTTATCAAGAAAGTGAACGTAAGTCAATGAATCATGGTGAATGTAACTTGGCGATATTCTCCTGTCCTCAAGAGCATTTCAATCACTATAAAAAGTACCACCGGCTTGTCCATTGCATAATTAAGGATTGTGCTACTTTCTACACTTTGCTACTGTTATTACTTGTTACTTACTCCAAATTATATCACTATCACATTATCTATCAAAACTATCCGACATCACTTGTAGTGAAATCCTTGCTGAAAACTACCTATCAATTTCTTTTGCTCCTCGTTGGGTTCAAGAACTTTCCTGTGGCAACCATGCCCCCACTTGCGCAATATCATCTAACACATCACCATGTATTTCTAGATGCCCCTCATGCGACTTTGTGTCATAATCAGCTTCCATCCGATACACGATCCATGTTTAAAGCCATTGACAATAAAAATAATAGTCCCTCACAGCCTTCCACCTTTGTGTAGCAAAGATACCTAATAAATTAATCTTTGCATCTTGCTAGATTGGTGGACGGTAACCATGGCAGTAGATATTATGGATGTATTCTCTACGGGTGCAAACCCATAATCTTTCATTTTGGCTTGATTAGATAACGTCGACATCCGCATGTCGTTACCTTGTTGAAGGTGTTGCTTTGAAGATCTGCTTCAGGGTAATAGCTCTTGGTTTGACATATGTTTGGACCAGCCACACCAACGCCCGAGCGGAAATTCCGTCTTGAATGCGTTGTTAGAGTGTCGCGTCCTTTATCTGCTAATATATAATTATAGATTTTGTGATACAACTAGGAGATGTTGTCGCAAGGCATATGGATGACCTCAAGTTTCCCCCCTTTTCTCCTTGTAAACCGATCACTTCAGCACTATACCGTATTTAATATAAATAATTGTGTGCATCACACGATACAGACCGAGGGTTTTACTACCCCACGGCCAGCTATTACCTCACAGACTATTTTCTTAACATATCCTCACGCATGTTTGGTTCTAGCCTCTACAGCCTGCTCCTCTGGCATGCGCGTCTGCATGTTGGGTCCTCCTATATGACGCGCATTGCGTCCAATAGGAGCCTGACTAGGCCGTCCCATTAGTGCAGTAATGGCTCGGCTATTGTAGCGAGCCGGGTACAATAGAGTCGCTGCTGGACAAAAAAATGCCAACAAAGGCCGAGCTCCCGTGAGCTTGTTTTCATATATTAATTTTTTGGAGTGCGAAAAATTCCAAATTTGTTTGTGACACACGTGCACATGTATGCTATGTATGTGCAAAATTTCACAGCATTATAATTTTACATCTCGTATAGAAAAATGACAAATACACATTTTTAAACGGGCCTTCTATATTTGTTATTGGGCATAAATTAGTTTTTTTGTAAAGCCTACAAATCACAACATTTTTGGATGAAAAGTAACACATTCTTGTGGAACATATATGTTTCCATTGATTTTTTCAGATTTTTTCTAAACTTCTAAATATGCCATTTTATATTTTAATAATACTGAGCTCACTAGAGCTCGGCCTCCGAAAATCCGCACTCTTCCTCCGAAAATCACTGGAGCTGCTGTTTTTTTCAAAAGAACAGGAAATAATTTTAAATTGTTTGATAAATATAATTGTTTTGGAAAATTCGTTTAATTAATTGTGTCATTTTTAAAATATGTTTTGAAAATATGAACAAATTTTTTAAAATCTAACATTATACGTGAACAATTTTTTAAATAATGAACACTTTTTTAGGGAAAAGTGAATATTTTTTATATTTTTAGAATGCGTACATTGGAAAGCGAATACAGTACGAAAATGTTTGTAACATTTTTGGAGCACACGATTTTTTTTTTATATTTTGGAAATGTGAAAAATTTTTACACAATGTGAGCAAATCTATAAAAAAATTAACATGTTTTGCCAATAGGAGCATATTTTAAAAATCCGCACAATTTTTCAAATTTTAATTTAAATGTTAAATTATAGAAATTGTAATAGAATAATGAAAGGAAATCGAAAAAGGAAATAGGGAAAAATGGAAACGTGAAATACAAAAGGAAAAAAACAGAAATAGAAAAATACATATAGGGAAAAGCACGGTTCAGAAAACACCGTAGAAAGTTCCCAAAGCGGACAGAAACAGGATTAAACCTTTTAGAAGGTTTCGAAACTGGAACCAGAGCCCTGTCCTTAGCGCTGGAAATAGACCGGCCCACTCAGTCGCTCTCTTGCATGTCCTGTTGCGAAGCGTCGATAGTATGACTCAACGCGCTAGAACTATGTGTCACTCGTACTGATTCCTATTACGATGTGTTTGGATGTGTGTATTTGAGACCTCTGTATTGAATTGGTTTCAATCTCAATTCAACCAGGAAGTTGTATTGGACATGAATACAAATTCAGTTGTTTGGATGTTAATTGAATTGGCTCACGGAGTCCAACTCAGGTTTCAATACGGAATCATGTTTGGATGTCAAACTATGGAATTGCATAGCAACATTAGTATATGAATCAAAACAGAAGTTGTATAATGTGTGACACCTGAATTTGTATTTTTTGAATACCAAATCCAATACAGGGCACCAATACAGTCATCCAAACGAGGTGCTAGGAATGACCTTCAACAGGTGGTTCTTTTCCGTTCTTCTTTCTTGGTTTTCCCACAACTCAGGTTTCCTTTGGATTTTTATTAGTAGTTTTTTTGTTTTACTTCTTTCTTTTTCTTTTTTCATTCTTTCTTCCTAGTTTTTTCATTGTTTTGCACTGGTTTTCTTCTGTTCTTCTTTGCTTATCCTTTTTACTTTTATTCAAAACATATATATTTTTGTACATTTTCCTAAACATCAGGAACATTTTCTATACATGTAAAAAAACAAATATATGTTATTGGGCCTATCTTTTAGATACATATTGTGTATTTTCGGTATAAGTGTAAAATATTATCTTATATATATTTAACATTTTCAACATATTTTATAATACATGTTCTGAATATATATATTTCAAATACACATTGAAACATGTTTTGTATGATACGGTACATTATTTTAAAACAATAGATATTTATAAATAGGATATACATTTTTTAATGTCACAGACATTTTTTGGAAACAAAAAATCATTTTTTAGAACATAACGTCTATTTATTAAATGGGCCGAAACCTTTTTTGAATTACACAATTATCATTATACATTGTATAACCTTTTTATAAATGTCACATATTTATTAAATGGGCCAAAAACTCAGGTTTTATAAATGTCACATACATTGTATAACGTCTATTTATTAAATGAACAATTTTGTAGTTTATTTTTTTGAATGGTCAATATGTTTTCTAAAGGTTGATTGGACTTTTTTTACACTAAATTTAATTTTTTTTAATATGGGATGACCACTTTTAGAAAATTAACTTTTTTATAGTATATGTATTTAGTATTGTACAATACTTTACGTGATACAATGGACAACAAGCCTGCAAGTACCCTCCACTACTGGTCCGGCCACCCCTACTACGGGCGTCCGAAGCGTCCCTCTTGTATATTTTGTCGAGCTGCCAGCTTAGGCCCCTCCCAATGCTCCACCTTGTACAGGTGCTAAGGCTGCCATGTAGGCAAAAAGTTTGATGTGGCAAGGTAATTAAGAGGAGAGAGATGAGTGTGGTGACCCCAGAAAGAAACAATGCTAAGCGCGAGAACCTAGGCAAAAGACTTAAATGGAAGAATACCACCAATGCATGAAGAACTTTAGTTGCAAAATCATTAAATGAAGCATGCTTAGCACCAACAAGTTAAGCACCTATGCATTGGGGGCTTTAGTTGCTAAAGTTTTTAATGTGCTTAGCACCTCATGTTAGCGCCAATGCATTGGAAGTAGCCTTATGTCTAGTCTAAATGGCAACCCTGTGGTGCCCACATATAATAGGCTCAGGTTACACGTGATCGACTGAAACACCTAACCATGTGCTAATTACAAGTCCAATTGAAACCTCACACGTGCACATATATTCAACATGTATATTTTATGCCCTCATATAATTGGTCCAAATTACACGTGATCGACTGAAACATCTAACTATGTGCTAATTACAAGTCCAATTGAAACATCACGCGTGCACATATATTCGAAATGTATATTTTAATAGTCCAATATATGCAACTGAGTGTAGCTCAGCTCGTTAGCTTCCTTGTAGAGGAACCAACCCACCAAGCGTGAAGATCTAGACTTAGCACTAATGCTTGTGTTTTTCTAGACTTATTCTTGTTTTTCGGCAATGTTCGTACAGTGGAAGGAGATGTTCCCATCAATTACGAGGCGTCTGCTCGATATCTCAGAGGTGATCATATTGGCAGGGTATGAGTGTGTGGTTTGTTCATAGAGATGAATGTACGTGTGTATATGTGAGCAATTTGATTGGACTGGATTAAAAAACGACATGTACAACTCATTTGTTAGCCTCAAGGTGGAGTGTTAAAATACATATATGCATGGAGAAAAACTCCAGTACACCATGAGTCAACCGATGGCAGATGTACAATTTGAGGCCAACAAATGAGTTGACCTACCTCATTGATTGTATGCGGATGATACCATGTTGGTATTCAAAGCTTTGGACTAGCAGGAAACCACTGTTAAAGGTTTGTTGAAAATAGATGCAGCGGCGAAGGATCAACTTATTAACCCAGCAGCAAAGTGTCCCATCCTGTTCTCTGAATTGTCTGGATGTGGTGGTTGAGGAAATGAAGGGTACTTTGGAATTTTCACAGCAAGTGTTTGAACCTAAATATTTGGGTTGCCAGTACCTGAAAGAAGAATTCATAAAAGACAATTTGGAAATATCCAACAAGGTTAAGTAAGAGGCTCGTAGATTGGAGTGAGCAATATTTGTTCTCTCGTAATAAATAGATCTTAATAAAGTCAATAGATCGTGGATTGCCAACGCCAGTGTGTGATGATCTGACACACATGATGAGTCTGTATTGATGTGGTGTGGAGAAAGAAAAAATCGAGATAACTTGTCTTAGTTGGGAAAAGATGATGGGTGGAATGAGATTCAGGGATATGAGAGCGTTTAAACCGGCCTTGTTAGCTAAATAGGCCTTGTGATTGCTAGACTCCCCTAGCAATTCGTGTGCTCAGTTGTTACGGTCAACATATTACCCCAATGCGAATTTGTTGGACCATTTTCCTAAGTAATTCTTTGGCGGTCTGGAAGGGGACCGTTCATGAGCATGAGTTTGTGAAGTAAGGTATTATTTGGTGAGTGGGAGATGGATCATTAATCAACATCTGGTGGGACCCCTGGATACCGCGTAGTCATGATTTTTCCCCATCATGGCGAAGTGCAACTCCAGATATATGTGGGTTGGAAACTTCTTGGGTGAGCATGGTGCTTGGTATATACAACGATTGCGTGATCACTTCTAGGAGACGGACATGTGTGAAACAATCAAACTTTGAACATCACTAAGGAATAGGCAGGGCTTCATTGCATGGTATCCTGAAAGTAGCGGCTAATTTACTATGAGAAGTGCCTATCGCCTTGCTAGTAGTAGTCAGAATAGCTTGGTCTCATGGGTGTTGGAAATATGCCCTATAGGCAATAATATCGTATTATTATATTCCCATATTCATAATTAAGTGTTTATATTTCATGCTATAACTTCTATGATCCTGGAATATTTGATTCAGTGAAAATTCGTATGCACATGTGAAAAGATAAACAGATAAAGTAAATGTTCCTACTCTCATTGATACTTCTCCAACGTATCTATAATTTATTATTGTTCCATGCTATTATATTATCTACTTTGGATGTTTTATATGCATTAATATGCTATTTTATATCATTTTTTGGACTAACCTATTAACTTAGTGCCCAGTGCCAGTTTCTGTTTTTTCCCTTATTTTTGTCTTTTACAGAAAATCAATATCAAACGGAGTCCAAATGGAATTAAACTTTGCGGTGATTTTTCTTGGACCAGAAGTCCAGAAGACACACACGAAGCTTCGGGAAGAGGCCAGAAGACCTACAAGGCGGCCGCAAGCTGCCAGGGCGTGCCCTAGGGGGCACACCTTGGGCTTGTGGGCCCCTCATGGCTCTTCTAACCCTAACTCCAGCTCTATAAATACCCAAATATCCCCCCTACGTCATAGGGCACACCAAATATACTTTTCCACTGCCGCAAGTTTTTGTCTTCGTGAGATCCCATCTTGGGACCTTTTCCGGTACTCCGCCTGAGGAGGGTTCGATCACGGAGGGCATCTAATCAACCTTGTTGCCTTACCGATGATGTGTGAGTAGTTTACCACAAACCTACGGGTCCATAGCTAGTAGCTAGATGGCTTCTTCTCTCTCTTTGATCTTCAATACAATGTTCTCCTCGATGTTCTTCGAGATCAATTCGATGTAATCTTCTTTTGTGGCATATCTGTTGAGATCCGATGAATTGTGGATTTATGATCAGATTATCTATGAATATTATTTGAGTCTTTTGTGAACTCTTTTATGCATGATTAAGATAGCTTTATATTTCTCTCCAATCTATCGATTTGGTTTGGCCAACTATATAGGTTTTTCTTGCAATAGGAGAGGTGCTTTGTGATGGGTTCAATCTTGCGGTGTCCTCACCCAGTGACAGGAAGGGTAACAAGGCACGTATTAAATTGTTGCCACCGAGGATCACAAGATGGGGTTTATATCATATTGCTTGAGTTTATCCCTCTACATCATGTCATCTTGCTTAAAGCGTTGCTCTGTACTTATGAACTTAATACACTAGATGCAGGAACGAGTCGGTCGATGTGTGGAGTAATAGTAGTCGATGCAGAATTGTTTCAGTCTACTTATCATGGACGTGATGCCTATATTCATGATCATTGCCTTAGATATCGTCACAACTTTGCGCTTTTCTATCAATTGCTCAACAATATTTTTTTTACCCACCGTATGCTTTCTTCGAGAGAGAAGCCTCAAGTGAAACCTATGGCCCCCGGTCTATTCTTTATCATATATTTTCAGATATATAAAACCAAAAACCCAAAAATACCTTGCTGCAATTTATTTGTGTTTACTTTATTTTTACCTTTTATTTATATTTTAAATCTAACTCTATTAGATCTCACCCTTGCTAATGACCGTTGACGTGCTATTAAGATGCGTCGGTATTTCCCAAAAGAGGAAGGCATGATGCAGCACAACGACGGTAAGTATTTCCCTCAGTTATCAAACCAGTAGGAGGACCACGCAACACTATGTAAATGGTACCTGCACACAAAGAACAAATACTTGCAACCCCATGCGTAAAAGGGTTTCTCAATCCCTTTCGGTTATCCTACTCGTGCCAGAAATTGACGTGTTGACAGGATAAAATTGTAGTAGATTGATACATGCAAGTAAAGGCACATGAAACTCAACGAGGTATTTTTGTGTTTTTGATAATATAGATCTGAAGATAAAAGCAAATAAAAATAGATCTCAAAAGAAAATAGTAGATCGAAAAGCAAATATGGTAGAAAATAGACCCGGGGCCCGTAGATTTCACTAGTGGCTTCTCTCAAGAAATAGCACACGGTGGGTAAACAAATTACTGTTGGGCAATTAATAGAAAATCAAATAGTTATGAAGATACCCATGCAATGATCATTATATAGGCATCATGTTCAAGATTAGTAGATCGACTCCTGCCTGCATCTAATACTATTACTCCACACATCGGCCGCTATCCAGTATGCATCTAGTGTATTAAGTTTAAGGAGAAACAAAGTAATGAAATAAGAACGATGACATGACGTAGACGAGATCTATTTATGTAGGAATATCCCCCATCTTGTTATCCTTAATAGCAATGATACATGCGTGTCATGCTGCCCCTTCTGTCACTGGGAAAGAACACCGCAAGATTGAACCTATCACAAAGCACCTCTTCGCATGGAAAGAAAAATCGATGTAGTCGGCATAACTAAACCAAAGATTTGAAGAAGAAATATGAGGCTATAAGTAATCGTGCATATAAGAGATCAAAAAGACTCAAATAACTTTCATGGATATAGATCTAATCATAAACTCAAAGTTCACCGGATCCCAGCAAACACACCGCAAAAAGAGTTACATCAAATAGAGCTCCAAAACACCATTATATTGAGAATCAAATATGGAGAAGAAGCCATCTAGCTACTTTCTACGGACCTGTAGGTCTATAGTGAACTACTCACACATCATCAGAGAGGCAACAATGAGGATGATGAACCCCACTGTGATGGTGTCTAGATTGGATCTCGTGGTTCTAGAACTTCCGGAGGCTAGAACAAAATTTTGTCAACGCCCCTGGGGTTTCTGGAATATTGTGGTATTTATTGAGCGAAGAGGCAGTGTGGGAGGCCACCGAGGTGGGCACAACCCACCAGGGCGCACCTAGGCTCCTGGGCGTGCCCTGGTGGGTTTTTCTCCCCTCGGAGCACCCCCCCAGGTGCTTCTTTGGCCCATAGTGTGTCTTCTGGCCCAGAAAAATTCTCGAAAAAGTTTTGCCGCATTTGGACTCCGTTTGCTATTGATTTTCTGCAAAGCAAAAAACAAGCAAAAAACAATAAGTGGCACTGGGCACTATGTCAATAGGTTAGTTACAAAAAATAATATAAAGTTGCTATAAAATGAATGTAAAGCATCCAAGAATGATAATATAACAACATGGAACAATAAAAAAAAATAGATACATTGGAGACGTATCAGCATCCCCTAGCTTAATTCATGCTAGTCCTCGAGTAGGTAAACGATAAAAATAGAATTTTTGATGTGGAATGCTGCCTAACATGATCATCACAATTCTTTTCTTTTGTAGCATGGACATTTGGACTTTTATATGATTGAAAGCAATAGTCTAGTTTTGAGATGAAGACTTTAATACTCAAGCGTATCAACAAGCAACCATGTCTTTCAGAATATCAATATTAAAGCAAGTTATCCCTAGCCCATAATGCTCAATCATTGATCCATTCGTGAAACACACTAGCATATTAGCTATATCCAATTATCAAGTACGATCATAGTGCCCCTTAGTTGGTGATTATAAGAGAAGATGGAGACTCAAATAAAAAAATAAAAATCGCACAAAGTAAATAGAAAGACCCTTCGCAGAGGGAAGTAGGGATATGTAGAGGTGCTAGAGCTCAAAGCTTAAATTGAGAGATATTTTTTTGAGAGTTATACTTTTCCTGTCAACGAAAACGACTAAGAGTTCCCAATACTTTCCATGCTAGATACATCATAGACGGTTCCCAAACAGAAAATAAAGTTTATTCCTTTTTCCACCATTCTACCACAATCCATGGCTAACCGTATCCACGGGTGCCCTCCATACCAACACTTTCCAAGGAATTTATTATTTGATAGCATAAAATATATTTCTTTTTCATCTCGGTGCTGGGCATCCCTATTACCGCCGTACTCTCGTGCAATGACAAGTGAATAAACACTCATCTTGAGAATAACACATCTAGCATGAAAAAATATCGGCCACCCCTCACCGCCTCATGAGCGGTACGGGCACACAAAACAGAATTTTATTTTGAAGTTTAGAGATGACACATACAAATTTGCTTAGAACGGCATGGAAATACCGCATATAGGTAGGAATGGTGGACTCAAATGGCAAAACCGGGTTTAAAGAGTAGGATGCACAAGTAGTATTTTTGTTAGTACAAGGGGAGACTAGTAAGAAGATTGAGAAGCAACCAACCAAGAAACGAATATTCACATAAGCGAGCATTGAGCATAACTAACACCGAATAATGCACCACAAGTAGGATGTAATTTCACTGCATAACTATTGACTTTCGTGCTTGCGTAGGGAATCACAAACCTTAACACCAATATTCTTACTAAAGCATAATTATTCATCAACATGACTCACATATCACTATCATCATATCTCAATACTATTATAAAGAATCAAGGTCGTTTTGTCTAATGATCTTCATGGAAGTTTTTATTATATCCCTCTTGAATATCTATCACTTTGGGACTAGTTTCATATGTTGTTTTCGATAAGCTCAAACAAATCTAAGTTAAGAACATGAGCATAAAATTTCTTCTCTCAAAATAGTCTAAGTGAAGCATGATAGAATTTCTTCAAAATTTTACCAACTCTCAAATAAATCTAAGTGAAGAATGAGAGCACTTCTTCAAAAATATAAGGAACAATCATAGCATAATTTTGGCTTTCTCAAATAGGTGTGTCCAGCAAGGATAGATGACACAAAATAAAAATCAAAACAAGCAAAGACTCATATCATACAAGACACTCCAAGAAAAACTCATGACATTTGACGAATAAAAATATAGCTCCAAGTAAAATACCAATGGTCGTTAGAAGAAAGAGGGGATGCCACTCGGGGCATCCCCAAGCTTAGTCGCTTCATACAGCTTGAATATTATCTTGGGGATCCTTAAGAATCCCCAAGCTTAGGTTCTTGCTACTCCTTATTCCTTCATCCATCATGATCTCACCCAAAACTTGAAAACTTCAATCACACAAAACTCAACAAAACTTCGTGAGATCCGTTAGTATAACAAAATCAACCTTTACTTCAAGTTCTGTAGAAAAGCAATTCATATTTTGTTATTGCATTATATCTGCTATATTCTAACTTTTCCATGGCTTAAACTCTTGAAAAGAAACCATAGATTCATCAAAATAAGCACATAACACAATGAAAACAAAATCTGTCTAAAACAGAGCAGTCTGTAAAGATGCGAATTTTCGTCATGCTTATGTAAGTCTAACAATTCTGAAAAATTAGGAAAACATGGGAATTTTTTATCCGAATAACGTGTAAAAATTCAACAATTGATCACGTTCCAGTCACCGTCAACAATTCTGGCACTGGACGCAAAAAGTTTCTTATTTTCGACGCAATCGAATCAATTATCAACCAAATCATCCCAAAGGCTTTGCTTGGCACAAACGCTAATTTAAACAAGAAAAACACATCTAACCAGAGGCATAATTTTTTATTTATTGAAAATAGCAAAAAACCAAAAAGTAAAAGGATAAATATTGGGTTGCCTCCCAACAAGCGCTATCGTTTTACGCCCCTAGCTAGGCATAACACACAGATCTCAAGTATTGTCATCATTGGTTTCCAATTCCTTAGTCACACAATTCTTCAAAGATTTGGCATGCATGCTTTCAATAATGATATTTCTAGGAATAAGATTAAAAAATTCATTCTTGCTAATCAATTTAACAAAATTTGGACGAATAATAATCATTTTAAGATCATATTTGTTGCTACCACAAGTGGCACCCTTGTTCTTAGTGACTTCAATAGTCTTGCAAATTTTTACGGGGTTTTAATAGTTTTAACGGAAGAAAAAGCAGTGCTTAAGTTACTAAAATTTTCTTCCAACCTATCAATCTGAGAAGGACTTTCTTCAATTCTTTCATTGATTACGGGTTCCATCTACTTTAATAATTTAAAAATATCACACGCTTTTGATCCAACTTTATTAGCAAGATTATGCATCTTTTTATCCAAGTTTTCAATTTGTTGGATAGTAATCATCTTATTTTCAATACAATATAATCTTTTCATAACATGCTCAAGAGTCAAATTTGTGTCTTTAACAATGGTAGGTGGTGAACCCACTAGATTTCCCATGGCATTAAAATCATCCACAAATGGACACATCAAGAAATTCCCACCGTAATCGTAGGAAGGATAAATCTATACCAAGTGGTGATACCCACATAAAAACTGCGAAGAAAAATATTTGTAGATTGCTTACGAACAGATCTATTATGAGCATTGCGAATCCTATACCAAGCATCTTTTAGATTCTTACCTCCCCTTTGTTTAAACTTAAGAACTCTTTCTCGATGGTACACGGAACAGAGGAAGAACTAACCATAATGAACAAGTAAGCAAGATTGCAAACAAAAACAGATCTGACGAGAAAACGAGAACGGAAAAGAGGGCGAATAAAATGGAATTTTTTTGTGAAGTGGGGGAGATGAAAATGAGAGGAAAATGGCAAATAATGTAAATTTTAAGGAGATGAGATTTCTGATTTGGAACCTGATAGATGTTTATGATGCCTCCCCAGCAACGGCGCCAGAAATTCCTTTGACGTGCGCTCGAGATGCATTGGTACTTCCCCAAAGAGGAAGGGATGATGCAGCCCATTGACGATAAGTATTTCCCTCAGTTATGAAACTAAGGCTATCGAACCAGTAGGAGGACCACACAACACTATGTAAACGGTGCTTACACACAAATAACAAATAATTGCAACCCGACGCTTAAAAGGGGTTGTCAATCCCTTTCGGGTAGCGGTGCAAGAAATTAACGTCTTGATAGGATAAAATTGTAGTAGATTGATAGATGCAAGTAACGGCAACTAAAACTCAGCGAGGTATTTTTCCGTTTTTGATAATATAGATCTGAAAATAAAAGAAAATAAAAATAGATCTCAAAAGCAAATAGGTGATCGAAAAGCAAATACGATATAAAATAAACTCGGGGGCCGTAGATTTCACTAGTGGCTTCTCTCAAGAAATAACACACGGTGGGTAAACAAATTACTGTTGGGAAATTGATGGAGAATCGAATAGTTATGATGATATACAGACAATGATCGTTATATAGGAATCACGCCCAAGATTAGTAGACTGAGTCTTGCTTGCATCTACTACTATTACTCTACACACCGACCGCTATCCAGCATGCATCTAGTGTATTAAGTTCATGGAGAAATTGAGTAATGCAATAAAAACGATGATATGATGTAGATGAGAATTATTCATGTAGGAATAGCCCCCATCTTGTTATCCTTAATAGCAATGATACATGTGTGTCTTGCTGCCCCTTCTGTCACTGGGAAAGAACGCCGCAAGATCAAACCCATCACAAAGCACCTCTTCCCATGGCAAGAAAAATCGATCTAGTCGGCCTAACTAAACCAAAGATTTGAAGAACAAATACGAGGCTATAAGTAATCATGCATATAAGATATCAAAAAGACTCAAATAACTTTCATGGATATGGATCTGATCATAAACTCAAAGTTCATCGGATCCCAACAAACACACCGCAAAAAGAGTTACATCAAATAGATCTCCAAGAGACCATTGTATTGAGAATCAAATAGAGAGAAGAATCCATCTAGCTACTTTCTACGGACCCGAGGGTCCATGGTGAACTACTCACACATCATCGGAGACGCACCAATGGGGATGATGAACCCCTCCGTCATGGTTTCTAGATTGGATCTCGTGGTTCTGGAACTTGCGGAGGCTGGAACAAAATTTCGTCGACTCCCCTAGGGTTTCTAGAATATTGGGGTATTTATTGAGCGAAGAGGCGGTGCGGGAGGCCACCGAGGTGGGAAGAACCCACCAGGACCCTTGCCCATCGTGTATCTTCTGGCCCAGAAAAATTCTCCAAAAAGTTTCACCGCGTTTGGACTCCGTTTGGTATTGATTTTCTGCGAAGTAAAAAACAAGCTAAAAATAACAACTAGCACTGGGCACTATGTCAATAGGTTAGTCCCAAAAAATGATATAAAGTTGCTATAAAATGATTGTTAAACATCCAAGAATGATAATATAAAAGCATGGAACAATAAAAAATTATAGATACGTTAGAGACGTATCAACCGTGAAGGATTTACAACCCGTTTTTCGCGTTGTGTGCAAGTGTTTGTTAGTTTGTGTAGGTGATTCTATTAGGGACTTGCTTGTGCCTCCTACTAGATTGATACATTGGTTCTTAACTGAGGGAAATACTTATCTCTACTTTTCTGCATCACCCTTTCCTCTTCAAGGGAAAAGTCAACGTAAGCTTGAGAAGTAGCAGGAATAATTTCTGCCGCCGTTGCCGGGGAGTTCTACATCAAGCCTACCAAGTACCTATCATAATTAAACTCTCATCACTTGTACCTACATTATTTGCCATTTTCCTCTTGTTTTCATCTTCACCACTTCTAAAATGTTTTCAGAAAAACACAAAAATATTTGCCTTTTTATTTGCCTTCTCCACGTTTGCCTTTATGTCTTACTTGGTTTGTTCGCTCGTTTGCTTAACATAATTGTGTTTATTGCAATTCACAAGAAAAGATATTTATGGATCCTCATCCACTTCTTAATATTTTTAAAAGATCCAATTATGATGAACCAGTTGCTAGTGAGTTGAGTGCACTAGACTATCTTTATGAAGTTTTGCTTGAAATTCGTGAATCTGAAAATTGTGATGAAGTGTTAAAAGAAATTTATAAAGTGATTCACGATAGCTCCTTAAATGAAAAGCATGATTGCAATGATGTTATTATAAATTCTATGAATGTCAATTGTGCTAATGATATGAAAAACCCCAAGCTTGAGGATGCTAATTTTGCCATGTCCACTATTTATTGTAATGATCACGATTGGGGTGATGCTTCTTACGATCTTGAAAATTTATTTAAGCCTCATGATGAATATGATCTTGATGATAATGTTTGCAATAATATTGAAAGTGGGTTTGAAAGAGTGTCAACTTTAGGTAATAATGATCCCACTAATTATAGATTGAACAATCTTATGAATTTTTTGATAAAAGTGGGCTTGGAGATGTAACGACCCGGATTTAATAAAATCCAAGTCTCTGTGCTTATTGTGCTATCCCTGGATTGTAGCTAGCACACACAGTAACAAGAATGAATATCAGTAAAACATACATCATTTTACTACAAGGGTAGATCCAGAATTAAACAAATACATACCATTGGCACAGCTCAATGCTGGCACATAATACAGCAAAATAATACGTAGTCGCTAAGTTAGGGCTCCATCAACGCCACTGGGCTCGTTGAGTGTAGACCATCACCCTATTGTCTCTTTACCTGTCGAGATCTGCACATGAAAGGTGCAAATGAGTATGTGGAATGTACTCGCAAGTTGCAAAAAAAAAGTTTAACAGAATTTATATGCGGGGTAAATATTGGTGGAGGTTTCCTTTGCGTAAAGCCAATTTTCTCCTATACTAAATTTTGTAAACTTTATTTGAAATAAATAGTTTTTAGTTTAAAAGGTAGGGGTAAGACACTTGGATATACGCACCAGTGCTCATCTCCAAATTTTGGTAAAATAAATATGGTTGAAGTGAAACACATTCACCATGCTCTTTCCTAAACTTTAACCCTTAAAATAGATGTTTAGAAAAGAGAGGGGAGATTCTTCTTCAGTCCAAGTCTTCAGTTGCTCAAAATTGCCCGTAACCGGGGGCATGGCTAATTGATTAGGTTTAACCCTCTGCAGATGTCGTACACGTTCCCCACATGACACAACCAACCCCGTTTACCATTACACACTTGGGTGTATGACTAGGAGAAGATTGTGACAAAGCCTTTCCTTAACAGCCCCCTATACCTGAGCAATACGCCCGCAACTTAGGCAATGAAAGCCCCTCTCCAATGGCGGCCCCGAGGTAAGGGTTTCCCGTTAGTACTAAGCTAAGCCAGAGCCCATAGTAGCATGTGGCTCTACTGGAAGCTACACCAAACTGTACTTGGAAGATCTCATTTCCCTGGACGGCGGTCCCCACCAAAAACCTGTGTGCAAGACCCTAGCCGGGCGCATTCACTTCAAGACTCCGATGGGCGCAATCACTTGTCGACGCTCCCGTCAATACCATTCCGCCCAGATGTGACGCCCGGATAATTAAGCTACAGTAATCCTCCGCTAATGAGGCCACGTCATCACTGTTACTGTTACTAAACCCGCTTAGGTTCGAAACCGGTTCAAATTCAAATTCATTTTAAAGTCCAAAATTCAAATTTCGCAAACATGCAAAATAAAGTGTTCAAAGTGTGGCTAATTATCCATAACTAATATTGGTGGTGAACCACCATTTTCGAAAAATGTCTTAATGACCTAAACTATCCAAAATAGTGGCAAAACAATTAATTAAGTGCCCTTTGAATTAATAGAATTATACAAACTAAATTATTTTAGCTGCAGTTTTTGTGGCAGTGGGCTAACTCATAACACTAATTATGGAACTAGTATTATATTTTGAATCAAAAATAAATAAGAGAAACTAATAGGATACCAGAAAACTACAGAAAGGAAAAGAAAAAAGGAAATTGCTTAAAGAAAAGAAAAGCTCATGGCCTTCCCTTGGGCCTCGGCCCAGCTGGCCTCCCACCAGGCCGGCCCACCTCCCCTCCTATCTAACCTCTACCTCCACTGGACCCTAACCAAGTCCCCACTCCCCCACTCCCGGATCTCCCTCCCCGATCCAGATCGGGATCGAGGACGCACGACGTCGTCGCCTGCCGGAGCTGCTTCGCCATGACCCCGACCTCGACCTCGTCGCCAGAGCCGCACCGTCGCCCTGTGCCTTGACCTCACCGCCATCCTCATCCCCCCCTCGACGGCTCCACCGAGCCACGCCGACCCCCCTGCCCGCCAACGCCGGTGAGGGCCACGCCCTACCCCTCTCCTCCTGTCTCGCTTGCGCATCGACGCCATCCTTCTCCGCGCCCAGCGCGTGCTCACCGCGCTCATGATTGCGCCTCGCACCGAGCCATGACCGTCGCGGCCTCGCTCGCTGCTGGCCATCTCACTCTACCATCCCACGCAGTCCGACCACCGCGGCCACTGGCCTCACCCCGCCGCCGACGCTCCTCGCCACCCCTGCTCGCC
>LR738710.1:700974934-701018870 GCA_902687465.1 Secale cereale | reverse complement strand
CAACGTCGGCCACGACCACACAACATCCCCGCCGCCGCACGCTATGCCTCCATGCCCCGCGAGCTCGGCCCGCGCCGACCCCCACCTCCGGCGGCGCCCTCTGCCGGTGCGCCGCCGCCACCGCCTAGGGCCGCCGCGTGGCCCCATAGAGGCTGCCGGCCGGCGCTCCGCGGTCTCGCCCGCACCCAGGCACTCGTTCGATGCGGGCGCCCACGCCTGCTCCGCCCGTTAGCTCGTGCCCACTTGGCACCTATGCCTATGGCACGTGGGGCCCGTCCCAAAAAAAGTAAAAGTAAAAGTTTTAAAAAATTATTAACAATAATAATTAATTTATTAACTAATTAATTAATAGGTAATTAATTATTTAACTTAATTAACTCTGTTTAATAGTTAAATAATTAGATCTGTTTATTTAAGTTGTGCCAATGACTGCGGGTCCCACCTGTCAGGTTTGACCAGTCAACGGGTCAGTTGACCTGCTCACGTCATGGTGATGTCATGATGACATCACCTTTGACTATTCTAGATAATGTTGATTTAAATTAATTAAATAAATTCCAAAATATAGTTTAAATCTTTATAAATCATAGAAAATAATTCGTAACTCGGATGAAAATGTTTTATACATGAAAGTTGCTCAGAACGACGAGACAGATCCGAATACGCGTTCAGTTCGTCCGCCACACACCTCTAACATACCGAAAATGGAACAATCCCCCTCCGGTTCGCTTGTCCGAAAATATCTAACACCGGGAATGCTTTCCCGGATGTTATCCCTCTTCGCCAGTATCGTGTAGCACCGCGTTAGAGCACCCTAGCACTGTGTTTGACCTGTTGTGCTTCCTTGTTGCATCTGTATGCTTTGTATTTGTTGTTTCTCCCCCCTCTTCTCTCTGGTAGAATACGAGACCGATACTACCTCGGTGATCGACTGCATCGACGATGACCCCTCCTTCTCGTCTGAGCAACCAGGCAAGCCAACCCCCTTTGATCATTCCGATATCGCCCATTCCCTTCTCTCTTATGCTTGCATTAGAACTGCTACATATTTTTGTATGATCCTATTCTGATGCATAGCCTGTTGTTGATATCTGCTTTCATACCTTACATGTTTATACTAAACTGCTTAGTATAGGCTGGTTAGAGATCCATCAGAGACCCCTCCCACACTTTGTCCTGTCTGCCCCGCTGGATTATTAGAAGACCCGATCAACGGGATCGAAGACCATGACCCGGCACCGCACATCACTTTCCCCTTAGTTGCTCGACACTACTAGGTTACTATCGAGTGCCAAGGGTGAGACCTCATCAGCACTTCTGATGTTAACCTTGTAGGTTAGTTATCGGTTATGGTCGTCGAGGGTGATTTCCTCCTTCTCCACTCCCGATAACGATAGTGTGGTGCAACTCCTCAAGAGTGGACCTCAAGGGTGACTCCTCTTTCGTTCACCTTGACGATAAACATCAGGTGGAATTCCATCGAGGGTGATTTCCTTAGGTTTCCCTTTGGTGTTAGACACACAATTACTATGGTTACTATGACTTTACACTGGACCTTGTTACTAAAGACGGGTCAACCCTGAGGGGTACCCGCGCGAGCTTAATTACGAGTGATGTGTAGTCGGGTTGACCTAGAAGGTGCCCGCGAGAAAAATACGAGGCGTGGCCGGGCACCCACCCTTGCCACAAGTCCTCGAGACATGGTGATGGGGTCACATGACCGTGAGTCTCTGCTCGTTACCGCGCGTTCCCAAGATACTAATCGGTTTGGATATTTGATCCGACGGGCCTCTGGCCTGATAGCACTAACCATCACGTGGGCATAGTATGGGCGTTCTGCGTCGTATGCATCAGCCGAAGCTTAGCTGACGTCATGCGACTGAGCGGCACGCGCCGGGTTGGACCGGGTAAGCACCTACCTTTTTAAGGAGGTATCCCAGGTTTGCTCACCGGCCACCCACGCAATGTGCAGGAGTTCCCGGGGTGATTGGCCCATGACCCGTGGGGGCATAGGGTTTAGTCCGGCGTGCATGACCTCTCTATTAAGCCTAGGCCGGGTTGCGGCGTATTGTTTGGCGAGGCCGGGCATGACCCGATGGTGTGTTCGACCGGAGTTTAGTAAGTTGGTGCACCCCTGCAGGGAAGAAAACATCTATCGATAGCCCGTCCTACGGTAACGGACACTTGGAGTTGTATCCCGATCGCTACAACTAGAACTGGATGCTGAGGCATGATTTGGATATGTTGCTTCGGGAGTCGAGAAAGGATCCCGAAGCGTTGAAACAACATAAATATGACTTATGTTATACTACTCTACCCCCTGTTGCTGCAAGACGGTGGTTTCCAGAAGATGCTAGTCTTCGATAGGACTAGCTTCTCCCCCTCTTATTCTGGCATTCTGTAGCTTAGTCCATAGATACTACCCTTTTCATTGATACCCATGCATATGTAGTGTCGATCCTTGCTTGCGAGTATTTTGGATGAGTACTCACGGTTGCTTTGCTCCCGCTTTTCCCCCTTCTTTCTTCTTTCTGGTTGATGCAACCAGATGGTGGAGTCCAGGAGCCAGATGCCACCCTTGACAATTGCTACTACCCCGACAAAGCCTACTACCTCTTGGAGACAACTGACGACCATGAGTAGTTAGGAGGTCCCAGGCAGGAGGCCTTGCCTTTTCGGTCGTTTTGTTTTTGTGTTAGCCTTCTTAAGGCAAACTTGTTTAACTTGTGTCTGTACTAAGATATTGTTGCTTCCGCTGACTGTTGTGTATTCGAGCTTATGTATTCGAGCCCTCGAGGCCCTTGACTTGTATTATAAAGCCTATATTATTTTATTTGTGTCTAGAGTTGTGTTGTGATATCTTCCAGTGAGTCCCTGATCTTGGTCGTACACATTTGTGTGCATGATTAGTGACGGTCAAATCGGGGGTGTCACAAGTTGGTATCAGAGCCGACTGCCTATAGGAACCCCCTTTCCAACTCCTTGGCCGAAGTTGAGTCTAATCTTTGAAAATTGTTTTACTAACTTGGCTGTGAGGCTTACGGGCCCACGTTGCCAATTGGGTGGTATTAGGATCTTTTATTCCTCGTCTTTACTCTGGGATTATGATATCTCTTCTACTCGGGTTAAATGATTTTGCTAAAATCTAACTTTAGGTTCTCGAAAATACTTCCTCCTGGAGAGCCCCTTCGGTCAAGATGGTCGCCTGCTTCATCAGAAGATTCTGGAGATAATATTCGATGTTTTTTTCAAGACCCTTGTGCCCTTCGCCATTGCAATTCCATATCACCGACAAATCCCTAAGGATAGATGCATACACTTGTCGTCCATACCTTCATTTCAATTGATCTTGTTATTACAAGAAACCCTGAAATACTTCGGATATTCCGAGAATCCTTTGTGCCAGCGCAGCTCCTTTTTCGCATGAATACATGTATGAATAATTCCTCACACTCACTTCGGATTCGTTCATCCCCAATTGTTCATGCGTTTCACAAAGGTCTTCAAAACGCTATTCAATCTCCAAAATCCTCAGCAACCTATTGCTTTGGAAAGTTTTACCTGCTTGCAATATGGTTAATTCCATATGTATAGCAATATTCGTTAAAATCCTTTGTGATTGACTTTATGATCTTATTGATTCAATAGGTTGCAAATACTCGCAATCATCAGTCAAACTAGAATTCGTTCTCCCAGCTCAGACGCCATTCCGGATATGAGCTGGTTCTCGACAAACCAAATTGTCGTCGATTGCACCCCTAAGTCATTTCAACTTACATATCCTTAATCAGAGCATTTGCTTCTGATCCCTTGATTTGGAAATCATAATTCCTTTTGCATTTGAGTTTTGAAATAGTCAGTTGTTTATATAAACTGATATCCTTGCATTCTTTCTTCTTCTGGTTGAGTACCGATGCTCACATCAGATCCCTTGTAGACCACCAGATCCTTTGTTGGATTTTATCCGACAGCTTCCTTCATTTTCAAACACCTTGTGAGTTCTGCCATGATATATAATGCCTTGGGTAAAATATATCATCTGCTTTCTCAACCATGCTCTGCTTTCGAGCTTGTATAATTTGCTCCTGAAGTTTGCGTAGTATGAGTCTAAGATGCCCCGATGGGTTGAACTTATGCCTTCCTTAATCTGTGCGAACCCGAAAGTTTTCCAAGGTTCATACTCCTCTGGTAATTCACCAGGCAAGTCTTCGCTATCAATTCATTTTCAATAGAGCAATGAATGAAAGCTTATGCATTGAAGAAGCGGGAGTCAACCATGAACTTTCTGTTCATGCCCATGGACACAATGTAGATCTTATCATTAAATCTTCTCTAAATTAATTATCCCCTTGATATAAGTTCATCTTATATCTAGGACCTGACATTTTGCAATCGTGGTTCCGACCATGCTCTCCTTTAAATACCATTTCTAGGACAAGTTAAACCACTTGTCCTCTGCAGGTCAATGCACCTGTCCAAGCTCTATTATGATCAACCTTGGAGTATTACCTCGTGGTATCTCGATAATGTCACAAAACCATATTACTTCTTATGAGTTCTTCTTCAAGTATTACTTCTCACCGGTTCCAATTTTCCCCGGGTTCTGAGTTGTTAGGCACTCAAGGATACTGATAAGTGAATCAATTCCACACTCTGATTCAATAGCTATAAGTAATCTCCATTGCTTATGAGTTTATTAATTCTTCAAGTCATATCTAGCCTGATCGGCTATATCATTATCGTGCATCTATTTAACTGTGCTACCTGGTCCTTCTTCCCGGAGCACAATTTCGGCAACGAGCTAAGCTTACGCCGATCTTACTCGGCATATCATTTCACCTTCAACAACTAGCTTGATTTCAAGTTTGTATTGTACTAGTGGTTTCAATAACCTTTTGCTCCATCATTCATTTGACTTGATATCATCGCCGATCGATTACATCTTAATGAAATCTCTCGACAAATGTGTCATGATCCTCATCAACAATGATTAGCCTTCTGCCAAGTTGTGAATCGAATTCATGATTGGAAATACCATCCTTTCCCCTCGATGATTTGTATTAACATCTACAACATTCTTGCATTCCCTCCAACACAAACTTGTTCTTGTTTTGTGTTATACCTTAAGTTCCTTGTTATCCGACTTATGATATGCTCTACCTTGGAGTACTACCATCTTTCATGTCAAGAATGTCGTGAGAATTTCACCACATCTTAAGAATTCTTGATACAGGTGAAACTTCTTGTCATATCCGTTCATTCCTTGGTCCCCGTGTTGTTTCTAACCGGAAACCCAACAAGTGAAGTATGGCGTGTGAATTCAAAACTTCTAGCAACCCTATTGCTTTGAAGTGAATGGTCGATAGTCTCATTCTCAGTCTTTTGGTTATTGAATCACCATTATAACATTGGTCATGCTATTTGTCCATTTTCCAGGTGCATGTTCCATTCAATGTTTACTTATGCATGTTCTCCTCTAACATACCGAGGTATGACCAATGTTATCATCTTGTTCACTTGAATGTAGAAATCCATGCTTATGGGAATCTCGATGAATTGTTGTTGAGCCCGTCGGCCACATCCTCATCTTTTCCATACTGAAAATGTGAGACTTATTCTACGAGTTGTTCCTAATGGATCCTTTGTGTATTCAAAGTCTGATCTTTACCTAATGACCATGTCGGTGCTATCTCGAAGCATGTCTGTGGTACTCCGAAGATCCACAAGAACATTGTCAGCGCAAGGCTAAATGTTTCTTGATCAACTATCCAACTTCTTTGTGTGGGTACATATCATAATTCTTCTTACCCCTTTTATCTATATGGTCATGATTTTGATCTCCTAACACGTATATCATGCCCTGCTTAATCTTGGGAATGATATACTCCTATTCATTGTGTTTACACACATTCCTTTTCCTTTTCGTTTGTTTAAACTTTCTTTGATCTACATATAATCTAAGCAGTAACAATTTTCTGCTTATGTAGACACCTTGGTATACAACTCAGTCTGCAAGACCATGTTACTATTGTTTATAACATTCCGGTAACCACCGATGGTTGAGAACTTTGCCTATTGGTCCGCCTAGTTTCAACGAGCAGGAAAATGGTTCTCTTCGTCCCTCGCTCTTGGTACCGACGTTGTTGCCAACATAACTGTCAGTCTATGCTCTGACGTGCCTTACTATCATCGCCCTTCCTACATTTAACCCACATGGTGGGCCCATAATCCAAAGTTCCTCGGGATCGAAACCTGATTCTCCAGTACATCCCTGTTTTCCAAAATTGTTCCTTGCACTTGGCTTCGTATGTAAATCACGTGCCACATTCATAGTGATCTATTTAGGCATTAGATGCAATACTTATTTCCATTGTTCAGAACCCATTTCAACCACTGTTTCAGGCAATGAATGATTGCTTACCTGGTGGAAGCTTCTAATTGCACCTCATTACTTTGCTCTTGATGGCTTTCTTGGATTTCAACTCGAGAGATGCCTCTATGCCACGTTCACTGAGATAGTCCCCAGGACCCTATCTAAAGGACATATGCCCTAGAGGCAATAATAAAGATGTTATTTGTATTTCCTTATATCATGATAAATGTCTTTTATTCATGCTAGAATTGTATTAGCCGGAAACTTAGTACATGTGTGAATACATAGACAAAAACAGTATGTCCCTAGTATGCCTCTACTAGACTAGCTCATTGACCAAAGATGGTTATGTTTCCTAGCCATAGACATGAGTTGTCATTTGATCAACAAGATCACATCATTAGGAGAATGATGTGATGGACAAGACCCATCCGTTAGCTTAGCACTATGACCGTTTAGTTTTACTGCTATCGCTTTCTTCATGACTTATACATGTTCCTATGACTATTAGATTATGCAACTTCCGAATACCGGAGGAACACCTTGTGTGCTATCAAACGTCACAATGTAACTGGGTGATTATAAAGATGCTCTACAGATGTCTCCGAAAGTGTTCGTGGTGTTGGCATAGATCAAGAATATGATTTATCACTCCGAGTGTCGGAGAGGTATCTCTGGGCCCTCTCGGTAATGCACATCATAATAAGCCTTGCAAGAAAATGACTAATGAGTTAGTCACGAGATGATGTATTACAGAACGAGTAAAGAGACTTGCCGGTAACGAGATTGAACTAGGTATTGGGATACCGACGATCGTATCTCGGGCAAGTAACATACCGATGACAAAGGGAACAATGTATGTTGTTACGCGATTTGACTGATAAAGATCTTGATAGAATATGTAGGGAGCCAATATGAGCATCCAGGTTCCGCTATTGGTTATTGACCGGAGATGAGTCTCGGTCATGTCTACATAGTTCTCGAACCCGTAGGGTCCGCACGCTTAATGTTTGATGACGATCGGTATTATGAGTTTTTGTGTTTTGATGTACCGAAGGTAGTTCGGAGTTCCAGATATGATCACGGACATGACGAGGAGTCTGGAAATGGTCGAGATGTAAAGATCGATATATTGGACGACTATGTTTGGACACCGGAAGGTTTCAGGCATATACTGGAGTACCGGGGGGTTACCGGAAACCCACGGGGTGTTAATTGGACCTCATGGGCCCTAGTGGGAGAAGAGGAGGGGCAGCCAAGGGCAGCCGCGCGCCCCCTCCCCCTCTAGTCCGAGTTGGACAAGGAGGGGGGCGGCGCCCCCTTTCCTTCTCTTCCTCTCTCCCTTCCTTCTCCCCTCCTACTCCAACTAGGAAAAGAGGGAGTCCTACTCCCGGTGGGAGTAGGACTCCTCCCTTGGCACGCCCTCCTCCTGGCCGGCCGCCTCCCCCCTAGATCCTTTATATACGGGGGCAGGGGGGCACTTCTAGACACAGAAGTTGATCTCTCCCAATCGTGTGCGGTGCCCCCCTCCACCATAATACACCTCGGTCATATCGTAGCGGTGCTTAGGCGAAGCCCTGCGTCGATAACTTCCTCAACTCCGTCACCACGCCGTCGTGCTGACGAAACTCTCCCGTGAAGCTCAACTTGATCAATAGCTCATGGGACGTCATCAAGCTGAACGTGTGCAGAACGCGGAGGTGATGTACGTTCGGTGCTTGATCGGTTGGATCGCGAAGAAGTTCGACTATATCAATCGCCTCACTAGACGCTTCATCTTTTGGTTTACAAGGGTACGTAGACACACTCTCCCCTCTCGTTGCTATGCATCTAGTAGATAGATCTTGCGTGATCGTAGAATTTTTTTTGAAATACTACGTTCCCCAACAGTGGTATCATGAGCCAGGTCTATGCGTAGATGATATGCACGAGTAGAACACAAGTGAGTTGTGGACGATACTAGTCATACTGCTTACCAGCATGTCATACTTTGATTCGGCGGTATTGTGAGATGAAGCGGCCCGGACCGACATTACGCGTACGCTTACGCGAGACTGGTTTCACCGTTACGATCGAGCACTCGTTGCTTAAAGGTGACTGGCGGGTGTCTGTCTCTCTCACTTTAGCTGAATCGAGTGTGGCTACGCCCGGTCCTTGTGAAGGTTAAAACAGCACATACTTGATGAAAAATCGTTGTGGTTTTTGTATGCGTAGGTAAGAACGGTTCTTGCTAAGCCCGTAGCAGCCACGTAAAACTTGCAACAACAAAGTAGATGACGTCTAACTTGTTTTTGCAGGGCATGCTGTGATGTGATATGGTCAAGACATGATGAGTTATACGTTATTGTATGAGATGATCATGTTTTGTAAAGTTACCGTCAACTGGCAGGAGCCATATGGTTGTCGCTTTATTGTATGAAATACAATCGCCATGTAATTGCTTTACTTTATCACTAAGCGGTAGCGATAGTCATGGAAGCAATAGTTGGCGAGACGACAACGATGCTACGATGGAGATCAAGGTGTTACGCCGGTGACGATGGTGATCATGACGGTGCCTTGGAGATGGAGATCAAAAGCACAAGATGATGATGGCCATATCATGTCACAATTTTTGATTGCATGTGATGTTTATCTCATTATGCTTCTTATTTTGCATAGAACGGCGGTAGCATTATAAGATGATCCCTTACAAAATTTCAAGGTACAAGTGTTCTCCCTGAGTATGCACCGTTGCGAAAGTTTGTCGTGCCGAGACACCACGTGATGATCGGGTGTGATAAGCTCTATGTTCACATACAACGGGTGCAAGCCAGTTTTGCACAGCAGAATACTCGGGTTAAACTTGACGAGCCTAGCATGTACAGACATGGCCTCGGAACATTGGAGACTGAAAGGTCGAGCGTGAATCATATAGTAGATATGATCAACATAAGATGTTCACCATTGAAAACTACTCCATCTCACGTGATGATCGGACATGGTTTAGTTGATTTGGATCATGTGATCATGTAGATGACTAGAGGGATGTCTATCTAAGTGGGAGTTCTTTAGTAATATGATTAAATGAACTTTAATTTATCATGAACTTAGTCCTGATAGTTTTTTTTTTGCATATCTATGTTGTTGTAGATCAATGGCCCGTGCTACCGTTCCCTTGAATTTTAATGCATTCCTAGAGAAAGCTAAGTTGAAAGATGATGGTCGCAATTACATGGACTGGGTCCGTAACTTCAGGATTATCCTCATTCCTGCACAGAAGAATTATGTCCTTGAAGCACCGCTAGGTGACAAGCCCCCTCCCGCTAATTTAGACACTTTGAACATCTGGCAGACGCGGTCTGATGACTACACGATAGTTTAGTGTGCCATGCTTTACGGCTTAGAACCTGAACTTCAATGACATTTTGGACGTCATGGAGCATATGAGATGTTCCAGGAGTTGAAGTTAATATTTCAAGCAAATGCCCGGATTGAGAAATATGAGATTTGTAATAAGTTCTACAGCTGCAAGATGGAGGAGAATAGTTCTATCAGTGAACACTTGCTCAGAATGTCTGGGTACTACAATCATATGACTCAACTTGGATGCAAAGTTGACGAAGATAGTGTTATTGATAGAGTTCTTCAATCACTGCCACCAAGCTATAAAGGCTTCGTGATGAACTAACATGCAAGGGATGCAGAAGACAATTCCAGAGCTCTTCGCTATGCTCAAAGCTGCGGAGGTAGAAATCAAAAAGTAGCATCAAGTGTTGATGGTTAACAAGACCACTAGTTTCAAGAAAAAGAGCAAGGTAAAGAAGGGAACTTCAAGAAGAATAGCAAGACAGTTGCTACTCCCACGAAGAAACCCAAGTCTGGAGCCAAGCCTGAAACTGAGTGCTTCTAGTGCAAAGGGACTGGACGCTGGAAGCAAAACTGCCCCAAGTATTTGGCGGATAAGAAGGATGGCAAGGTGAACAAAGGTATATGTGATATACATGTTATTGATGTGTACCTTACTAATGCTCGTAGTAGCACCTGGGTATTTGATACCGGTTCAGTTGCTAATATTTGTAACTCGAAACAGGGGCTACGGATTAAACGAAGATTGGCTAAGGACGGGGTGACGATGCGCGTGGGAAGGGGTTCCAAAGTCGATGTGATCGCCGTCACCACACTACCTCTACATCTACCTCCGGGATTGGTTTTAGACCTGAATAATTGTTATTTGGGGCCAGCGTTAAGCATGAACATTATATCTGGATCTTGTTTATTGCGAGACGGTTATTCATTTAAATCTGAGAATAATTGTTGTTCTATTTATATGAATAATATCTTTTATGTTCATGCACCCTTGAAGAGTGGTCTATTCTTATTGGATCTCGATCGTAGTGATACACATATTCATAATATTGAAGCCAAAAGATGCAAGGTTAATAATGATAGTGCAACTTATTTGTGGCACTGCCGTTTAGGTCATATTGGTGTAAAATGCATGAAGAAACTTCATAGTGATGGACTTTTGGAATCACTTGATTATGAATCACTTGGTGCTTGCTAACCATGCCTCATGGGCAAGATGACTAAAACTCCGTTCTTCGAAACAATGGAGTGAGCAACAGATTTGTTGGAAATCATACACACTGATGTATGTGGATCAATGAGTGTTGAAGCTCGCGGCGGGTATCATAATTTTCTGACCTTCACTGATGATTTAAGCAGATATGGGTATATCTACTTGATGAAGCACAAGTCTGAAACATTTTAAAAGTTCTAGGAATTTCAAAGTGAAGTAGAGAATCATCGTAACAAGAAAATAAAGTTTCTACGATCTGATCGTGGAGGTGAATATTTGAGTTACGAGTTTGCTCTTCATTTGAAACAATGTGGAATAGTTTCACAACGCACGCCACCCGGAACACCACAGCGTAATGGTGTGTCCGAACATCGTAGCCGTACTTTATTAGATATGGTGCGGTCTATGATGTCTCTTACCGATTTACCACTATCGTTTTGGGGTTATGCTTTAGAGACAGCTGCATTTGAGTTAAATAGGGCACCATCTAAATCCGTTGAGACGACGCCTTATGAACTGTGGTTTGGCAAGAAACCAAAGTTGTCGTTTCTTAAATTTGGGGCTGCGATGCTTATGTGAAAAAGCTTCAACCTGATAAGCTCGAACCCAAGTCGAAGAAATGTGTCTTCATAGGATACCCAAAGGAGACTGTTGGGTACACCTTCTATCACAGATCCGAAGGCAAGATATTCGTTGCTAAGAATGTATCCTTTCTAGAGAAGGAGTTTCTCTCGAAAGAAGTGAGTGGGAGGAAAGTGGAACTTGATGAGGTAATTATACCTTCTCCCGAATTGGAAAGTAGTGAAGGAAATATGCCCTAGAGGCAATAATAAAGATGTTATTTGTATTTCCTTATATCATGATAAATGTCTTTTATTCATGCTAGAATTGTATTAACCGGAAACTTAATACATGTGTGGATACATAGACAAAACAGTATGTCCCTAGTATGCCTCTACTAGACTAGCTCATTGATCAAAGATGGTTATGTTTCCTAGCCATAGACATGAGTTGTCATTTGATCAACGGGATCACATCATTAGGAGAATGATGTGATGGACAAGACCCATCCGTTAGCATAGCACTATAATCGTTTAGTTTGACTGCTATTGCTTTCTTCATGACTTATACATGTTCCTATGACTATGAGATTATGCAACTCCCGAATACCGTAGGAACACCTTGTGTGCTATCAAACGTCACAACGTAACTGGGTGATCATAAAGATGCTCTACAGGTGTCTCCGAAAGTATTCGTGGTGTTGGCATAGATCAAGATTAGGATTTGTCACTCCGAGTGTCGGAGAGGTATCTCTGGGCCCTCTCGGTAACACACATCACAATAAGCCTTGCAAGCAAAAGACTAATGAGTTAGTCACGAGATGATGTGTTACGGAACGAGTAAAGAGACTTACCGATAACGGGATTGAACTAGGTATGGAGATACCGACGATCGAATCTCGGGCAAGTAACATACCGATGACAAAAGGAACAACGTATGTTGTTATGCGGTTTTGACCGATAAAAGATCTTCGTAGAATATGTAGGAGCCAATATGAACATCCAGGTTCCGCTATTGGTTATTGACCGGAGATGAGTCTCGGTCATGTCTACATAGTTCTCGAACCCGTAGGGTCCGCACGCTTAACGTTTGATGATAATCGGTATTATGAGTTTATGAGTTTTGATGTACCGAAGGTAGTTCGGAGTCCCGGATGAGATCACGAACATCACGAGGAGTCTCGAAATGTCCGAGACATAAGGATTGATATATTGGACGACTATATTCGGACACCGGAAGTGTTCCGGAAAAGTTTCGGATTTAACTGGATTGCCGGAGGGGGTTACCGGAACCCCCTACGAGGGGGGATGGTCCATAGTGGGCCTTGAGGAAAGAAGAGAGGCAGCCCATAGAGGCTGGCCGGCGCCCCACATAGGGATCCTAGTTGGACTAGGATTGGGGAGGCGCCACCTCTCCTTCTTTTCCTTTCCCTCTCTTCCTTCTTGGTGGACTCCTACTAGGAATAGGATTGCAATCCTATTCCTAGTAGGATTGCCCTAGCCGCACCATAGGTGGCCGGCCGGCCCTCCCCTCTTGCTCCTTTATATACGGGGGCAGGGGGGCACCCAAAGACACACAAGTTGAATTGTTCCAGCCGTGTGCGGTGCCCCCCTCCACAGAAACACACCTCGATCATACCGTTGCAGCGCTTAGGTGAAGCCCTGCGCCGGTAAATACATCATATCCGTCACCACGCCGTCGTGCTGACGAAACTCTCCCGTGAAGCTCAACTGGATCAAGAGCTCGTGGGACGTCATCAAGCTGAACATGTGCTGAACGCGGAGGTGCCGTACGTTCGGTGCTTGATCGGTTGAATCGCGAAGAAGTTCGACTACATCAACCGCGTCACTTGACGCTTCCGCTTCCGGTCTACGAGGGTACGTAGACACACTCTTCCCTCTCGTTGCTATGCATCTGGTAGATAGATCTTGCGTGATCGTAGGAAATTTTTAAAATACTACGTTCCCCAACAGTGGCATCATGAGCCAGGTTTATGCGTAGATGATATGCACGAGTAGAACAGTTGTGGGCGATACTAGTCATACTGCTTACCAGCATGTCATACTTTGCTTCGACGGTATTGTGAGATGAAGTGGCCCGGACCGACATTACGCATACGCTTACGCGAGACTGGTTTCACCGTTAAGAGCACTCGTTGCTTAAAGGTGACTGGCGGGTGTTTGTCTCTCTCACTTTAGTTGAATCAAGTGTGGCTACGCCCGGTCCTTGTGAAGGTTAAAACAGCACATACTTGACGAAACATCGTTGTGGTTTTGTATGCGTAGGTAAGAACGGTTCTTGCTAAGCTCGTAGCAGCCACGTAAAACTTGCAACAAGAAAGTAGAGGACGTCTAACTTGTTTTTGCAGAGCATGTTGTGATGTGATATGGTCAAGACATGATGAGTTATACGGTTTTGTATGAGATGATTATGTTTTGTAATGTTATCGGCAACTGGCAGGAGCCATATGGTTGTCGCTTTATTGTATGAAATGCAATCGCCATGTAATTGCTTTACTTTATCACTAAGCGGTAGCAATAGTCGTAGAAGCAATAGTTGGCGAGACGACAACGATGCTACGATGGAGATCAAGGTGTCGCGCCGGTGACGAAGGTGATCATGAAGGTGCTTTGGAGATGGAGATCAAAAGCACAAGATGATGATGGCCATATCATGTCACATATTTTGATTGCATGTGATGTTTATCTTATTATGCTTTTTATTTTGCTTAGAACGACGGTAGCATTATAAGATGATCCCTTACTAAATTTCAAGGTATAAGTGTTCTCCCTGAGTATGCACCGTTGCGAAAGTTCGTCGTGCCGAGACACCACGTGATGATCAGGTGTGATAAGCTCTACGTTCAAATACAACGGGTGTAAGCCAGTTTTGCACACGCAGAATACTCGGGTTAAACTTGACGAGCCTAGCATATGCAGATATGGCCTCGGAACACTGGAGACCGAAAGGTCGAGCGTGAATCATATAGTAGATATGATCAACATAAGATGTTCACCATTGAAACTACTCCATCTCACGTGATGATCGGACATGGTTTAGTTGATTTGGATCACGTGATCATTTAGATGACCAGAGGGATGTCTATGTAAGTGGGAGTTCTTAAGTAATATGATTAATTGAACTTTAATTTATCATGAACTTAGTCCTGGTAGTATTAGCATATCTATGTTATAGATCAATACCTCGCGATGTTGCTCCACGTTTATTTTTTATATGTTCCTAGAGAAAACTAAGTTGAAAGATGTTAGTAGCAATGATGTGGAATTGTTCCGTGATCTGGGGATTATCCTCATTGCTGCACAGAAGAATTATGTCCTTGATGCACCGCTAGGTGACAGACCTATTGCAGGAGCAGATGTAGACGTTATGAACGTTTTGACAAAAGCTCAATATGATGACTGCCTGATAGTTTAGTGCACCATGCTTTACGGCTTATAACCGGGACTTCAAAAACGTTTTAAAACGCCATGGAACATATGAGATGTTCCAAGAGTTGAAATTAGTATTTCATATTCATGCCCGTGTCGAGAGGTATAAGACCTCTGACAGTACTTTGCCTACAAGATGGAGGAGAATAGCTCAACCAGTGAGCGTGTGCTTAGATTGTCTGAGTAGTACAATTGCTTGAATCAAGTGGGAGTTAATCTTCCAGATAAGATAGTAATTGACAAAGTTCTCTAGACACTATCACCAAGTTAGTAGAACTTCGTGATGAACTATAATATGCAAGGGATGACGAAAATAATTCCCGAGCTCTTCACGATGCTGAAATCGGCGAAGGTAGAAATCAAGAAAGAGCATCAAGTGTTGATGGTTAACCAGACCACTTGTTTCAAGTAAAGGGCAAAGGGATAGAAGGGGAACTTCAAGAAGAATGACAAGCAAGTTGTCACTCCTGTGAAGAAACCCAAAGCTAAACTCAAGCCTGAAACTAAGTGCTTCTACTGCAAAGGAAATGGTCACTAGAAGTGGAACTGCCCTAGATATTTGGCGGATAAGAAGGATGGCAAAGTGAACAAAGGTATATTTGATATACAGATTATTGATGTGTATTTTACTAGTGTTCATAGCAACCCCTCGGTATTTGATATTGGTTCAATTGCTAAAGAGTAGTAACTCGAAATGGGAGTTGCATAATGAACAAAAACTAGTTAAATGATGAAGTGACGATGTGTATTGGAAGTAGTTCCAAGATTGATATGATCATCATCGCACACTCCCTATACTTTCGGGATTAGTGTTGAACCTAAATAAGTGTTATTTGGTGTTTGTATTGAGCATGAATATGATTTGATCATGTTTATTGCAATACGATTATTCATGTAAGTTAGAGAATAATTGTTGTTCTGTTTACATGAATAAAACCTTCTATGGTCATACACCCAATGAAAATGGTTTGTTGGATCTCGATCGTGTGATACACATATTCATAATATTGAAGCCAAAAGATGCAAGGTTAATAATGATAGTGCAACTTATTTGTGGCACTGCGTTTAGGTCATATTGGTGTAAAGCGCATGAAGAAACTCCATAGTGATGGACTTTTGGAATCACTTGATTATGAATCACTTGGTGCTTGCGAACCATGCCTCATGGGCAAGATGACTAAAACTCCGTTCTCCGGAACCGTGGAGCGAGCAACAGAGTTGTTGGGAATCATACATACTAATGTATGCGGACCAATGAGTGTTGAAGCTCGCGGCAGGTATCGTTATTTTCTGACCTTCACTGGTGATTTGAGCAGATATGGGTATATCTACTTAATGAAGCACAAGTCTGAAACATTTGAAAAGTTCAAAGAATTTCAGAGTGAAGTGGAGAATCATCGTAACAAGAAAATAAGAGTTTCTACGATATGATCGTAGAGGTAAAATATTTGAGTTAGCGAGTTTGGCCTTCAATAAAAACAATGTGAAATAGTTTCACTACTCACGCCACCTGGAACACCACAGTGTAATGGTGTGTCCGAACGTCATAACCGTACTTTATTAGATATGGTGCGATCGATGATGTCTCTTACCGATCTACCACTATCGCTTTTGGGGTTATGCATTAGAGACAGCTACATTCACGTTAAATAGGGCACCATCTAAATCCGTGGAGATGACACCGTATGAACTGTGGTTGGACGAGAGACCTAAGCTGTCATTTCTTTAAGTTTGGGACTGCGATGCTTATGTGAAAAAGTTTCAACATGATAAGCTCGAACCCAAATCGGAGAAGTAAATCTTCATAGGATACCCAAAAAGAAACTGTTGGGTACACCTTCTATCACAGATCCTAAGGCAAGGTCTTTGTTGCTAAGAGTGGATCCTTTCTAGAGAAGGAGTTTCTCTCGAAAGAAGTGAGTGGGAGGAAAGTAGAACTTGATGAGGTAATTGTACCTTCTCCCGAATTGGAAGGTAGTACATCACAGAAACTCGTTCCAGTGATTCCTACACCAATTAGTGAGGAAGCTAATGATGATGATCATGAAACTTCAGATCAAGTTACTGCTGAACTTCGTAGATCAACCAGAGTTCGTTCCGCACCAGAGTGGTACGGCAACCCAGTTCTGGAAGTCATGTTACTAGACCATGATGAACCTACGAACTATGAGGAAGCGATGACGAGCCCAGATTCCGCAAAATGGCTTGAGACCATGAAATCTGAGATGGGATCCATGTATTAGAACAAAGTATGGACTTTGGTTGACTTGCCCGATGATCGGCAAGCCATCGAAAATAAATGGATCTTCAAGAGGAAGACCGACGCAAACGGTAATGTTGCTGTTTACAAAGCTCGACTTGTTGCGAAAGGGTTTCAACAAGTTCAAGGAGTTGACTACGATGAGACTTTCTCACCCGTAGCGATGCTTAAGTCTGTCCGAATCATGTTAGTAATTGCCGCATTTTATGAAATCTAGCAAATGGATAACAAAACTGCATTCTTTAATGGATTTATTAAAGAAGACTTGTATATGATGCAACCAGAAGGTTTTGTCAATCCTAAAGGTGCTAACAAAACGTGCAAGCTCCAGCGATCCATCTATGGACTGGTGCAAGCATCTCGGAGTTGGAATATACGCTTTGATAAGTTGATCAAAGCATATAGATTTATACAGACTTGCGGTGCAGCCTGCATTTACAAGAAGTGAGTGGGAGCACTACAACCTTTCTGACAAGTATATGTGAATGACATATTATCGATCGGAAATGATGTAGAATTTTCTGGAAAGCATAAATGAGTGTTTGAAAGGAGTTTTTTCAAAGAAAGACCTTGGTGAAGCTGCTTACATATTGGGCATCAAGATCTATAGAGATAGATCAAGACGCTTGATAAGACTTTCGATGAGTACATACCTTGATAAGATTTTGAAGTAGTTCAAATTGGATTAGTCAAAGAAGGAGTTCTTGCCTGACTTGTAAGGTGTGAAGTTGAGTAAGACTCAAAGCCAGACCACGGCAGAAAAATATAGAAAGAATGTAAGTCATTCCCTATGCCTCAGCCATAGGTTCTATAAAGTATGCCATGCTGTGTACCAAACATGTTGTGTACCTTGACATGAGTTTGTCAAGAGGGTACAATAGTGATCCAGGAGTAGATCACTGTACAACGGTCAAAATTATCCTTAGTAACTGGATGACTAAGGAAATGTTTCTCGATTATGGAGGTGATAAAGAGTTCGTCGTAAAGGGTTACGCCGATGCAAGCTTTGACACTAAATCCAGATGACTCTAAGTATCAATCTGGATGCATATTGAAAGTGGGAGCAATTAGCTAGAGTAGCTCTATGTAGAGCATTTTAGACATAGAAATTTGCGAAATACATACGGATCTGAATGTGACAGAACCGTTGACTAAACTTCTCTCACAAGCAAAACATGATCACACCTTATTACTCTTGGGTATTAATCACATATCGATGTGAACTAGATTATTGACTCTAGTAAACCCTTTGGGTGTTGGTCACATGGCGATGTGAACTATGGGTGTTATTCACATAACGATGTGAACTATCGGTATTAAATCACATGGCGATGTGAGCTAGATTATTGACTCTAGTTCAAGTGGGAGACTGAAGGAAATATGCCCTAGAGGCAATAATAAAGATGTTATTTGTATTTCCTTATATCATGATAAATGTCTTTTATTCATACTAGAATTGTATTAACCGGAAACTTAATACATGTGTGGATACATAGACAAAACAGTATGTCCCTAGTATGCCTCTACTAGACTAGCTCATTGATCAAAGATGGTTATGTTTCCTAGCCATAGACATGAGTTGTCATTTGATCAATGGGATCACATCATTAGGAGAATGATGTGATGGACAAGACCCATCCGTTAGCATAGCACTATAATCGTTTAGTTTTACTGCTATTGCTTTCTTCATGACTTATACATGTTCCTATGACTATGAGATTATGCAACTCCCGAATACCGTAGGAACACCTTGTGTGCTATCAAACGTCACAACGTAACTGGGTGATCATAAAGATGTTCTACAGGTGTCTCCGAAAGTATTCGTGGTGTTGGCATAGATCAAGATTAGGATTTGTCACTCCGAGTGTCGGAGAGGTATCTCTGGGCCCTCTCGGTAACACACATCACAATAAGCCTTGCAAGCAAAAGACTAATGAGTTAGTCACGAGATGATGTGTTACGGAACGAGTAAAGAGACTTACCGGTAACGAGATTGAACTAGGTATGGAGATACCGACGATCGAATCTCGGGCAAGTAACATACCGATGACAAAAGGAACAACGTATGTTGTTATGCGGTTTTGACCGATAAAAGATCTTCGTAGAATATGTAGGAGCCAATATGAACATCCAGGTTCCGCTATTGGTTATTGACCGGAGATGAGTCTCGGTCATGTCTACATAGTTCTCGAACCCGTAGGGTCCGCACGCTTAACGTTTGATGACAATCGGTATTATGAGTTTATGAGTTTTGATGTACCGAAGGTAGTTCGGAGTCCCGGATGAGATCACGAACATCACGAGGAGTCTCGAAATGTCCGAGACATAAAGATTGATATATTGGACGACTATATTCGGACACCGGAAGTGTTCCGGAAAAGTTTCGGATTTAACTGGATTGCCGGAGGGGGTTACCGGAACCCCCTACAAGGGGGGATGGTCCATAGTGGGCCTTGAGGAAAGAAGAGAGGCAGCCCATAGAGGCTGGCCGGCGCCCCACCTAGGGATCCTAGTTGGACTAGGATTGGGGAGGCGCCACCTCTCCTTCTTTTCCTTTCCCTCTCTTCCTTCTTGGTGGACTCCTACTAGGAATAGGATTGCAATCCTATTCCTAGTAGGATTGCCCTAGCCGCACCATAGGAGGCCGGCCGGCCCTCCCCTCTTGCTCCTTTATATACGGGGGCAGGGGGGCACCCAAAGACACACAAGTTGAATTGTTCCAGCCATGTGCGGTGCCCCCCTCCACAGAAACACACCTCGGTCATACCGTTGCAGTGCTTAGGCGAAGCCCTGCGCCGGTAAATACATCATATCCGTCACCACGCCGTCGTGCTGACGAAACTCTCCCTTGAAGCTCAACTGGATCAAGAGCTCGTGGGACGTCATCAAGCTGAACGTGTGCTGAACGCGGAGGTGCCGTACGTTCGGTGCTTGATCGGTTGAATCGCGAAGAAGTTCGACTACATCAACCGCGTCACTTGACGCTTCCGCTTCCGGTCTACGAGGGTACGTAGACACACTCTTCCCTCTCGTTGCTATGCATCTGGTAGATAGATCTTGCGTGATCGTAGGAAAATTTTAAAGTACTACGTTCCCCAACAAGTAGCACATCACAGAAACTAGTTCCAGCGATTCCTACACCAATTCATGAGGAAGCTAATGATGATGATCATGAAACTTCGGATCAAGTTACTGCTGAACTTCATAGATCAACCAGAGTACATTCCGCACCAGAGTGGTACGGAACCCGGTTCTAGAAGTCATGTTGCTAGACCATGATGAACCTACGAACTATGAGGAAGCGATGATGATCCCAGATTCCGCAAAATGGCATGAGGCCATGAAATCTGAGATGGGATCCATGTATGAGAACAAAGTGTGGACTTTGGTTGACTTGACCAATGATCGGCAAGCCATAAAAAATAAATTGATCTTCAAGGAAGAACGACATTGACGGTAATGTTACTGTTTACAAAGCTCGACTTGTTGCGAAAGGTTTTCGACAAGTTCAAGGAGTTGACTACGATGAGACTTTCTCACCCGTAGCGATGCTTAAGTCTATCCGAATCATGCTAGCAATTGCCACATTTTATGATTATGAAATCTGGCAAATGGATGACAAAACTGCATTCCTGAATGGATATCTCAAAGAAGAGTTGTATATGATGCAACCAGAAGGTTTTGTCGTTCCTAAAGGTGCTAACAAAGTGTGCAAGCTCCAGCGATCCATCTATGGACTGGTGCAAGCATCTCGAAGTTGGAATATACGCTTTGATGAGGTGATCAGAGCATATGGTTTTATACAGACTTTTGGAGAAGCCTGTATTTACAAGAAAGTGAGTGGGAGCTCTGTAGCATTTCTGATACTATATGTGGATGACATATTGTTGATTAGAAATGATATAGAATTTCTAGATAGCATAAAAGGATACTTGAATAAGAATTTTTCAATGAAAGACCTCGGTGAAGCTGCTTACATATTAGGCATCAAGATCTATAGAGATAGATCAAGACGCTTAATTGGACTTTCACAAAGCACATACCTTGATAAAGTTTTGAAGAAGTTCAAAATGGATCAGTCAAAGAAAGGGTTCTTGCCTGTGTTACAAGGAGTGAAGTTGAGTAAGACTCAATGCCTGACCACTGTAGAAGATAGAGAGAAAATGAAAGTCATTCCCTATGCCTCAGCCATAGGATCTATCATGTATGCAATGCTGTGTACCAGACCTAATGTGTGCCTTGCTATAAATTTAGAAGGGAGGTAGCAAAGTAATCCAGGAGTGGATCACTGGACAGCAATCAAGAACATCCTGAAGTACCTTAAAAGGACAAAGGATATGTTTCTCTTTATGGAGGTGACAAAGAGCTCGTCGTAAACGGTTACGTCGATTCAAGCTTTGACACTGATCCGGATGACTCTAAGTCACAAACCGGATATGTATTTTTATTGAACGATGGAGCTGTCAGTTGGTGCAGTTCCAAGCAGATCGTCGTGGTGGGGTCTACGTGTGAAGCGGAATACATAGCTGCTTCGGAAGCAGCAAATGAAGGAGTCTGGATGAAGGAGTTCATATCCGATCTAGGTGTAATACCTAGTGCATCGGGTCCAATGAAAATCTTTTGTGACAACACTGGAGCAATAGCCTTGGCGAAGGAATCCAGGTTTTACAAGAGAAAAAAGCACATCAAAAGACGCTTCAATTCCATCCGCGATCAAGTCAAGGAGGGAGACATAGAAATTTTCAAGATACATACGGATCTGAATGTCGTAGACCCGTTGACTAAGCCTCTTCCACGGGCAAAACATGATCAACACCAAGACTCCATGGGTAACGAATCATCACTTTGTAATCTAGATTATTGACTCTAGTTCAATTGGGAGACTGAAGGAAATATGCCCTAGAGGCAATAATAAAGATGTTATTTGTATTTCCTTGTATCATGGTAAATGTCTCTTATTCATGCTAGAATTGTATTAACCGGAAACTTAGTACATGTGTACATGTGTGAATACATAGACAAAAACAATATGTCCCTAGTATGCCTCTACTAGACTAGCTCATTGATCAAAGATGCTTATGTTTCCTGGCCATAGACATGAGTTGTCATTTGATCAACAAGATCACATCATTAGGAGAATGATGTGATGGACAAGACCCATCCGTTAGCTTAGCACTATGATCGTTTAGTTTTACTGCTATTGCTTTCTTCATGACTTATACATGTTCCTATGACTATGAGATTATGCAACTCCCGAATACCGGAGGAACACCTTGTGTGCTATCAAACGTCATAACGTAACTGGATGATTATAAAGATGCTCTACAGGTGTCTCCGAAAGTGTTCGTGGTGTTGGCATAGATCAGGAATAGGATTTGTCACTCCAAGTGTTAGAGAGGTATCTCTAGGCCCTCTCGGTAATGCACATCATTATAAGCCTTGCAAGCGAATGACTAATGATTTAGTCACGAGATGATGTATTACGGAACGAGTAAAGAGACTTGCCGGTAACGAGATTGAACTAGGTATTGAGATACCGATGATGGAATCTCGAGCAAGTAACATACCGATGACAAAGGGAACAACGTATGTTGTTATGCGGTTTGACCGATAAAGATCTTCGTAGAATATATAGGAGCCAATATGAGCATCCATGTTCCGCTTAAGGTTATTGACCGGAGATGAGTCTTGGTCATGTCTACATAGTTCTCGAACCCGTAGGGTCCGCACGCTTAACGTTCGATGACGATCGATATTACGAGTTTTTGTGTTTTGATGTACCAAAGGTAGTTCGGAGTCCCGGATATGATCACGGACATGACGAGGAGTCTCGAAATGATCGATACGTAAAGATTGATATATTGGACGACTATGTTTGGACACCGGAAGGGTTCCGGAAGGTTTCGGGCATATACCGGAGTACCGGGGGGTTATCGAAAACCCCCGGGGAGTTAATTGGGCCTCACGGGCCCTAGTGGGAGAAGAGGAGGGGCAGCCAAGGGCAACCGCGCCCCCCCTTCCTCTCTAGTCCGAATTGGACAAGGAGGGGGGCGGCGCCCCCCTTTCCTTCTCTTCCTCTCTCCCTTCGTTATCCCCTCCTACTCCAACTAGGAAAAGATGGAGTCCCTCTCCCGATGGGAGTAGGACTCCTCCCATGGCGCGCCCTCCTCCTGGCCGGCCGCCTCTCCCTAGCTCCTTTATATAGGGGGGCAGGGGGCACTTCTAGACACACAAGTTAATCAGTTGATCTCTTCCAACCGTGTGCGGTGCCCCCCTCCACCATAATACACCTCGGTCATATCGTAGCGGTGCTTAGGCGAAGCCCTGCGTCGGTAACTTCATCTACTACGTCACCACGCCGTCGTGCTGACGAAACTCTCCTATGAAGCTCAACTAGATCAAGAGCTCGTGGGACGTCATCAAGCTGAACGTGTGCTGAACGCGGAGGTGCCGTACGTTCGGTGCTTGATCGGTTGGATCGCGAAGAAGTTCGACTACATCAACCACGTCACTAGACACTCCCGCTTTCGGTCTACGAGGGTACGTAGACACACTCTCCCCTCTCATTGCTATGCATCTAGTAAATAGATCTTGCGTGATCATAGGAATTTTTTTGAAATACTACGTTCCCCAACACTATCTTGTGTTGAGCTCCGTCCTTCCCGAGTCTTCTCCCCTTACTGTACCTCCTAAATCTCGGGACGAGATTTCTTGTAGTGGAGGAGAATTGTGACACGCGGATAATTAAGCTACAGTAATCCTCTGCTAATGAGGCCATGTCATCACTGTTACTGTTACTAAACCCGCTTAGGTTCGAAACCGGTTCAAATTCAAATTCAATTTAAAGTCCAAAATTCAAATTTCTCAAACATGCAAAATAAAATGTTCAAAGTGTGGCTAATTATCCATAACTAACATTGGTGGTGAACCAACATTTTTGAAAAATGTCTTAATGACCTAAACTATCCAAAATAGTAGCAAAACAATTAATTAAGTGCCTTTTGAATTAATAGAATTATACAAACTAAATTATTGTAGCTACTACAGTTTTTGTGGCAGTGGGCTAACTAATAACACTAATTATGGAACTAGTATTATGTTTTGAATCAAAAAAATAAATAAGAGAAGCTAATAGGATACCAGAAAACTACATAAAGGAAAAGAAAAAGGAAATTGCTTAAAGAAAAGAAAAGCTCCTAGCATTCCCTTGGGCCTCGGCCCAGCTGGCCTCCCACCAGGCCGGCCCACCTCCCCTCCTATCTAACCTCTACATCCACTGGAACCCTAGCCCAAGTCCCCACACCCCACTCCTCGCTCTCCCTTCCCGACCCAGATCGAGATCGGGGACGCACGACGTCGCCGCCTGCCGGAGCTGCTTCGCCATGACCCCGACCTCGACCTCGTCGCCGGAGCCGCCCTCGTCGCCCTCTGCCTCGACCTCACCGCCATCCTCACCCTCCCTGGACGGCTCCACCAAGCCATGCCGACCCCCGTGCCCGCCAATGCCGATGAGGGCCACGCCCTCCCCCTTTCCCCCTATCTCGCGTGCGCACCGTCGTCGTCCTTCTCCGCACCCAGCGCGTGCTCACCACGCTCATGACCGCGCCATGCACCGAACCCGTGACCGTCGCGGCCTCGCTCGCTGCTGGCCATCTTCACTCCGCCATCCCACGCCGTCCGGCCACCGCGACCACTGGCCTCGCCCCGCCGCCGACGCTCCTCGCCTTGCCTGCTCGCCGACCAGTGTGCCTGCCGCCGTGGCCGCGCCCGGCCACTACATGCGCGTGACAAGCACCGCCCCGGCGCCCCGCTTCCCCCCTCCCCACCTGCTACAGCCGCCCAGCTGCCGCAGGCCACCGCGCGGCCCCGTGCACCTCTGGTTTCGCCCGCCTGCGCCGCGCCGCCCTGCCGCGCCCTCCCACGGCCTCCCGGCCCTCCATCGCCGCCGGACGTCACCCCCCGCCTCCAGCCGCCGGCATCCGCTGCCGCGGCGCCGCTCTCTAGCGCCGGCCACGACCACACAACATCCCCGCCGCCGCACGCTACGCCCCCATGCCCCGCGAGCTCGGCCCGCGCCGGCCCCCACCTCCGGCGCCGCCCTCTACCGGTGCGGCGCCGCCACCTCCTAGGGCCGCCGCACGCCCCCACTAATGCTGTCGACCGGCGCCCCGCGGCCTGGGCCGCACCCAGGTGCCCATTCGATGCGGGCGCCCACACCTGCTCTGCCCGTTAACCCTGCCCACTTGGCCCCTGTGCCTATGGCACGTGGGGCCCGTCCCAAAAAAAAGTAAAAGTAAAAGTTTTTAAAAAATATTAACAAAAATAATTAATTAATTAACAAATTAATTAATTAATTAATTAATTAATAGGTAATTAATTATTTAACTTAATTAACTCTGTTTAATTACCCTTATTAACTAGGTTAAATAATTAGATCAGTTTATTTAAGTTGTGCCAATGACTGCGGGTCCCACCTGTCAGATTTGACCAGTCAACGGGTCTGTTGACCTACTGACGTCATGGTGATGTCATGCTGACATCACCTTTCACTATATAGGATAATGTTGATTTAAATTAATTAAATAAATTCCAGAATATAGTTTAAATCTTTAGAAAATCATCGAAAATAATTCGTAACTCGGATGAAAATGTTTTATACATGAAAGTTGCTCAAAACGACGAGGCGAATCCAAATACGCGGTCGGTTTGTCCGCCACACATCTCTACCATACCGAACATGGAACAATCCCCCTTCGGTTCGCCTGTCCGAAAATGTCTAACACCGGGAATGCTTTCCCGGATGTTATCCCTCTTCGCCACTATCGTGTAGCACCGCGTTAGAGCACCCTAGCACTGCGTTTGACCTGCTGTGCTTCCTTGTTGCATTTGTATGCTTTGTATTTGTTGTTTCTTCCCCATTTTCTCTCCGGTAGACCGCGAGACTGATGCTACCTCGATGATCGACTGCATCGATGATGACCCCTCCTTCTCGTCTGAGCAACCAGGCAAGCCAACCCCCTTTGATCATTCCGATGTCGCCCATTCCCTTCTCTCTTATGCTTGCATTAGAACTGCTACTGCTTTTTGAATGATCCTATTCTGATGCATAGCCTGTTGTTGATACCTACTTTCATATCTTACATGTTTATACTAAACTGCTTAGTATAGGCCGGTTAGAGATCCATCAGAGACCCCTCCCCCACATTGTCCTGTCTATCCCGCTGGATTATCAAAAGACCCGATCAACGGGATCGAAGACCAGGACCCGACACCGCACATCACTTTCCCCTTAGTTGCTCGACACTACTGGGTTACTATCGAGTGCCGAGGGTGAGACCTCATCAGCACTTCTGATGTTAACCTTGTAGGTTAGTTCATCGAGGGTGATTTCCTCCTTCTCCACTCCCGATAATGACACTGTCATGCAACTCCTCAAGAGTGGACCTCGAGGGTGACTCCTCTTTCGTTCACCTTGACGATAAACATCAGTTGGAATTCCATCGACGATGATTTCCTCAGGTTTCCCTTTGGTGTTGGACACACAGTTACTATGGTTACTATGACTTTACACTGGACCTTGTTACTAAAGACGAGTCGACCCTGAGGGGTACCCGCGCGAGCTTAATTGCGAGTGATGTGTAGTCGGGTTGACCTGAAAGGTGCCCGCGAGATAAATACGAGGCGTGGCCGGGCACCCGCCCTTGCTGCAAGTCCTCGAGACGGGGCGATGGGGTCACATGATAGTGAGTCTCTACTCGTTACCGCGCGTTCCCAAGACACTAAACGGTTTGGATATTTGATCCGATTGGCCTCTAGCCTGATAGCGCTAACCATCACGTGGGCATAGCATGGGCGTTCTGCGTCGTATGCATCGGACGAAGCTTAACTAACGTCATGCGACTGAGCGACGCGCGCCGGGTTGGACCGCATAAGCACCTACCTTTTTAAGGAGGTAGCCCAGGTTTGCTCACCGGCCGCCCACGCAACATGCAGGAGTTCCCGGGGTGATTGGCCCATGACCCTTGGGGGCATAGGGTTTAGTCTGGCGTGCATGACCTCTCTATTAAGCCTAGGTCGGGTTGCGGTGTATTGTTTGGCCGAGGACGGGTATGACCCAATCATGTGTCCGGCCGAAGTTAAGCAAGCGTGGTGGGTAAGTTGGTGCACCCCTCCTACGGTAACAAACACTTGGAGTTGTATCCCGATCGCTACAACTAGAACTGGATGCTGAGGCATGATTTGCATATGTTGCTTCGGGAGTCGAGAAAGGATCCCGAAGCGTTGAAACAACAATATAAATATGACTAATGTTATACTACTCTACCCCCTGTTGCTGCAAGACAGTGGTTTCCAGAAGATGCTAGTCTTTGATAGGACTAGCTTATCCCCCTCTTATTCCGGCATTCTGCAGCTTAGTCCACAGATACTACCCTTTTCATTGCTACACATGCATATGTAGTGTAGATCCTTGCTTGCGAGTACTTTGGATGAGTACTCACGGTTGCTTTGCTCCCCCCCTTTTTCCCCCTTCTTTATTCTTTCTGATTGATGCAACCAGATGGTGGAGTCCAGGAGCCAGATGCCACCCTTGACGATTGTTACTACCCCGACAAAGCCTACTACCTCTTGAAAAACAGCTGACGACCAGGAGTAGTTAGGAGGTCCCAGGCAAGATGCCTTGACTTTTCGGTCATTTTGTTTTTGTGCTAGCCTTCTTAAGGCAAACTTGTTTAACTTATGTCCGTACTCAGATATTGTTGCTTCCGCTGACTCTTGTGTATTCGAGCCCTCAAGGCCCCTGGCTCGTATTAAAAAGCTTGTATTATTTTATTTGTGTCTAAAGTTGTGTTGTGATATCTTCCAGTGAGTCCCTGATCTTGGTTGTACACATTTGCATGCATGATTAGTGTACGATCAAATCAGGGGCGTCACACCAGAGAGTAGAAATAAAATAATATATAATTTTGTTTTCAAAATGTTGCCCCAAAAGTGGGCAACTTTAATCTTTTAAAACTTGTGTGATTCCCAACCCTTTTTCTTTGTAAGCACGACTAAGCATAGCTACAAGTTCCTAGGGCTTTAGTGTGATAGCCTGACTCATAAGGGATGATAGACTACTCATATCAATAAGGAATTCCTTCTTTTTCGGGAGCCCATGCAGGTAGAACTCCAAAGTTAAGCATGCTCAGCTTGGAGTAGTATCAGGATGGGTGACCGGCAAGGAAGTTGCTCCCGGGTGCGCACGAGTGAGGACAAAGTGCGCAGAAAAGATTAGTATTGATATGTGAGACCAGTCTAGATCCCGCCAGGAGTAACGACCACAGGCGGGTGTGTCCGGGGCATTACAAGTTGGTATCAAAGCTGACCCTCACGGTTACACGGATGTTTGCGGACAGGTGCTCTGTCATGTTATTCATGACGTTTGTGACCCGTCGTGGCACACGGCATGGCACATGTATCGGACTGGATGTACAGACATTTGTGCCAAGAGGGAACGTTCATGTGGACCGACGAGGACGTCGGTTCCTCTGAGTGGGGGTGTATGTGATAGCCTGACTTATTAGGGATAATAGACTACTCATATCAATAAAGAATTCCTTCTTTTCCGGGAGCCCATGCGGATAGAACTCCAAAGTTAAGCGTGCTCAGCTTGGAGTAGTATCAGGATGGGTGACCGACCGGGAAGTTGCTCCCGGGTGCGCACGAATGAGGACAAAATGCGCAGAAAAGACTAATATTGATATGTGAGGCCAGGCTAGATCCCGCCAAGAGTAACGGCCACCGGAGGGTGTGTCCGGGGCGTTACATTTAGCTAGCTATAGTGCTTTGCAAAACATTTTAGTAAAACATGCATAGTAGTAAATTTAAATAGATCATGCATATTCCAAAATCATAGGACAAAGTAGGATCAATTTGCAACTTGCCTGGGTCTCTTGAAGATGAAATATTCTACTTTTGATCGTCTCTCCTTCTCGTTACGATATATCTAACGATATAATAAGTAATTTAACACACAACAACATCCAAATAAAGATCCAAATAAAAGATTCAAATTAATAGTACAAATATATTCTTAGGATAATTATCATGACGTGGCTGTGGTGTGAGATAGGATCTAGTTTGGTCTTGAAAGAGACTTGACGTAGTCATATCCTACGGTTGGAACAATTTGGTACCAAGTGGACATCATGGTTCGATAGAATCAAGTTTGGATGCTGAAAGAATTATGATGAAAGTCATACTTTAGGGCTATATTCCTGGTTGAATGTTTAGAAGTGTCTCATGATGATCTACACACAGAATTCAAGTAATTGGGTTGGTTCATATGAATGGCATGGCCTCATGTCAAATAAACTAATGATGGGATTGAATTACGATAAAAAAAGGCAATTTGGAGTGTTGAGGTCAAAATAGTAGCTACACATGGATGAAAAATTATGGGAGGTGTTCCAACAGAAGGGTATGGTTCTAGGGACCAACTTTGGTAATTGGAACATTTCCATATGATTTCTAGATTAAAAGATATAGCAAAAATACTCAAATTAATATTTAAATCAGAACTAAATTTTAAATTTCCCAAAAATGAGATTTCAAAATTTTATAATAAACTAGAGGTTCCAACGAATCAGGGGATATCTAATTTATCAAATTCGGATATACGGTTTGATAGATACTCCCTCCGTCCGGAAATACTTGTCATCAAAATGAATAAAACGGGATGTATCTAGATATATTTTGGTTCTAGATACATCATTTTTTATCCAGTTTGATGACAAGTATTTTGGGACGGAGGGAGTACAAATTTTTGAAGTTTGGATAATTTTCTGAAAAGGAATTACGGGATTTAATATTGGGCTGTCATGTGTCAAGTTCTGATTGGCCCGTACCCCTTCGCATTTTTTTTTTTTTTGGTGAGGGAGAGAACGACCTGTTGGATCGATCAGAGAATCGAAGGGAGGGAGCTCACCCCGAGACGAAGAAGAAAACGGCGGCGGCGCTCGGACCGTGCGGTTATGCGGCGGTGTCCGGCCAGGAACACAAGGTGAACGGGGTAGATAGCGACTCAGGGAAGATGTTGGTGTAGGAGAAGGCAACTGGTTCATCCATACACGTCGGGAAAGAGCTGCTAGAGATCACCGGCGGTGGAACTTGTCGAGCGCGTTCTTCAGCCATACAATCAAGTGAGAGGGATTTAGTAAGATGTGCGATAGAAGAACAGAGGGAAAGGAAGGAGACAGGAGGTCAGGGCCTCACCCAGCGTCAGAATCTCCAATGGACGGGCGGCGGAGCTCGTACTCTGGCAACGAATTGCGTGCAGGACAGATCAAATTTGAGAGGGGTTTCGGTTCTGAGAGTGACGGGCTTTCAGGGGCATCCAATGGCCCTATTTATAGTGGCAGAGGAGTACGGGAGGTGAGGAATTCATACGAGGCCGAAGTGGCCATTAATGGTGATCTCGGTGGGTGAAATTGATCTGGACAATTAACGCATCAAGTGACGATTTAGTTCTCTGAATGGGTTCTCCGTGGAATTCCGAAGGTTTTTGGGAAACACTTCCTGCCTATCGTCTGATAGGAAGCCATCTTTAGACCAGTCGATAACCGTGGATGCAAGTTTCATCCCACGGCCCAGATACCTCTGGTAATCCCTATCCTAACTTCTACTCCCTGTTATTTCGCAGCCATATTCGCTAAAATCCCGGTCCCTTATCCCCTGCCTCCGTCCCAGCTCGCCACAAAACTGTCCATCCATCGCGCCACCCCTGTTCGCACCACCATGGCTGTCCAGATTCGTTCCCCTGCGTCCCGTGCTTCAAATCCACACCGCCGCTGTGGTCATCACCTTCCTCGCCGTCCAGATTCGACGAGTTACTCCGCTCCGCTCAATCGTAGATGCGGCCCCTGATCCACCTCACCGGTGTGCAATTCCGGCAATAGACATTCATGCCCAACAGTACTGCCGTGTTCTCTGCCTCATGAGGCTGCCTGAGGGGTTGCCGCCTGTCGGGCAACTAGCCATGGGCCTCACAAATTCTCCGCTCAGATCTTCCATGCATACATGCCAATTGGTGAGTTAAAATTGTGTGCTTCCAAGGATTCTCAGATCCACTGTGATAGAATAAAAATTATCCCTTCCGGCACATTGCAGAATTATGCATCAAAATAATGGCAGTAAGCATTGTTTTTCTTTCGCTAATTCAAATTCCTATGCTTCTACTACATGATACGTATTAGTTCTGCTGTGGTAGCTCAAGATTGGTGCGTCCATTAGCGATGATTTTGTAAGCACCATACATTTTGGAGTTACATGCTTCTATACGGTACTACTAATGTTTACACAACTTAAGTTTCATTTTTCGTGTGCATCCTCCTACACGTGCTTCTGCAATCCACAAAGTTTGCATCAATAGAACCAAGTTTTCTTAATATTTGTTGTTTAGCTTGTCCACAATTTTGCTTCAGCCACCACCCAACATGCTTCATTCTTTCTTGATTTTTCCTTTTAATGGTCGTGCTTCTTTCGCTTCACACATATGCTTCTATTGTCTAAATGTTTGGTCGCACACAATGATATACATGCTTCCTTTACCAGACATGTTTCTATGGTAGCATGCTTCAACCACAACATGTGTGCTTCCTAAATCGCACACGCTTCAAATAGCATGGGCATAACTTCTTCTAATGAACTTTTAATTTATTAACATTTTTTTATTTGAATAGTTTTTTTTCCATTGAAAGTGTGCGCTTCCTTCTTTCTGAATAATTTCTGTTTATAGTCATTTTGTTGTAGCTCACTTTATCCATAATTCTTGTTCCTAGACAATGCCAATGAGCGAGACCAGACACCGCTATTTGCTGATGACTACTATGGCAGATGTGATGAACAACCTTAAAAAAAGGAGCTCTGGCCACTATGGTGCTTATTCCTGATCAGCCCACTTGGCACGCGCTGCGACATCGGCTGGGCAGAACTAAAAGTTGTATCGTTGTAATAGTGTTCTATTTTGTACTCCGTATTAAACAAAAGAGATGTAAATATTTGTTCATACAAAGTGGGTTTGTTCCGATTCTTCGTGGTGCTTGTTCTGCTTCCACACATGTTTTTTCACTAGTAATACGGTCAATCAAACTAGAAAATATTGCTTCCAAGGGGATCACAATTGTGGTCATAGAACAAAAATGTGTGTACTATCTTGTGAACAGTTTGTTTCGAAAAAAATATTTACCATCATGGAAACAGTTTGTTCCAGAACATTAGAAAATTATGCTTCCATGCATCAATGAGAATGCTTCCATGGTATAAAAATTACATTGCCATATGTGAGCAAACAGTTTGTTCCATAACATTAGAAAATTATGCTTCCATGCATCAATGAGAATGCTTCCCTGGTATAAAAATTACATTGCCATATGTGAGCAAACACGTCTTAAATATTTGTTCCAGAACACTAGAAAATTATGCTTCCATGCATCAACGAGAATGCTTCCGTAGTATACAAATTACATTGCCATATGTGAGCAAATAGTTTTTTCCAGATAATTAGAAAATTATGCTTCCATGCGTCAATGGGAATGCTTCCCTCGTATAAAAATTACATTGCCATATGTGAGCAAACACGTCTTAAAAGGTCGTAATTAATTGTTACCAAAATTATTTTTGGAAGTATATCGGGTCATTCTTGGGAAAGGTTTATCATTTAAGAAACAAATCACAATTTATGGGGCTGACGTGATAAATGAAGGCAGTTACCAAAAGGCGCGCAATTAAAAAGGAAACCAACCCACCCAGCGCTGGCTTTCCTACCAGATCAAACGATCAATGTGTTTCTAATCGTAGGGTCATCTAGTGGTCTGATAGGAAGCAAGGGATCAGTAGTCTGATCCCTAGCGGTTCCCAAGGTTTTTCGTGTTGATGAGTAGTGGAAAGGGCGATCGAATTAAGGCCTAGATGGAGAGAAAGAGGCACATGTGCCATGGCTGTAGGTGATGTTCATGTTACTGTAATGTAACTGTACGTACTGGGAGGAAGAAGACAGTGCAAGGGCATCGGCCTTAGTGGAGAAAGAAAGTGGCCCACTAGGAAAAGGCGATAGAAAGAGAGAAAGGAAAAACAGAGAGGTGGCTGTCTAATATTGGGAAAATAGAGAACAAAAATAGGCTTAGCCCAATATACTTAGGTAAAAGGAAGAAGGAAATAGTTAGTTATATATTTAAGTGTGTTTTTTATTAAAACAGAAAACACAAATGTTTACGTTGACCTAAATATTATTGCAGTCTACAAGAAAACAGTTTCATAATTTAATAAAGTAAAAAAAAGTTGCACAAACTACTATAACGCTTTATGGACATAATTGAATTACTCAGAATTTAATTTAGAGTTTCATAAATTACCTAAATGAGAATTGTGAAGTACTCTTAAATATTTCCATTTTTTTGGAGAAGTCATGTTATCTCCTCTCATTCAATTTTATTGGAATAATTTGGAAATATTTAAATGGCATTAGAACTCCAAATAAGATCAAAATTTTAAATGAAACTCCAAAAATCCAAAGAACATCACATAAAATATTCTTCCACCACATTTTGAGAAAGTCATTTTATTCTCACTCCATTTTTATTTGTGGTTTCAAAATATTTCACAGGTGTCCAAAAGAAAAGCAGTTGGATTGAAAATTATGAAACAAGACTCAAAAGTTTTTTTCATGACAATCATAACAATTCACTCAATAATATATTATTATTAACATTCCAAAATTTGGAAAAATTCGGGATGTTACAAACTACCACCCTTAAAAGAAATCATGTCCTCAAGATTTGCTGAGGCTAGCAAGTAGGTTAGGATTGAGTTCTCTTGGGTTACTTTCCCAGGGTTATTTCTTAGCATCCGCAGGCTTGCGATTTATTCTTCACCTCGAGCTTACAAAAATGTCTTCCGTTGGTACAATTCCTTTTACCGTTGTCACTTTGACATATCCAAAGGCCTTAAAAACCAGCCTTGCTCTTAGCCAACTGTTGATTGGATCATTTATCCTCCTAGTGTGTCCTTAGGGTACTACCATCCTTAAAAACAAACTTGTGGGGGTTTCCACAATCTCCATATTATATGATGGTTCTTCATCGAGCTCCTGTCGTTTAGAAGCTTTTCCTCAAAAGAGAAGTCTTTCTCGGAATCAATAGATTCCAAAACCACTACCGAGACTCTCATGAAGGACAATAGCTACCGAGACTTGGAGCAGTTCCGCTTCCAGTGTCCAGTCCCTTTGCAGTAGAAGCACTCAGTTTCAGGCTTGGCTCCAGACTTGGGTTTCTTCGCGGGAGTAGCATCTGTCTTGCTATTCTTCTTGAAGTTCCCCTTCTTTCCCTTGCCCTTTTTCTTGAAACTAGTGGTCTTGTTAACCATCAACACTTGATGCTCCTTTTTGATTTCTACCTCCGCAGCTTTGAGCATAGCGAAGAGCTCAGGAATTGTTTTCTGCATCCCTTGCATATTATAGTTCATCATGAAGCCTTTATTGCTTGGTGGCAGTGATTGAAGAACTCTATCAATAACACTATCTTCATCAACTTTCCAACCAAGTTGAGTCATTTGATTGTAGTACCCACACATTCTGAGCAAGTGTTCAATGATAGAACTGTTCTCCTCCATCTTGCAGCTATATAACTTATTGGAGATTTCATATCTCTCAATTCGGGCATTTGCTTGAAATATTAACTTCAACTCTTGGAACATCTCATATGCTCCATGACGTTCATAACGTCTATGAAGTCCCAATTCTAAGCCGTAAAGCATGGCACACTGAACTATCGAGTAGTCATGAGAACGAGCTTGCCAGACGTTAATAACGTTCGGAGTTGCACCTGCAACAGGTCTGTCACCGAGCGGTGCTTCCAGGACATAATTCCTCTGTGCAACAATGAGGATAATCCTCAAGTTACGGACCCAGTCTGTGTAGTTGCTACCATCATCTTTCAACTTAGATTTCTCTAGGAACGCATTAAAATTCAAGGGAACGGTAGCACGGGACATTGATCTACAACAACATTGATATGCAAAAACTATCAGGACTAAGTTCATGATAAATTAAAGTTCAATTAATCATATTACTAAAGAACTCCCACTTAGATAAACATCCCTCTAGTCATCTAAATGATCACGTGATCCAAATCAACTAAACCATGTCCGATCATAACGTGAGATGGAGTAGTTTTCAATGGTGAACATCTTATGTTGATCATATCTACTATATGATTCACGCTCGACCTTTCGGTCTCCAGTGTTCCAAGGCCATGTCTGCACATGCTAGGCTCGTCCAGTTTAACCCGAGTATTCTGCATGTGCAAAACTATCTTACACCCGTTGTATTTGAACCTGGAGCTTATCACACCCGATCATCACGTGGTGTCTCGGCACGACAAACTTTCGCAACGGTGCATACTCAGGGAGAACACTTGTACCTTGAAATATTGTAAGGGATCATCTTATAATGCTACCGCCGTACTAAGCAAAATAAGAAGCATAATAAGATAAACATCACATGCAATCAAAATATGTGACATGATATTGCCATCATCATCTTGTGTTGTTGATCTCCATCTCCAAAGCATCGTCATGATCTCCATCGTCACCAGCCTAACACCATGATCTTCATCATAGCGTCGTGGTCATCTCGCCAACTATTGCTACTACTACTATCGCTAACTCATAGTGATAAAGTAAAGCAATTACATGGCCTTCGCAATTCATACAATAAAGAGACAATCATTAGGCTCCTGCCGGTTGCCGATTTTACAAAACATGACCAGTTCATATAATAACGTATAACTCATCACGTCTTGACCATATCACATCACAACATGCCCTGCAAAAACAAGTTAGACGTCCTCTACTTTGTTGTTCAAAGTTTTACGTGGCTGCTACGGGCTTAGCAAGAACCGTTCTTACCTACGCATACAAAACCACAACGATTTTTCATCAAGTGTGTTGTTTTAACCTTCACAAGGACCGGGCGTAGCCACACTCGATTCAACTAAAGTGAGAGAGACAGAGACCCACCGGTCACCTTTAAGCAACGAGTGCTCGCAACGGTGAAACCAGTCTCGCGTAAGCGTACGTGTAATGTCGGTCCGGGCCACTTCATCTCACAATACCGCCAAACCAAAGTATGACATGCTGGTAAGCAGTATGACTGTTATCTCCCACAACCCATTTTGTTCTACTCGTGCATATCATCTACGCATAGACCTGGCTCATGATGCCACTGTTGGGGAACCTAGTATTTCAAAAAAAATCTTACGATCACGCAAGATCTATCTAGGAGAAGCATAACTACGAGTGGGGAGAGTGTGTCTACGTACCCTCGTAGACCGAAAGCGGAAGCGTCTAGTGACGCGGTTGATGTACTCGAACGTCTTCGCGATCCAACTGATCCAAGCACCGAACGTATGGCACCTCCGCGTTCAGCACACGTTCAGCTCGATGACGTCCCACGAGATCTTGTTCCAGTTGAGCGTCACAGGAGAGTCTCGTCAGCACGATGGTGTGGTGACGGTGATGATGAAGTTACCGGCGCAGGGCTTCGCCTAAGCACTGCAACGATATGACCGAGGTGTGTATCTGTGGAGGGGGCACCGCACACGGCTAAAACTGATGTTTTCTTATGTGTCTATGGGGTGCCCCCTCCCCACGTATATAAAGGAGTGGAGGAGGGGAGGGGCCGGCCCTCTCTATGGTGCGCCCTAGGGGAGTCCTACTCCCACCAGGAGTAGGATTCCCTCTTTCCCTAGTTGGAGTAGGAGAGGAAGGAAGGAGGAGAGAGGAAGAAAGAAAGGGGGCCGGCCCCCCACCCAATTCAGATTGGGCATGGGGGGGCATGCCTCTCACCTTGGCTGCCTCCTCCTCTATCCCACTAAGGCCCAATAAGGCCCATACACTACCCGGGGGTTCCGGTAACCCCCTCGTACTTCGGTAAATGCCCAAACTCACCCGGAACCATTGCGATGTCCAAACATAGGCTTCCAATATATCAATCTTTATGTCTCGACCATTTCGAGACTCCTCGTCATGTCCGTGATCACATCCGGGACTCCGAACAACCTTCGGTACATAAAAACACATAAACTTATAATACCAATCATCATCGAACGTTAAGCGTGCGGACCCTACGGGTTCGAGAACTATGCAGACATGACCGAGACTCATCTCCGGTCAATAACCAATAGCGGAACCTGGATGCTCATATTGGTTCCTACATATTCTACGGAGATCTTTATCGGTCAAACCGCATAACAACATATGTTGTTCCCTTTGTCATCAGTATGTTACTTGCCCGAGATTTAATCGTCGGTATCATCATACCTAGTTCAATCTCGTTACCGACAAGTCTCTTTACTCGTTCTGTAATACATCATCTTGTGACTAACTCATTAGTCATTTGCTTGCAAGACTTATTATGATGTGTATTACCGAGAGGGCCCGGAGATACCTCTCCGACACTCGGAGTGACAAATCCTATTATCGATCTATGCCAACACCACAAACACCTTCGGAGACACCTGCAGAGCATCTTATAATCACCCAGTTACGTTTTGATGTTTGACAGCACACAAGGTGTTCCTCCGATATTCGGGAGTTGCATAATCTCATAGTCATAGGAACATGTATTAGTCATGAAGAAAGCAATTACAGTAAAACTAAACGACCAAGTTGCTAAGCTAACGGATGGGTCTTGTCCATCACATCATTCTCCTAATGATTCGATCCCGTTGATAAAATGACAACTCATGTCTATGGTTAGGAAACATAACCATCTTTGATTAACGAGCTAGTCTAGTAGAGGCATACTAGGGACACTCTGTTTCGTCTATGTATTAACACATGTATCAAGTTTACGGTTAATAAAATTATAACATGAATAAAATACATTTATCATGATGTATGAGGAAATATAAATAACAACTTTATTATTGCCTCTAGGGCATCTTTCCTTCAGTGGCAACCAACACCCAGCAGACGGAGAAGTGCGATGCGGCGGCACGCCGCGACAGTAGGGTCGAGGTGCAAAGCATAGTGCGGCTGCCGCCTGAAGTTCGACCTCCACTATCCCGCCATCGACCGCGATGGATGTGCTCCAATCACGCTGTCGCCGACCTCGATGGTTGAGCTCCTCCTATCTCCCACCGCAGACCGATGATTGGCCTCCTATGACGCCGCCACCGCCCACCGACCGAGGATTGACCTCTTCTCCGGTAGCCGCTGCCTATGCCGTCGCCGCCATCTCTATATGCAGAGCGGCTTTTTTACTGATATCCGCAGAGCGGCTGTTTACATGATATCACTGTAACTCAATTATATGGACATGGTAGTACATCACATACGGTTATGTAACGGCAACCATGTCCAACCTACGTTGTCTTCTCACACGGTTTGGTGCGGAAATCATGTGTGACGATGTAATAAACGACATGTATAAATAGTGTGTCATATACAACATATAGTGCCATAAGTAGTTCTCGACCGTTAGCTTATCCCCACAGTTTCCCCATTTCCCCCAAATCCCTACATAGCCTCCAAATTCCCTCGCGTGGCGCTGACATTGGGGGAATGCGTATGAGTGGTGCTGATGGCTTCGGTGCGACTGCTCCTCCTCGTATCGCCGCCATGACGGTGGTCGCCGCCGAGCACTTGCGTAAGGTCATCATAAGGCAGGTGTACTACGGATCTGAATCGTCCTGTCAGGTTCCAATCTATCCCGGTCTTTTTTAGCATGTCCAAAGTATAGCTCCTTGCTGAATCCGTCCTGAATGACCCCCCCCCCCTAGGAAAGCGATCTGCCGCCGGATCCGGAGCATGACTCCAGACTCCCACAACACGAGTTCGAGTCCAATTTTTGCGGCACCGAGAAGTACCAAAAGCTGAGTTGTGTGCACGGGCACACTCCCGCTCGACGTGTATGCATGGAGGGATTCGACATTGGCATGCGGTTTCTCAGTTGCCACTTAGAGGTTAGTGCTAAGTTCATCATTTTACTTCAGTTAATGCCACCGCTCATCCTGAATACTATTTAACATTGGCAGGGATATGAGGCTTGTTCCTTTGTTAACTGGCTAGATGAATGGCTCGGAGTGTTATCACGAAGCTCGCAAAAGATAACGTAAAGCTGAAGAATAAACTGGCTGATCTTGAATGTACAATCAGTATGATGAAGCAAGAAAGAATCAATCACATGCAACAGATAAAAGCAAGAGACAAGAAGGAACTAGCATGTGTAGTTCTGTTTGTCGCATTAGCCATGTTCTATGTGCTGTTTGCAATGATGATTATGGGTTTTGTTTGACAGTATTGCTAAAGCACATCTAGATGTGCTCTAAGTAATGCACATCTAGGTCCTATGCCACTGATGTTACGCGAAGATTCATGCATATATTTTCCTTTGTCTTTTTATCTTTTCCTTTATAGTTTGATTATTACACACTCTATCAATAAGAAGAGCTCAATGTATTGCTTGCCAACTATCCTACTCCGTTCGTACCGGTACCGGTGCATAATCCCAAAAGTCATTCCTTCTTTTTGTCCTGAAAAAAGAAACCAGCCAATAGGAGTCCTGCGCAACCCCGGGAATTTGGAGTGACTCGGTACAAATAATTGCGGTTGATTATATCAGCGGTTAGATAATATGTCAACCCCCGCTTCGATTGGCATTTCCTCTTCTCTGCATACCTCGCTTAAGTGTCCACCATCTTCATCATCCCCGGCAGGCCGCGCTACACACTGGCACACACTCTGCAGCCACGTCGAGTGACAGCGAGGACGACAATTCTGCCAGCAGTCTGGCGCCCGATGATAGGTCAACATCAGAATCATCCCGCTCGTTATCCATGAGTCCGGAATCGAGCCTAGATCTCGATTATATCCGGATCATGGAAGGGACGCCGCCTCCGGAGTCGTTAGACGACAACAAGATGGACGAGGAGCCGTCGGAGGATGAAGAAGAGGATGGCGATGATGATGAGGAGGAATGGTCGAACAAGGAGGAGGACAACGACGACAGCAACGTCGATGACGATGGTGGCGGCGATGAAAAGCCAACCGTCAGCGGCAAGAAGTGTCCTCGCCAAGACGATGTCGCGGGGCCATCCAACAACAACACGAAGAAGAAGAAGAAGAAGAAGAAGAAGGACTAAGTTAAGCAAACTGTACATATATATCTCTGTTTCCGTTCGCTCATATTAATTTGTTATCTCTGTTTATCCTGTCAATCTCATCACAGAAGGTTAGTAATATGTATTCGACAAAGATCTTCTACATTATCGCCCACATGTTGGTTTGTTGAACTATGTGCCCTAACGAGCACACAATTCACAAAAAGACTGTATGGGGTGTCTATAATGATCGCACACAATTCTGATTACCGACCTGTTTTCCAGGTATCACACACATCTTGTTATGCCGAATCGTTTGTGTTCACCTCGATCATCGGAAACGGTTCATCGGAGCGAACTGTATGCCGTATATCGCACACACATTGATATGGCTGCCCGTTTATGTTGTTCTGTCTAATCGCAAACAGTTCGTATGGATCAACCGTATGCCCAACATCGCACACACAACTAAAATTTGAACCATGTTTGATGCATCCGTCATCGCAAATGTTTTGCACCTTTTTTGATGGTTTTTTAAACCACCATTTGCGGTTATTGCATCGCACACAATTTCGTCGAAGGGTCTCTGATAGTAGTGTCGCGTTAGCAGCATCCTGCAGTAGTGTCTCTTAATGGGATACAAGCAAGGATGAAGAAATAAACAAACCAAGGTTTGGTGATGCTCTGAGGGACGCATTTGGTAAAGTCATGGGCCCAAATGCACAAGGATCTAAAAGGTTTTCATCATAGGAAAGATTTCTATATATTAACAAAAAGTTTACCGGGAAAAAGCAGAGAAGGTTGCACATAGTTATCAATCCTAGGCATCATGAGGATTTTGATTCTATGCATGTTGTTCACCGGCACAAGGTCGTCGACCCCTTGGCGGATCTTCGACGTGATTTGATAGGGGGCTAAATGAGTCTTAACTAGAGTTAAGGAGGCTAATCTAGTGTATTATGTTAAATTTTTCCCAAATAGTGTTTAATATTTGTGTTTATGTAAAAAATGTTTGGGGGGTGCATGCCTCATTTAGCCCTCACTGAACTTCACCAGTGGGTCTAAAGCTGGTCCGCAGTGTCCTCGATGGGAATGACAATTTCGTGTGGGAGTGCAAGACCCACGTGACCAATAAAAGGAACTGATGACTATTTGGACCATCTATTTCTTTTGATCCAAGAGTTTATATTAAACATGATGAAAGGAGATAATAGGTCATCTATGATTGTTAAGTAGGTAGTTTTTTGTTCCCTATTAGGATATGTGTTGTAAATGGGAATGATGCATTTGGAAAGTACCAATTGAGCATAAAAAATTATTATTGCATATTCATGCCATATATGTGAAGTGATTAAATCAATCTCATGTGCATGTGAGTGTATGTGTGCGACATGGTTGCCACAATAATATGCATGGTAGCATCATTTAACTTTATGATACAAACATGCAAATTATACTACATTATTATTAGATGATTATTATCTTTCTTGTTAAATGGTAACACCAATGCTACAAATCCATTCTTTCATAGAAACTTTTATTATTTTAATCTAATATTCTATTTTATTTCTTTTTCCACTAATTCATTTCTTATTAGAAAAATTCCTTTTTAGTCCCATTATTATATGTTTATTCTTGCATATTATTTAAAAGAGCAGTTTTTATATAGATTCCAAGCAAATTTTGTTGCGGTTTGGAAGGGGGTTGTTCATGACCATGAGCTTGTGAAGCAAGGTATTATTTGGTGAGTGGGAGATGGGCCATTAATCAAGACCTGACGGAACCCCTGGATACCGCGCGGTCATGATTTTGCCCCATCACACTGAAGCGTAATTGCTGATATAATTGGGCTGCGGGCTTCTTGGGTGAGCATGGTTCTTGGGATATACAACGATTGCGTGATCACTTCTAGGAGACAAAATTTGAACATCCGCGAGGAATAGGCAGGACTCCATTGCAAGGTATCCTGAAAATAGCAGACAATTTATCGTGAGAAGTGCTTATCGCATTGCTATTAGCAGTCAGAAATAGCTTGGTCGCAGGGGGCATCGAGTAGTAATCCAGTTGGATCTAAGTGATGTCTATTATGCAACTTTATTCTTGTAGACTCATGTTGGGCCTCCAAACGCAAAGTTTTGTAGGACAGTAGCAATTTTCCCTCAAGTGGATGACCTAAGTTTTATCAATCTGTGGGAGGTGTAGGATGAATATGGTCTCTCTCAAGCAACCCTGCAACCAAATAGCAAAAAGTCTCTTGTGTCCCCAACACACCAAATACAATAGTAAATTGTATAGGTGCACTAGTTCAGTGAAGAGGTGGTAATAAAAGTGTAGTAATGATAGTAGATATTGATTTTTGTGATAGGAACAATAAAGAACAGCAAGGTAGCAACTGATAAAACGGAGCACAAAAGGTATTGCAATGCTTGAAAACAAGGCCTGGGGTCCGTACTTTCGCTAGTGTAATCTCTCAATAATACTAATACAATTGGATCATATAACCATCCCTCAAAGTGCGATGAAGAATCACTCCAAAGTTCCTATCTAGCAGAGAACATAATAAGGAATTGTTTGTAGCTATTCTTTCCGATCGATCTATCCAACAGTTCGTACTAAAATAACACCAAGTTATTCTTTCCGATCGATCTATCAAGAGTTCATACTAAAATAACACAAGTTATTCTTTCCGGTCGATCTATCAAGAGTTCGTACTAAAATAACACCAAAACAAATTCAGATTCATAATACTCAATCCAACACAAAGAACCTCAAAGAGTTCCCCGAGATTTCTACCGGAGAAATAAAGACAAAAAAGTGCATCAACCCCTATGCATAGAATACCCCAATGTCTCCGCAAGAATCCGCAACTTGAGTGACAAAACACATATCAAGTGAATCAATATGATACCCCATTGTCACCACGTGTGACACCCCGAGACCGGTGCGCCAGGTGTCAGCCAGTTATTCGTTGTCAGTGCCATGTCATCTGCTTGCGTGTTGTATCTTGCCATGTCATCATGTGTGTTGCATCGGCATGTTTTCGAAACATGCGTCCGTCCGAGTTCCCTTGTCCTCTCCGTTGTCCGTTCTGAGCCCAGACACAATTGCACGCGCCCGCGGCGCCTCCGAATATTTTATTTTATGAGTGGCCGGAAAATGTTCTCGGAATGGGTTGAAACTTGGCATGTGGTCTTACTATAGCATAGGTAGACCACCTGTCAAGTTTCGTCGCGTTCGGAGCTCATTTGATAGCCCAACGGTTAACCGCGTTAACCGCCCGAAGCCTTTTGTCTTTTGGCCCAGCACCCCTTTCACACAGCCCACCAAGCCCATTTTAACCCCTCCATGCTCTTGGCCGTTCGATCACGATCGCGTGGCCGCGAACGACTCCTCATTTGGACACTCCTAGCTCCCTCTACCTATATATATGTGCCTCCTTCTCCATTTTCGCGCAGATCAAACCCTACCCCTGTCCTCCTCCGCGCAGCCGGACATGTCCGCGCCGTGCCGGACATGTCCATCCCGCACCCACGTCGCTCCGCCCAATCCCGCGCCGTCACCTCAGAGGGGCCGCCACGTGGCGCCCCCTGATTC
>LR738710.1:700916726-700966397 GCA_902687465.1 Secale cereale | reverse complement strand
CCCGCTCGTCGCATGGGCCACTGCCTCCCACAGGCCCAGCCGCCCGAGGCCCACCTCGGCCTCCCACGCCCAGCGCAACAGCCGGCCTCGCCCGGCCCATCCTGCCTCGCCATCTCGGGCCGAGCCCGCGAGGTGAGAACCCCAGCCGCCCGCTTTCTCTATCCAGTGCCTGTGCGTGGTTTAATTATTTCGCGTCGTCGTTTTTTTTCTTCTTTAGAAAACTGCGAAGTCCTTTTTTCTGTCATTTTAATATTGCTACTTTGCATAGTGATAACTTTTTGTGTGCTTATCCAAATTGAGTGAATGACATGACAAAATGATCGTGGTGATATGCTCTAAACTTTGTTCCATTGTGCCATGCTCATTTGAGTTCATTTAGATGCTCTAATCTCTGTTGCAAGAGTGCTACTTGTTATAAACTGCTGCTACTTGTTATTTTGTTGCCATGTTTGAGATGTGATAACTTGGTGCATGTTTATCCAAATGAAGCAAATGAGATGTCAAAATGTTCATTGTAAAGTGTACAACATGATGGTTGCTGTAGCATGCTTGTTTGAGTCCATATTGCCATGTTAATCTCTATTGCAAAAGTGCATTTGGCTGTTACGTGCTGAAACTTATTATGAGATGCTGATTTCAATTGCTCTTTGCTAGTGATGTGTTTGTCCCCATGTCACATGCCTAGATGTTTTATAATCTCCATGATGTGTTCTTTGCTGTGGTGCAAACCTCTTTCCATGATATGCCTTGTGTTGACTTAAACATGCTTGTAAACATGCCATCCTAATGTTACTATTTTAACACTTAGTGAAATTTCACTAAGTCTGGAATATGTCTTATCCTGATGCTATGTTTGCTTGATGCTCTAGGCATATCCATGTTAGTTTTGGGGTGGCCATTGATCATTCCTTGTAGTACATGTTTTTGTCTATCCATTCATGCCTTCACTTGCTCATTTGGGTTGCTGTAACTTATTTAATTTTTGCTCCCAAGTTGTTATAAAATATTACTGTCAGGTTTTTAGTGTCATGATCAAAATGTTGTAGCTTGTTGCTATTGATCCATGCCTCCTATGGAGTTGCTTCAATGGAGTTGTTTGCTGTAGGATATGTCTACTTCATGTCCATGCTTCCTGTCATCATGTTTGAGTGTTGTAGCATATATTTACCTTGCTCCAAAGTTGCTATGTGGCTGTTAACTTCAGCTTGTTGTCATATCTTGTTTCATGTGTATCTTTTAGCCCGTTGCTCCGTTTTGGGTGTGCCTTATATGAAACTTGTGTGATTTTGCATGTAGAATCATAATATCATATTGTTTTCATGTTTGGAGTTAGTTTCCTTGATGTTTGGGTGCATCTTGCACCGTTGCCTTGTTTGACTTGTTTTGATCATATCTTCTAGGCCGTAGCTCCGAATTAAACAAACTTTATATGAAACTTGACTAGAATTTCGCGTAGATCATCATGGTGCATGTTAAATTTCTGTTTAACAACTTTAACTTAAGGTTTGTGCAGATCTGGACTAATTTCAAACTATGCACATGAGGGCTTACCGGGTTTTGTTATATGTAGTTTCCGGCCTCATTTAAACTTGTTGACTTGTGTTGTTTTTGAGTGCTTCCTGCCTTGCCATGTTTTGCATCATATATAGACTTGTCTTGCATCCTACTTGGTTGAGCATATTGTCATGTTCTTGTGTTGTTTTTCTGTGCTTCCTACCTTGCCATGTATTGCTTCCTGTATAGACTTGTCTTGCATCATACCTTGCCATGTATTGCATCATATATAGACTTGTGTTGTGTTTCTGTGCTTCCTACCTTGCCATGTATTGCTTCCTGTATAGACTTGTCTTTCATCATACCTTGCCATGTATTGCATCATATGTAAACTTGTGTTGTTTTTCTCTGCTTCCTACCTTGCCATGTTTTGCTTCCTGTATGGACTTGCAGTGCATCCTATATAGAACTGTCTTGCATCATACTTGGTTGAGCATATTGTCATGTCTCGTGTGGTGTGTTTACCGTATTGCTTGCTTCTTCTCGTTGCTTGTTCCGTCGCGATCGTGAGGATTCGTTCGTCTTCCCGTGGTTCTTCTTCAAGGCTTGTTCTTCGTCTTCTTCATGGATCCGTTCTTCTTCCTTGCGGGATCTCAGGCAAGATGACCATACCCTTGGACACCTTTACTATCATTGGCTTTGCTTAGTTGTCTCGATGCTATCGTTATATGTCGCGCTATCCATCTTATTGTCAGCCCCTCTCCTTGTTGCCATGAAACCTCTAACCTTTGACACCTTCCTAGCAAAAACCATTGTTTGGCTATGTTACCCGCTTGCTCAGCCCCTCTTATAGCGTTGTTAGTTGCAGGTGAAGATGAAGATCGTTCCAGGAGGGAACTTGTTGTTGGAATATCACAATATGTTATATGTATAATAACACACCTATATACTGGGCATGGGTGGAAGGCGTGGCCTTTTGCTCGGTGTTTTGTTCCATTCATGCCACCTTAGGCGCCGATTAACCGGCATTATGTTCCTTGATTTTGCGTTCCTTACACGGTTGGGTATATGGGGACCCCTTGACACTTCGTCTTTGAATAAAACTCCTCCAGCAAGGCCCATCATTGGTTTTAATTTTCCTCATAATAACAACTTAATTAATTAATTAAATTTTCATAGGGGGTCGCGTCCCCGGGGATTCTTTCTACATAGCAGGGGGCCAGTGCTGATGGTGTTGGTCCCAAACGGGGGTTCTGCGGGGCCGCCTCGGGGAAACTCGAGGTATCTGGTATAACCTGTAGAATCGCCCATCCGGTCATGGCCTGAGACGAGATACGCGCGGCTACTATCAGGGTGTCGGCACGCCGAGAGGTCTTGCTGGACTTGTTTTACCATTGTCGAAATGTCTTGTGCACCGGGATACCGAGCCTCATCGGATTGTCCCTAAGATAAGGGGTGATAATATTATATTTATCACTTCAGCTGATCGTGAGAGCTTGTGATGGGCTAAGTTGGGACACCCCTACAGGGTTATGATCTTTCGAAAGCCGTGCCCGCGGTTATGTGGCAGATTGGAATTTGTTAATGTCCGGTTGTAGAAAACTTGACAGAGGATCCGAAGTAAAACACACAACTGTGTGAGTAACCGTGAGTGTCTCTTTTCACTTTGAGAAGAGAACACGGTGGGGTTATGTTTGACTCGTAGGTAGTTCAGGATCTTTAGCGACCATTACTAGTTTGCGACCGTTTGCGTAGATGCTCATCTTATTCTTGTACTCGTAAGTTAGCCACCATACTTTTGCTTAGTCGCTACTGCAACCTCACCACTTTACCTCTTCCTACCCTTTAAGCTTTGATAGTCTTTTTACCCATGGTTATGGGATTGGTGAGTCCTTGTGGCTCACAGATACTACAACAACAGTTGCAGGTGCAGGTTTCCGATGTCTTGACGTGAGAGCGATGATCGTTGTTTTGAGTTCTTTCTTTCTTCCTCTTCTTCAGTCTTGGGTTTGGTTCCGGGTCGGCAGCCTGGGTAGCAGATAGATATCGTGTGCTTTTCTTGTTTGCATCCGTAGTCGGATGCCTTGTATTGATGTTGTTGTATTCATGTGACTTGTATGTATTGTTGTTTCCCCCATGTATGTATGTAATGGTACGATGTAATGATATCCATCTTGTTAAGCGCCCGAAATGCGGTTGTGCCCCAATCACATAAGTGTCACGTGATCGGGATAGAATCGCCATCTTGGGCCTGACACCACGAGTATTCAATTGCAAGACATATATCAAGTGTTCTCAAATCCATAAAAGTATTTAATCCGATAACAATGAAATCTCAAAGGGAGAAACTCAATTCATCACAACATGATAGAGAGGGGGAAACACCATATGATCCGACTATATTAACAAAGCCCGCGATACATCAAGATCGTGACATCTCAAGAACACGAGAGAGAGAGAGAGAGATTAAACACATAGCTACTGGTACAAACCCTCAGCCCCGATAGTGGACTACTCCCTCCTCACTACAGTGGCCGCCGGGATGATGAAGATGGCCACCGGTGATGGTTTTCCCCTCCGACAGAGTGCCGGAAAGGGCTCTAGATTGGATCTCATGGACTACAGAGCCTTGCAGCGGCGGAACTTCTGATCTAGGTCTACCCCAAAGGGTTTCAGAATATTTGGGAATTTATAGGGCAAAGAAGGGGTGCGGGAGGCCACCGAGGTGGGCACAACCCACCTGGGCGCGCCTGGGGGCCCAGGCATGCCCTGGTGGGCTGTGCCCCCCTCGGGGCACGGGCCATGTGCTGGTCTGGCCCATCCTGGGTGTTCTGGTCCATAAAAAATCTCCAAAAAGTTTCGCGGTGTTTGGACTCCGTTTGATATTGATTTCCTGCGATGTAAAAAACAAGCAAAGACCAGCAACTAGCACTAGACACTGGGTCAATAGGTTAGTCCCAAAAAATGATATAAGGTTGCTATAAAATGATGGTAAAACATCCAAGAATGATAATAAAATAGCATGAATACTTCATAAATTATAGATACGTTGGAGATGTATCAGCATCCCCAAGCTTAATTCCTACTCGTCCTTGAGTAGGAAAATGATAAAAGAAATCATTTGTGAAGTGTGAATGCTAGCAAAGTGCACAAGTTTGATCAATGACAGTTTCAATCACTTTTCCTAGCATCATAAAAACAATTCTTTCCTATAAAACTTCTCATGTTAGAGTAGCAACCAATTCACATGTTAAGGTTCAAATAATGAATTCTATTGAAACTCAACAACCTATGTTCTTAGTCACCAAGCAATTGTAATTCAACTTATTCAACAGAGTTTAAGTAAGAGCTCCACATACTCAACCATCATATAGTCTTCTATGATTGCTCACACTCACCGCATACACATGAGCAAAACGTTTCAACTGGACACATAGAAACATAGGGGCTTGTAATTTCGCCTCCCAACGTATTCACCTTTGGGTGATGTCAACAATAATATCTCATGCTACCCACATTCAGCTGGACATATGTGCCTAGATCTTTCCTCACCATATGGTGCTTGCCAAAGGAGAAAAATAAAAAGGAATAGAGAGAATTTTTTTGACTCTTGCATGAAAGTAAATACATAAAAAGTAAAAGATAGGCCCTTCTCAGCGGGAAGCAGAGGTTGCCATGCACTTATTTGTTTGTATGTCCAATCCCTTAATGCAAAGGAACGTCACATTATATTGCCCTTTATGATAGCAACCTTTATTATGCAGTTCGTCGCTTTTATTACTTCGCCATCACAAGTTCGTACAACGCACAATTTTCCCTTACACTAAATGATCTAACACTTTAGAAGCAATTTTTATTGCCTTATTGAACCGATGACAACTTACTTGAAGGATCTTGCTCAATCCTTAGGTAGGTATGGTGGACTCTTGGAGATAAGATTTGGGTTTAAGGGTTTTTGGATGCACAAGTAGTATCTCTACTTGGTGCGGAATTTTTGGCTAGCAAAGATAGGGAGGCAAGCACCACATGTTGAAGGATCTATGACAATATAACTACTATGTGAATATGAACAAACATAAACCATTATGTTGTTTTCCTTGTACAATGTCTACAATTTTGGCATATAATATTTTGATGGGGCTCACAATCACAGAAGATTTCCAAGATAGTGTATTTGCATGTGAAAGTTCTCTTCCTCATACTAATTATTCGTGAATTACTTGTATGACCAATATTGTGATTGTGAAGCCTCAAAATATTTCACTTTCTAAACCCAATGTGAAGCTACCACTAGGCATGATGTGATTTCAACTTCATGACATTCAATTTATTCAAGAATTCACTCATAGGATATAAGTGAAGCACAAGAGTAAATGACAAGCTACTCCAAAAAGATATAAATGAAGATCATGAGCATAATATTTCTTTCTCTCAAATAAATTTAAGTGAAGCAAGAGAGAATTTCTTCAAAAATACTAAAGCACACCATGCTCAAAAAGATATAAGTGAAGCACTAGAGCAACATCGCCAGAAAAGAGCTTCATTGACGGGATGTGAATGACGCTTACCTAGCCTCCCAGGCAACTATTTGGGGGCTCTATTTTATTTAAAAACTTTCAGATCTAAGTATTTTATTAAAAAAGCAAGCAAACAAAATAAAATGACAAATCAATAATAGCACATCCCATGTGAAGAAGCAAAAACTTAAGATCAACCGATACTAACCGATAATTGTTGATGAAGAAAGGTGGGATGCCTACCGGGGCATCCCCAAGCTTAGATGCTTGAGACTTCTTGAAATATTATCTTGGGGTGCCTTGGGAATGTCCAAGCTTGAGCTTCCGTGTCTCCTTAATTCTTCTCATATCACGGTTTTCCTAAATCTCAAAAGCTTCATCCACACAAAACTCAACAAGAACTCGTGAGATAAGTTAGTATAAACCAATGCAAAAACCATATCATTCTCTACTGTAGCACATCACTAAAATTATTATTCAACATTTTATACTAAATGCCTCTGCATATTTAATACTCCTATCCTCAAATAGAATCATTAAACACGCAAACATATGCAAACAATGCGAACATAACAGCAATCTGTGAAAACAGTACAGTCTGTAAAGAATGCAAGAGGATCCATACTTCCCTAACTCAATTTTTTTTTGAAAATTTAACATGATGTAGGAAATTTATCATAGCTTGATGTGCAAAAATTTTCAATCTTTTATCACATTCTGACTTTTCTCGTGAATTTTGACAACAGCGACAAACTTTCTATTTTCAAACAGCAACATGTAGACTTGCAAAATAAGCATGGTAAAGGCTATCCTTGACACTTCTATTGAAATAAAAGATACAAACCATTATTCTAAATAACAGCAAGCAAATCCAACTAAAAGTAAATGATGCTCCAAGCAAAACACATATCATGTGATGAATAAAAATATAGCTCTAAGTGAGGTTACCGATTATGTTGAAGACGAAAGAGGGGATGCCTTCCGGGGCATCCCCAAGCTTAGTTGCTTGTGTCTTCCTTGAATGTTACATTGGGGTGCCTTGGGCATCCCAAAGCTTAGGGTATTGCCACTCCTTATGCTCCTCGTATCGACATCTCACCCAAAACTTGAAAACTTTAATCACACAAAACTTAACAAAACTTTGTGAGATGGGTGCTACTTCTCGAGCTTGCGTTGTATTCCCTTGAAGAGGAAAGGGAGATGCAGCACAGTAGCGTAAGTATTTCCCTCAGTTTTTGAGAACCAAGGTATCAATCCAGTAAGAGACCACACGCGAGTCCTTCGCACCTGCACAAGCAAATAAGAACTTCGCAGCCAACGCGATAAGGGGTTGTCAATCCCTTTACGGTCACTTACGAAAGTGAGATCTGATAGAGATGATAGTTTATATTTTGGTATTTTTTATTATAAGAACAGAAAGTAAAAGCGGAAAAGTAAAGTAGATTGTATATTGATATGTTGAGAATAGACCCGGGGGCCATAGTATTCTCTAGTGGCTTCTGTCATGATAGCGATATTCTACGACGGGTAAACAAATTACTATCGAGCAATTGATAGAAAAGCGAATAATTATGAGACTTTCTAGGCATGATCATTATATATAGGCATCACGTCCGAGACAAGTAGACCAAAACGATTCTGCATCTACTACTATTACTCCACACATCGACCGCTATCCAGCATGCATCTAGTGAATTAAGCTCATAAGAACGGAGCAACGCCTTAAGCAAGATGACATGATGTAGAGGGATAAACTCAAACTTAGTGATATAAACCTCATCTTTTTATCCTCGATGGCAACAATACAATACGTGCCTTGTTGCCCCTACTGTCACTGGGAAAGGACACCACAAGATTGAACCCAAAGCCTAGCACTTCTCCCATTGCAAGAACTATAGATCTAGTAGGCCAAACGAAACCAATAATTCAAAGAGACTTGCAAGGATATTATAATCATACATAAAAAGTTCAGAGAAGAACCAAATATTTCTCACAGATAATCTTGATCATAAACCCACAATTCATCGGATCTCAACAAACACACCGCAAAAAGAGATTACATCGAATAGATCTCCTCGAAGACCAAGGAGAACTTTGTATTGAGATCCAAAGAGAGAGAAGAAGCCATCTAGATACTAGCTATGGACCCGAAGGTCTGTGGTAAACTACTCACAGCTCATGGTGAGGCGATGATGATGATGCAGAAGAACTCCGTGGAAGATCCCCCCTCCGGTGGAGCTCCGGAACAGGCCCCAAGATGGGATCTCACGGGAACAGAAGGTTACGGCGGTGGAACTAGGGTTTTCTCTATTGTTCTGATGGTTTTGGGGTACATAGGTATATATAGGAGGAAGGAGGGCACCGGGGGCCAAATGTGGGGCCCACGAGGTAGGGGCGCGCCCCCCACCCTCATGGGCACCACGTGTGCCCTACTCCGTGGTTCTCAAGTCTCCCGTGCGTGATTTTCTCCAAAAATATCTCTCCCAAAGGTTTCATTCCGTTTGGACTCCGTTTGATATTCCTTTTCTGTAAAACCCTGAAACAGGAAAAAAAACAGCAATGTGGACTGGGCCTTTGGGTTAGTAGGTTAGTCTAAAAAATAATATAAAAGTGTATAACAAAGCCCATTAAACATCCAAAACAACATAAATAATAGCATGGAACAATCAAAAATTATAGATACGTTGGAGACGTATCAAGCATCCCCAAGCTTAATTCCTGCTCGTCCTCGAGTAGGTAAATGATAAAAACAGAATTTTTGGTGTGGAATGCTAACCAACATAGTTTTTCAATGTAATTCTCTTAATTGTGGCATAAATGTTCAGATCCAAAATATTCAAGACAAAAGTCTATATTGACATAAGAAATAATAAAATTTCAAACATACTAATAAAGCAATGATGCTTCTCAAAATACTATGGCTAAAGAAAGTTATCCCTACAAAATCATATAGTCTGGCTATGCTCCCTCTTCATCGCACAAAATATTCATATCATGCACAACCCCGATTTCAGCCAAGCACTTGTTTTCATACTCTATTCTTTCAACCATTGAACTTTCACGCAATACATGAGCGTGAGCCATGGACATAGCACTATGGGTGGAATAGAGAGGTGGTTGTGGAGAAGACAAAAACGAGGGAGATAGTCTCACATCGACTAGGTGTATCAATGGGCTATGGAGATGCCCATCAATAGATATCAATGTGAGTGAGTAGGGATTGCCATGCAACGGATGCACTAGAGCTAAAAATGTATGAATGCTCAACAAAAGAAACTAGTGGGTGTGCATCCAACTTGCTTGCTCACGAAGACCTAGGGCATTTGAGGAAGCCCATCATTGGAATATACAAGCCAAGTTCTATAATGAAAATTCCCACTAGTATATGAAAGTGACTAAACATGAGACTCTCTATCATGAAGAACATGGTGCTACTTTGAAGCACAAGTGTGGAAAAAGATAGTGGCAATTGTCCCTTTTTTCGGCCTTTCTTTTTTTATCTTTGGCCTTTTTGGAGGGGCTTTATTGATTTAGCCTTTCCTCACATGGGACAATGCTCTAATAATGATGATAATCACACTTTCATTGTATTACAACTCGATATTACAACTCGATGCTAGAACAAAGTATGACTCTATATGAATGCATCCGGCGTTGTACTGGGATGTGCAATGAATCAAGAGTGACATGTATGAAAAATTATGCATGGTGGCTTTGCCACAAATACGATGTGAACTACACGATCATGCATGGCAATATGACAATATGAAGCATGTCATATGAACGGAACGGTGGAAAGTTGCATGGCAATATATCTCAGAATGGCTATGGAAATGCCATGATAGGTAGGTATGGTGGCTGTTTTGAGGAATATATATATGGTGGCTGTTTTGAGGAAGGATATATAGTGGGTGTATGGTACCGGCGAAAGTTACGCGATACAAGAGAGGCTAGCAATGGTGGAAGGGTGAGAGTGCGTATAATCCATGGACTCAACATTAGTCATAAGAACTCATATACTTATTGCAAAAATCTACGAGTCATCAAAACAAAGCAATCAATGCATGCTCCTAGGGGGAGGTTGGTAGGAGTTAACCATCGCGTGCCCCCGACCTCCACACAAAGGTTGACACTTTACAAATACCTCATGCTCTAACTTCGTCACATAGCAGTTCACCATACGTGGATGCTACGGGAATCACTAACCTTAACACAAGAATTTCTCAATTTCATAATAACTCCACTAGCATGACTCTAATATCACTATCCTCATATCTTAAAACAATTATCAAGCATCCAACTTCTCATCATATTCAATGCACTTAGTATGAAAGTTTTTACTACATTGATATTGAATGTCTATCATGTGAAGACTAGTTTTATAGCCTAAACACATTACCATTCTGTTTTAGTAGACTCTCAAAAGGATATAAGTGAAGCATGAGAGATCAACCATTTCTTCAAAATATTGTCACCACCGTGCTATAAAAGATATAAGTGAAGCACTATAGCAAAAACTATTCAACTCAAAAGATATAAGTGAAGCACATATAGTGTTCTATCAATTCCTAGGCCATATTTAACTCTCTCAAATAGGTGTGTCCAGAAAGAATAATTGTGGCAAACTAACAAGCAAAGACTCAAATTATACAAGACGCTCCAAGTAAAACACATATCATGTGGTGAATAAAAATATAGCTCCGAGTATAGTTACCGATGGATGAAGACGAAGGAGGGGATGCCTTCCCGGGGCATCCCCAAGCTTAGGCTTTTGGTTGTCCTTGAATTTTACCTTGGGGTGACATGAGCATCCCCAAGCTTAGGCTCTTGCCACTCTTTGTTCCATAGTCCATCAAAGGAATACTCACAACTTGAAAACTTCACAACACAAAACTTAGACAAAAATCTCGTGAGCTCTGTTAGTATAATAAAACAAACCACTACTCAAAGGTACTGCCATGAACTCATTCTTTGTTTATATTGGTGTTAAACCTAATGTATTCCAACTTCTCTATGGTTCATACTTCCCAATACTACTCATAGATGCATTGAAATAAGCAAACAACACACGAAAAACAGAATCTGTCAAAAACAGAACAGTCTGTAGTAATCTGCAGGTTTCGCATACTTCTGTAACTCCAAAAAATTCAAACTAAATAGGTAAACGTGAGGAATTTGTCTATTAATCATATTCAAAAAGAATCAACTAAATAGCACGCTCCAGTAAAATCCGGTGATCATTCTAGCGAGTGCTAACGATTCTGTTTTTCACAGCAAGATCACATAAACTTCACACAAGTCTTCCCGAAGGTTCTACTTGGCACAAACACTAATTAAAACACAAAACCACATCTAAACAGAAGCTATATGCAATATTTATTCCTAAACAGAAGCAAAAACAAAAAATATATAAAATTGGGTTGCCTCCCAACAAGCTCTTTCTTTATAGCCATTAAGATATGCTTGAGATTTCAATGATGCTCACCTGAAAGATGAGAATTGAAGCACAAAGAGAGCATCATAAAGCATGTGAAAATCACATCTAATTCTAACATACTTCCTATGCATAGGCATTTTATAGGCAAACAAATTAGCAAGACAAGCAGGATCTAGCATATGCAAGGAAGAAAAAGAAAACAAGATCAATGTCAACATGAAGAGAGGTAATTTAGTAACATGAAGATTTCTACAACCATATTTTCCTCTCTCATAATAATTGTATATAGTATCATAAGCAAATTCAACAATATAGCTATCACATAACATATTCTCAGCACGATCCACATGCATACAAAGTTGACACTCTTCCAAAATAGTGGGATCAACCTTAACTAAAGTCATGACCTCTCCAAACCCACTTCTATCAAAAATTTCATAAGATTGAACATTCTCCAAATATGTGGGATCTAAAGTTGACACTCTTACAAACCCACTTTCAATATTATTGCAAACATTAACATCAATCTCATATTCATCATGGGGCTTAAATAAATTTCCAAGATCATAAGAAGAATCACCCCAATCATGATCATTGCAACAAGTAGTGGACATAGCAATACTAGCATCCCCAAGCTTAGGGTTTTGCATATAATTAACACAATTGACATTAATAGAATTTATAATAGTATCATTGCAATCATGTTTTTCATTAAAAGAGCTATCGTGAATCACTTTTTTTAACAATTCCTCACAATTTTCAGATTCATAAATTTCAAGCAAAACCCCATAAATATAATCTAGTGCACTCAACTCACTAGAAATAGGTTCAACATAATGGGATCTCTTAAAGAGATTAGCAAGTGGATGAGGATCCATACTTTAGAAAGCGAAGATGCAAGCTAATTGAGGGCACATAGCACACAAGCAAACAAGAGGCAAGCGGACGATAAACACACGGCAGAAGAAGGGCAAATAAAACGGCAAGGGTGAAGTGGGGGAGAGGAAAACGAGAGGCAAATAAATGTAATGCGAAGGATAAGGGTTTGTGATAGGTACTTGGTATATGACTTTTGCGTAAGCCACCCCGGCAACGGTGCCAGAAATTCTTCTTGCTACTTCTCGAGCTTGCGTTGTATTCCCTCGAAGAGGAAAGGGAGATGCAGCACAGTAGCATAAGTATTTCCCTCAGTTTTTGAGAACCAAGGTATCAATCCACTAGGAGACCACGCGCGAGTCCCTCGCACCTACACAAACAAATAAGAACTTCGCAGCCAACGCGATAAGGGGTTGTCAATCCCTTTACGGTCACTTACGAAAGTGAGATCTGATAGAGATGATAGTTTATATTTTTGGTATTTTTTATTATAAGAACAGAAAGTAAAAGCGGAAAAGTAAAGTAGATTGTAGATTGATATGTTGAGAATAGACCCGGGGGCCATAGTGTTCTCTAGTGGCTTCTCAAATGATAGCGATATTCTACGATGGGTAAACAAATTACTGTCGAGCAATTGATAGAAAAGCGAATAATTATGAGACTATCTAGGCATGATCATTATATATAGGCATCACGTCCGAGACAAGTAGACCGAAACGATTCTGCATCTACTACTATTACTCCACACATCGACCGATATCCAACATGCATCTAGTGAATTAAGCTCATAAGAACGGAGTAACGCCTTAAGCAAGATGACATGATGTAGAGGGATAAACTCAAACTTAGTGATATAAACCCCATCTTTTTATCCTCGATGGCAACAATACAATACAATACGTGCCTTGTTGCCCCTACTGTCACTGGGAAAGGACACCGCAAGATTGAATCCAAAGCCAAGCACTTCTCCCATTGCAAGAACTATAGATCTAGTAGGCCAAGCCAAACCAATAATTCGAAGAGACTTGCAAGGATGTTATAATCATACATAAAAAGTTTAGAGAAGAACATGATTCATCATAATAAACACTAGGAGGGTATTGGGAAATATTTTCCCTTTCATTAGTACTCTTTTCATACTCTACTTATTTTATTTTCTTTAGATAGTTGGCAATATAAGGATTCTCAATGCAATTTACCGCACAAAACATATAAATTTCCTCTAGTTCAAAATCGAGAAATCTATTGAGATTAAATTTTGGAATACCCTTAGTTATACGTTTCATTTATTCATACCCCAAAAGAAGACCAGGCTCTTTATGATGCTCAAGGGTAATCAAGTTACCACAATTTTTGGACATGATTTGATCATGAAACAATTTGCATTGGACATTTAAAAGACCACGTCCATTGCAAAGTTCACAAGGATGGCCAAAAAAAATCTTTCAGCACAATCATCTAGCCTCTCTTGCAACTTTTTCGTTTCTAAATATTTATGCTTCTTAAAAAATCTATCTGCCCTTTTTGGTGTGCAAATGCACTCCCAATTCACTCCACAAAAATTGACATGCTTATAAGAAACATTTTTCTCATGGCTAGTGCAATAATCATTAGCATTTTGGATATTCAAAGAATTCATACTAACAACATTGCAATCATGCTCATCATTCAAATATTTTGTGCCAAACATTTTATTGACTTCTTCTTCTAACAGTTGAGCACAATTTTCCGATCCATCATTTTCAAGAAAGACATTATAAAGATGATCAATAATATGATGCAACCTCAATTCTATTTTTTTCTTTTACAAAACCAAACTAGTGATAAAACAAGAAACTAAAAGATTCGATTGCAAGATCTAAAGATATACCTTCAAGCACTCACCTCCCCGGCAACAACGCGAGAAAAGAGCTTGATGTCTACTACACAACTTTATTCTTGTAGACTCATGTTGGGCCTCCAAGCGTGGATTTTTGTAGGACAGTAGCAATTTTCCCTCAAGTGGATGACGTAATGTTTATCAATCCGTGGGAGGTGTAGGATAAAGATGGTCTCTCCCAAGCAACCCTGCAACCAAATAACAAAAAGTCTCTTGTGTCCCCAACACACCAAATACAATGGTAAATTGTATAGGTGCACTAGTTCGGCGAAGAGATGGTAATAAAAGTGTAGTAATGATAGTAGATATTCATTTTTTTTATAGGAACAATAAAAACAGCAAGGTAGCAATTGATAAAACGGAGCACAAACGGTATTGCTTGAAAACAAGGCCTAGGGCCCGTAATTTCGCTAGTGCAATCTCTCAACAATACTAATATAATTGGATCATATAACCATCCCTCAAAGTGCGATGAAGAATCACTCCAAAGTTCCTATCTAGCAGAGAACAAAAGAAGGAATTGTTTGTAGCTATTCTTTCCAATTGATCTATCCAAGAGTTCATCCTAAAATAACACCAAGTTATTCTTTATAATTGATCTGCCAAAAGTTCGTACTAAAATAACACAAGTTCTTCTTTCCGATCGGTCTATCAAGAGTTCGTACTAAAATACACCAAAACAAATTCAGATTCATAATACTCAATCCAACATAAAGAACCTCAAAGAGTGCCCCAAGATTTCTACCGAAGAAACAAAGACAAGAACGTGCATCAACCCCTATCCATAGAGTACCCCAATGTCACCGTGGGAATCCGCAAGTTGAGTGCAAAAACACATATCAAGTTAATCAATATGATACCCCATTGTCACCATGAGTATTCAATTGCAAGACATATATCAAGTGTTCTCAAATCCATAAAAGTATTCAATTCGATAACAACGAAATCTCGAAGGGAAAAACTCAATTCAACATAACAAGACTGAGAGGGGAAAACAAAATATGATCCGACTATATTAACAAAGCACGCGATACATCAAGATCATGACATCTCAAGAACACGAGAGAGAGAGAGAGAGAGAGAGAGAGAGAGAGAGAGTAAACACATAGCTATTGGTACAAACCCCCGGCCCCGAGGGTGGACTACTCCCTCCTCACCGGTGGCCATCTTCATCATCCCGGCGGCCATATTCATCAAGGCTCAAGGCTCTGTCCCACGAGCCCTGGTGGGTTGTGCCCCCCTCGGGGCACCCGCGAGGTGCTGCTCTGGCCCATCCTGGGTGTTCTGGTCCATAAAAAATCTCCAAAAAGTTTCGCGGTGTTTGGACTCCGTTTGATATTGATTTCATGCGATGTAAAAAACAAGCAAAAAACAACAATTGGCACTGGGCACTGGGTCAATAGGTTAGTCCCCAAAAAATGATATAAAGTTTCTATAAAATGATTGTAAAACATCCAAGAATGATAATAAAACAGCATGAATACTTCGTAAATTATATATACGTTGGAGACGTATCACTAAGCCATCATGCCAATGCATATGGGCTTCAACAGTCCCTCAGAAGATGAAGATCTTGGCTTGGAAATTAGCATCTCATGCTTTTGCTACCAACGTATGCAAGAAATACAGACACATATGAATGAGATATACTTCTCCCTTATGTCGTAAAGAAAAACAAACTAGTTTTCACGCACTGTTCTCTTATGATCATCCGTGTGCTTTGCTACTTCCTGAGCTTGCGTTGGGTTTTCCCTTGAAGAGGAAAGGGTGATGCAGCAAAGTAGAGATAAGTATTTCCCTCAGTTTGAGAACCAAGGTATCAATCCAGTAGGAGACCGATGCACAAGTCACCAATACCTGCACAAACAATCAAACAACTTGCACCCAAAGCGATAAAGGGGTTGTCAATCCCTTCATGGTTACTTGCAAAAGTGAGATCTTATAGAGATAGATAAACAAAAGGTAAAATCTTTTTGAGTTTTTGGTTTATAGATTGGAAAGTAAAATATTGTAAAATAGTAGATCAGAAACTAATATGATGGAAAATAGACCCATGGGCCATAGGTTTCACTAGAGGCTTCTCTCTTGATAGCAAATAATACGGTGGGTACACAAATTACTGTCGAGCAATTGATAGAAAAGCACAAAGTTATGAAGATATCTAAGGCAATGATTATGCAATATAGGCATCTTAGAGGATCGAAGAAGAGTTATCTAGAGGGGGTGATTAGACACTAAGCAAGAAAATTAGCAGTTTTTGAAGTTCTTTAAGTTGAGGTGGAGTTTTTAGCACAATTTCAAACATTCACAATACATTTCAAGCAAGCATGGCCAGAGTATATGAGCAGCAAAAAGTAAAGCATGCAAGTTGCAAGAAAGTAAAGGGAAGGGATTGGAGTGTGCAAACACAATTGGAGACACATATGTTTTTGGCGTGGTTCCGTAGGTGGTGCTATCGTACATCCACGTTGATGGAGACTTCAACCGATGAAGGGTAATGGTTGTGCGATTCCACGGAAGGCGCCACCAACGAAGGGTCCACGAAGAAGCAACCTTGTCTATCCCACCATGACCGTCGCCCACTGATAACCCTCAACCGTAAGGGATCGAGATAGTCTTCGCGGGTAAGAATAACCCAATTTATAGATTCGACACACGGGGAGCCAAAGAGTATTTATAAGCTTTGATAGTTGAGTTGTCAGTTCAACCGCACCTGAAATATACTTACTTGCAACAAAAGATAAGTGGTAACGGTGATATGATAGTGATGGTGGTGACAGCAAAAGTAAACAGCAAAAGTAACAACTAATAACCAGCAGGATTGAAACACTGTAGGCTAGGGAGATGGATGGTTGGGCGCTGCATGGATGAGATACATCATGAATCTAACTTGGGGCAAGGCACACAGAAAAGTAATGATCATCTAGGCTAATATCAAACATTAGGCATGTATCCCACAGGTAGTTGTACGTGCTTGCAATAAGAACTTGCACAACATCTTTTGTCCTACCATCCCGCTATGAACGGGGCCAAAAGGAACTTATGGAGATTAAGGTGCTCCTGTCAAAGAGCACCGGAACAAAGCAATAAACTCAATGGATACATGGAATCCTCAAATTATGGACCATCCCCTTTGGTGTCCCAAGCTGTCACCTTTGGGATCGCCAGTTCCGGACCATAATAGGTGCAAACAACTCATAGATAGGATCAAGAACACAAATATATTCATGCAAACACATAGGGTTCAGATTTGAAAACATGCCACTCGGGCCCAAAGTGACAAGCATTAAGAGCAACAAGTTGAAGCAAAGATGATAAACACCAAAGTAGATGATAGGCAACATGCCCCAAATAATCTGATAAACTATTACATGATCTAACTCATCCAATCCCTACCATCCCCTTTGCCTACAGCAGGGAATTACTCACACATGGAAGGAGAAGTCATGGAGGGAGGATGGAGTGGTGATGATGATGACGATGGCGACGATCTCCCCTCTCCGGAGGCCAAATCAGCCTCCAGATTAGCCCTCCCGAAGAAGAACAGAGGGTGGCGGCGGCTCCGCGACGGAAACTGGAAAAACAATTTCTGTTCTGGGGTTTCCTCGCCACGGGAATAAATAGGAGCCAAGGTAGGGCACCAGAGGGGGGAGGACCCTCCCAGGCGGCCTCCTGGCGCGGCTAGGGGTGGGGCCGCGCCAGCAGGGCGCCTGGGGCCCCCCTAGCTGCTCTCTGGCCCCACTTCTGGCACAATGGCCCTTCGGGTGCGTGGATTTTCTGTGATTTTTCTTGGAAATTTTCTGAGACACCTAAAAATCCATTTTCCTGCACACAATAAAACCATACAGGAAGCTCTGCTGAAAACAGCGTCAGTCCGGGTTAGTTTAGTTCAAATTATGCAAGAATGAGGGCAAAGCAATAGCAAAAGTGTTTGGAAAAGTAGATACGTTTGAGACGTATCAACTCCCCCAAGCTTAGCATATTGCTTGTCCTCAAGCAATTCAGTTCAACGAACTGGACGCGACAAAGAAAACTTTGACAAACTCTTTTGCTTCATTAGATGTATATAAGCATGTACTACGAAAAGAGTCTAGCAAGTATTGAAACAATGCTATGAGGACAATGCACGAAGCAATCCTTCTTTCAAGTGACCAATCACAAATAACTAAAAGTAAATAATATGCTACTGAAAATCAAGACAAGATTACATTGCACATAGCTTGAACATACTAGAGTGGTATCTCGCTAGCCTCCATGAGTGAAGCAAAACATAAATGCAGAAACTCCTCCAGAGTTTTAAAGGAGACTAGAACTAAGAATTTCAGAATAAATAATACCACAAGCATGCAGAAGACAATGTAATACTTTGGGACAATGCACATTACACTCAGAATGACAATTATGCTCTCCTAGTTGGTGCTTTGAAGAAAGAAGGTGGAGACTCTCGAACCGTGGAATTTGATGGCGAGGTTGAAAACCCGTGGTTGGAAGCAAAGACTAAACATGTACCAGAGCTCTTGGTTTTGAAAACAGAGGTAAAAATGATTTTGGGAGGTGCATATTTCGTCAACGAATGCTAGTAGACAACCCAATCACTTATTATGCTAGACATGTTTCAAGGAACGGCTCCCAAGATGGGGACGATCACATCCCCTTAATCTCCTTTGTTTATCACTACCAAAGTTTTCTGATTTCTCATAAACAAAGCGTGAAGGAGGGTTTGTTGGTTGTGATTATCTTTTGTGAGCTGGGCGCACTCATGCCAGTCCCTCCTCGTATTAGGGGTTTGCAGATTAGACATGCAATCCCGGGATAAAACATGTCCAACATAAGAAGATCATGAATTACCTACTACTTCCTCATGAGCTAAAACAGAGGCACAAAACAAGAGTAAATTTGAATAATTTCGAGATGGTACAAGAAAGTCTTCGTTAGGATGGCCGGTAAATACCACATAGGAAGGTATGGTGGACTCATATGGAATAACTGGTTTGAAAGGATTTGGATGCACAAGCAGAATTCCGCTTAGTGCGAGCGAAGGCTAGCAAGAGACTGGGAAGCGACCAACTAGAGAGCAATAATGGTCATAATCATGCAGAGCGACAAAGCAACATTGAATTGGGCATGAAAGTGATATAACTATTCTGAAACTCAAAGATCATCAAGGCAAAGCAGACTTTTTAGTCTTAAACATGTGTAAACATGTGTCAAGTCAATCCAAGAATTCTCCAAAGGGAAATACCACCTTAGTATACCAAACTATGAACAATGCAATGCATGTAAATCATTTCAATAACACATTATATACTCTAGCTATTTGAGATTAGCCACAAGGAAAGCATGAACCACTGGGAAAGCATTGTAAACATAGCACTATGTCGCTACAAGCTGGTCTCTAGATCATAAGTACAGGCATATGTACAAAAGTAGAAACAAGAAGAGTTCATACCGGTTTTCCTTGTTGCTTCCCTTCCGTCAATCTTCGTCATTACTGCCTTGTCACTTGCACGATCGAACGTAGGAAATATAATTAAATGCCATCACAGACTCGAGCTGAACTCTGAAAACAAAGCAAACTAAAGAGAGAAAGGAAATCTTTTTGGGTTTTTGCAAAGAAAGAACAAAGAAGAACGGGCAAAAACTTCGAAAAGATCAAAGCGAACAAAAATAAAACGGATAATACAATGGAAAAGTGAGAAGGGCACGTACTCCCCCAAGCTTAGGCTTTTGGCCTAAGTTGGTAGTAGCTACTGCCCCCAGGAGCCTCCTGCTCCGGGGTGGTACTGGTGAGTCCAAGGGTCGTATAAGGATTCCGGCGCGTACACCGAAGTCCTCGGATCCTCCCACGAAGAAGGGTCCGCACTCCAAGCAGAGGAAGACCCTTCACCAAACTGGGTGACGGTCTCCCCCTGAAAAGGTGGTAACTCACCATGCTCCTCCTCGTCGGGCACAACCCCCTCCATGGGGTTATGAAACTGATGCTGGCCCATGAACTCATCGAACTGGATAACATCAAAGGACCATCCGTTCCTGCGAGAAAAATCAAACAAAAGAGGTGCAGGTAGACGGATCTTGCGCTCCGCGGTAGTTCCGAAACGCAAGATATAAACAAGGTTACCAAACTCAGAAGTCATGGTAACAAACTTATGCCTTTTCATAGCAGCAAGATCAAAATTTAAATAAGTAAAAGGCTTATCATCAGGGTGTGGGGTGCCTTTAAGATACTCTAAGATAAGTGTGGCATAAACGCCACCAAATAAATTTCCCTTGTTACCGTTCATAGCAAGGCGTCGAGCAATTAAGGCACCCACATTATAATCAAACCTCCCTGAGAGGGCGGTTGCCAGGATAGCAATATCCGGCACAGAAATGTTGCTCGTGTTGTCACGAGCTAACACCCCTCTAGCAACATAATACGCAAAATACCTGAGGTGAGGGAATAAGATGCTGGAGATTTTTGACCGATGAATATCCCTCGTATCCATGCTGCAGAGAGAGTTGAAGACGGTTCTCAGCTCGGAGGGCTGAGAGGTCATCTTCGCCGTCCGCCCAACGTTTGGCACACCTATTATTTCACAAAACTTTTCCAAGGGCATGGTCAAAAGATTATTGTAAATTTTAAACTCAATAGAACTAGTATCAAGGTTATATCTAAAACTGTTAATGAAACCGGAGGTGAGTTTTTGATACTGAGCAACACGGCACGTGACGAGCCATGTCAGACCTACATTAGCACAAAGATTATAAAACTCATCCTTAATTCCTACAGCTTCAAGGAATTCATCACATGGGAACATCATCGCACGTGCTGGATTTGTGTCTTCCAACAACTCTAGGGGCACATTGATCTTCATTGTAGCTCACCCTAGCAGTCGAGGGTGAAGCTGCGGCTCTAGTAACTCGATCGGAGCGCGCGGGCTTCTTCTTCTCAAGCCACCCCTTTGCCCTTCCTAACAAACTCATTTCTGAAATTTTTGACAAATTACAAAAACAAGGATTTAAACAAAGTGGGTTAAGGCAAACTACTCAACTTACTTACCTAAGGCATAAACTTGCATCAAAGCTTGGAAAATAAATTTCTACACATGCATGCAAGCTCATCTACACAGCACCAAGAACTACTAAATACTCACAAATGAAGCCACCAACCAAAAATCTAATTGGAGGGGTGGAGGAGTTACATACTAGGGAGTATTTGTTCAAAATCTCAGCTCGAATGATAGGCTGTAGAGAGAGATCGAAAATTGCCTCCAAGAACAGCAAGAACGCAAGAACAGGTGCAGAACTCGTGTTTTTGGAGAGAAAGAGAGAGAGAGGAAGAAGACTCACCTGGAGGCGGGACCTGTGGGCCCCAGGCGCCCTATGGGCGCGGCCAGGGGGCGGGCCGCGCCAGCTGGCCGCCTGGGCCACTGGTGGCCCCCCCTGGTCAGCCCCAGGTGCCTCTGGGTCACTCCCGGCATGGAAATTTTAATTTTAATTTTTCTGGAATTTTTCTGAAAACTTCACTGTTGAAAATTTTTCGAAGTTCAAAAAGCTGCAAAACTTTCTGAAAACTTAAAGCAGTGATTAGAATTGTGAAGCTTCAAAAACAGAAACACTTGGTGCAGCAAGGAGAACAAAAGCTAAAACAAATGAAAACATAACAAGCTCAACTTTTTACCTATATAAAACATGCTCACTAGTAAGGTTGATCAAGTCTTACCAACAAACCGGCGATATATAGAGCAAAAAGTCCCACCTCTTACGAAGTGATCATTGCACCTTTACTTTAATGGACATTGTCCCCACCATAATAGTTTTGTATTTGTGGTGCACATGTAGTGGACAGTCCCATTCTCCAATCTTCACGGTCTCGATATTTTCTATAGAGTTGAGGTCATGCCTCTTGTCGGTCTTCTTTGGAAAATACATCGTGTGTTCTTTATCATTCACATTGAAGGTAACCTTTCCTTTATTGCAATCAATAATAGCACCTGCGGTGTTAAGAAAAGGTCTACCAAGAATAATGGACATGCTCCCATCCTCGGGCATGTCAAGCACGACAAAATCAGTAAGGATCAAACAATTAGCAACTTCTACGGGAACATCCTCACAAATACCTATCGGGACGGCTGTTGACTTGTCAGCCATCTGAAGAGAGATATCTGTAGGAATTAGTTTCTCTAAACAAAGCCTCTTGTAAACAGAGAAAGGCATAACACTCACTCCTGCTCCAAGATCACATAAAGCAGTTTTGACATAATTATTCTTTATGGAGCAAGGAATGGTGGGTATTCCTGGATCACCAAGCTTCTCAGGAATCTTGCCACTGAAAGAGTAGTTAGCAAGCATAGTAGATATTGCTTCATTAGGAACTTTTCTTTTATTAGTAACAATATCTTTCATATATTTTGAATAGGGAGGTAACTTAATAGCATCAGTCAAAGGGATTTGAAGAAAAAGAGGTTTCATCCACTCACAAAACTTATTGTAATGCTCTTCTTCTTTAGATTTGAGAGACTTGCCTGGAAAGGGCATGGGTTTCTGTATCCATGGTTCTCTTTCCTTCCCATGTCTTCTTGCGACGAAGTCTTCTCTAGTGTACTTCTTGCGTTTGTCAGGTGCTTCTTCTTCTCGAACTTCAGGCGGATCATTCTTCTCCTTATCCTTATCTTCAGGTTCGGCACCGTCTTCAGTCTCAGCATCGGAGGTAGATATACTGTTGGGATCAACAACTGGCTCTTCACTTGTAATAGGATCATTGGAATTGTCAGCCTCCTTGTGTTTCTTCTTCTTCTTCTTTGGAGAGCCAACAATTTCTTCTTCCTGCATTTGAGAATCTTGCTCGATTCTCCTCGGATGCCCCTCTGGATAGAGAGGATCTTGAGTGCTAGTTCCTCCTCGGGTCTTAATCCCGAAGGCCTGTAAATCATCTTGTTTGGTATTGTTAGCAAGCAAATCTTTTTGCACATTAGAAATTTGTTCAAGTTGAGTTTGAACCATATGAAAATGCTTCACAAGACATTTAACATCATTAACTATTCTACCTAGAACAACAAGCAAACTTTTGATAGCAAGGGAATTATCATGCAATTGACTTTGTATCCTCTCATTAAAATGACTTTGCTTCATAATAAAATTATCAAGCTCATCTAAACATTGATCAGGAGGCTTACCATGAAGGATGTCACTTTCGTTGAAATCTAAAAGAGAGTGTACCTCTACCATAGGAGGGTGAGTGGTAGGCTCACACAACTTCTCAATAGGGGGTAGATTCTTCACGTCTTCAGTTTTAATAGCCTTCTCTTTAATAGACTTCTTTGCTTCTTGCATATCTTCGGGGCTTAGAACAAGCATGCCCCTCTTCTTTGGTGGTGGAGGTGGTTCAAGGACGGACCAATCTTCATGGTTTTTGGCAATCCTGCCCATCAATTCTTCTGCATCGTCCGGTGTTCTTTTCCTGAAAACACAACCAGCACAACTATCCAAATAGGACCTGGATTCATCAGTTAGACCAGCATAAAATATATCGATTAATTCATTCTTAGGGACTCCATGTCCTCGTCTAGCCTGGATCAGACTACAGTACCTCCCCCAAGCTTTAGGGAGGTGCTCATCCTGCAACTGTTTAAAGTTATAAATTCTTTGTAAAGCAGCATGTTGCATATGAGCAGGAAAGTACTTATCAACAAAAGAGTGAGCTAAGTCTTGAGGACTCTTAATGGAACCACATGGTAGTGCATCATACCATGTTTTAGCACCTTCCTTCAAAGAGAAAGGAAGGAGCTTAGTCACATAAAAGTTTCGTATCTTTTCATTCGTGGTAAACAAGCCACCCAACTCAGTGAGTTTGGTCAGGTGTGCAATAGCATCATCATTTTCTGTGCCATAAAAGGGGTCAGCTTCAACCATAGATATAAGTGAAAGATCAACAGAGAAATAATAATCAGGATCATTGATGCATATAGGAGATGTAGCAAATTCAGGATCAGGAACAATCTTGTTCTTCAAGGAGTATTTTTCAAGCAGCTTCTTAATAGCTTCAGGGTCAGAGTCGGCAAACTCTGTCAGTTCCCTGCATAAATCATCATCAAGCATAATGTAATCATCATCAAGGAGTCTCTCCTTGAGTTTACTCAAATCAGGATAATCATAAGTTCCACCAATAGGGTAGCGAGTAACAGGAATTTCAATTCCAGATTTTTTTGCAGCAGCAGCGATCGATTTCTCAAGAGCATAACCAAGTGAACCAATATCATCAAGAGTAGTAGAAGCATCATCAAAAGTACCGGACATAGTAATAGATTCAGTAGAAGCATCATGTGGTGGTGGTGAGGCAAACTTGCTCATAACAGAAGGTGAATCAAGTGTAGCACTAGTGTTCAGAACAGTACCTCTTCTTGTAGTGGATAGTAAGATCGGAACCTTGGGGTCTCCTTTCTTACCCATAGCGGATGAAGTGCAGCAGGTAGGATACTTCAAGTAGACTTGTAAATATTGCTATGCTCCCCGGCAACGGCGCCAGAAAACGGTACTTGATAACCCTCAACCGTAAGGGATCGAGATAGTCTTCGCTGGTAAGAATAACCCAATTTATAGATTCGACACACGGGGAGCCAAAGAGTATTTATAAGCTTTGACAGTTGAGTTGTCAGTTCAACCGCACCTGAAATATACTTACTTGCAACAAAAGATAAGTGGTAACGGTGATATGATAGTGATGGTGGTGACAGCAAAAGTAATAACTAATAACCAGCAGGATTGAAACACTGTAGGCTAGGGAGATGGATGGTTGGGCGCTGCATGGATGAGATACATCATGAATCTAACTTGGGGCAAGGCACACAGAAAAGTAATGATCATCTAGGAAAATATCAAACATTAGGCATGTATCCCACAGGTAGTTGTACGTGCTTGCAATAAGAACTTGCACAACATCTTTTGTCCTACCATCCCGCTACGAACGGGGCCAAAAGGAACTTATGGAGATTAAGGTGCTCCTGTCAAAGAGCACCGGAACAAAGCAATAAACTCAATGGATACATGGAATCCTCAAATTATGGACCATCCCCTTTGGTGTCCCAAGCTATCACCTTTGGGATCGCCGGTTCCGGACCATAATAGGTGCAAACAACTCATAGATAGGATCAAGAACACAAATATATTCTTGCAAATACATAGGATTCAGATCTGAAAACATGGCACTCGGGCCCAAAGTGACAAGAATTAAGAGCAACAAGTTGAAGCGAAGATGATAAACACCAAAGTAGATGATAGGCAACATGCCCCCAATAATCTGATAAACTATTACATGATCTAACTCATCCAATCCCTACCATCCCCTTTGCCTACAACAGGGAATTACTCACACATGGAAGGAGAAGTCATGGAGGGAGGATGGAGTGGTGATGATGATGACGATGGCGACGATCTCCCCTCTCCGGAGGCCAAATCAGCCTCCAGATTAGCCCTCCCGAAGAAGAACAGAGGGTGGCGGCGGCTCCGCGACGGAAACTGGAAAAACGACTTCTGTTCTGGGGTTTCCTCGCCACAGGAATATATAGGAGCCAAGGTAGGGTACCAGAGGGGGGAGGACCCTCCCAGGCCGTCTCCTGGCGCGGCTAGGGGTGGGGCCGCGCCAGCGGGGCGCCTGGGCCCCCCTGGCTGCCCTCTGGCCCCATTTCTGGCACAATGGCCCTTCGGGTGCGTGGATTTTCTGTGATTTTTCTTGGAATTTTCTGAGACACCTAAAAATCCATTTTCCTGCACACAATAAAACCATACAGGCAGCTCTGCTGAAAACAGCGTCAGTCCGGGTTAGTTTAGTTCAAATCATGCAAGAATGAGGGCAAAACAATAGCAAAAGTGTTTGGAAAAGTAGATACGTTTGAGACGTATCACCCACGAAGGACTTGCCTCACTAGGGTAGATCTTCACGAAGTAGGCGATCTCCTTGCCCTTACAAACTCCTTGGTTCAACTCCACAATCTTGTCGGGGGCTCCCAAGTGACACCTAACCAATCTAGGAGACGCCACTCTCCAAAAGGTAATGAATGGTGTGTTGATGATGACCTCCTTGCTCTAGTGCTTCAAGTGATAGTCTCCCCAACACTCAACTCTCTCTTGCAGATTTGGATATATGGTGGAAAGAAGATTTGAGTGGAAAGCAACTTGCGGAAGGCTATAGATCAAGATTCTTGTGGTTGGATTGGAATATCTTGGTCTCAACACATGAGCAGGTGGTTCTCTCTCAGAAAATGCATAGTGGAAGTGTAGGCACGTTCTGGTGGCTTTCACACTGATGGAAAGGGGGTGGAGGGGTATATATCGCCTCCACACAAAATCTAGCTGTTACACACATTTGACCCAACTCGGTCAGACCGAATAAACAAACTCGGTCAGACCGAAGCAGTTCAAAATGTGAATGTTAGACATTTCGATGGGACCGACAGTATCAACTCGGTGAGACCGATGCGGTAGGGTTAGGGCAAAACCTCAACTCGGTTTGACCGATTACACAAACTCGATGAGAACAATTTTGGTAAGGCGCTAATAGAGTGTTGGTCAGACAAACTCGGTGGGACCGATTCGCTCATCTCGATGAGACCGAAACGTTACAAAGAGGAAACATAGAGTTTGCAATGCCAACTCGGTGGGACCGATTCGATCATCTCGGTTAGACCAAAACATTACGAACAGGAAACAGAGAGTTTGCAATGCCAACTCGGTGGGACTGAGATCCCTATCAGTGAGACCGAACTGATTAGGGTTTGTGGAAGTGGATATGTCAAGTGAACTCAGTGGCGCCGGATATATCAAATCGGTGGGGCCGAGTTTGACTTTTAGGTTTGAGACATATGTGGAAATGAGAAAGTGGTTGAGGGATTTGGAGCATATCACTAAGCACTTTGAGCAAGTGACCCATTAAGCAACACCTCATCCCCTTTTAATAGTTTTGGCTTTTCCTATGGACTCAATGTGATCTTGGATCACTAAAATGAAAATGTAGAGTCTTGAGCTTTTGTCAATCTTTGTCGTTAGCTTCTTGAAAAGGGTTCCACATCCTCTTGTCCTGCCACTCCACTGTTGAACTCATCTAAAATATACTAGAGGAAAATAGTAGTCCAACAAGATATATGTTGTCATTAATTACAAAAATCACCCAGGGAGCACTTGTGCTTTCAGCATCACGTCTGTGTCAAGTAGACCGACTCCTGCCTGCATCTACTACTATTACTCCACACATCGACCGACTCCTGCCGGTATCTAGAGTATTAAGTTCATGAAGAACAGAGTAACGCTTTAAGTAAGATGACATGATGTAGAGGAATTAACTCAAGCAATATGATGAAAACCCCATCTTTGTATCCTCGATGACAACAATACAATACGTGCCTCGCTACCCCTTCTGTCACTGGGTGAGGATAATGCAAGATTGAACCCAAAGCAAATCACTTCTCTCATTGCAAGAAAAACCAATATAGTTGGCCAAACCAAACCGATAATTCGAAGAGAATTACTAACATATCAAATCATGCATATAGGAATTCAGAGAAGATTCGAATAATATTCATAGATAAGCTGATCATAAATCCACAATTCATCGGATCTCGACAAACACACCACAAAAGAAGATTTAGATCGGATAGATCTCCAAGAACATCAAGGAGAACATGGTATTGAGAATCAAAGAGAGAGAATAAGCCATCTAGCTACTAGCTAAGGACACGTAGGTCTGTGGTAAACTATTCACGCTTCATCGGAAGGGCAATGGTGTTGATGTAGATGCCCTCCATGGTTGAATCCCCCTCTGGCAGAGTACCGGAAAAGGCCTCCAGATGGGATCTCACGGATACAATAGGTTACGGCAGCGGAAAAGTGGTTTCGATGCCCCCTCTAGGGTTTCTGGAATATATGTTAATATATAGGAGGAAGAAGTAGGTCGGTGAAGTCACGAGGGGCCCACAAGGTTGGAGGGCGCCCCCACCCCCCTAGGGGGTGCCCGCCCCCCTTGTCACCGCCTCGTGGCTCTTGTGACTTGGTTCTCAAGTCTCCGGGGTGTCTTCTGGTCCAACAAAAATCATCATAAAGTTTCATTCCGTTTGGAGTCTGTTTGATATTCCCTTTCTGCGAAACTCAAAAAGAAGGAAAAAAACAGAAACTGACACTGGGCTCTAGGTTAATAAGTTAGTCCCAAAACTAATATAAAATAGCATATTAATGCATATAAAACATCGAAAACAGATAATATAATAGCATGGAACAATAAAAAATTGTAGATACGTTAGAGACGTATCAAGCATCCCCAAGCTTAATTCCTGCTCGTCCTCGAGTAGTTAAATGATAAAAACAGAATTTTTGATGTGGAATGGTACCTAACATATTTATCAATGTAATTCTTCTTTATTGTGGCATTAATGTTCAGACCCATAAGACTCAAAATAGAAGTTTATCAATATCAAAACAGTAATACTTCAAGCATACTAAAAGCGATCGACGAAGCTTAAAAATAACATGGCTAACGAAAGTTATCCCTACAAAATCATATAGTCTTTTATGTTCCCTCTTCTTAACACAAAGTATAAATCATGCCCATCCCGGTGTCAGCCAAGCAATTGTTTTCATACTTTACTTTCTCAAACTTTTTCAACTCTTCACGCAATACATGAGCGTGAGCCATGGACATAGCACTATGGGTGGAATAGAAGGTGGTGGTAGACAAAAGGAGGGAGAAAGTCTGACATCAACTAGGCAAATCAATGGACTATGGAGATGTCCGTCAATAGATATTAATGTGAGTGAGTAGGGATTGCCTTGTAATGGATGCACTAGAGCTATAAGTGTATGAAAGCTCAAAAGAAAACTAAGTGGGTGTGCATCCAACTTGCTTGCTCATGAAGACCTAGGGCATTTGAGGAAGCCCATCATTGGAATATACAAGCCAAGTTCTATAACGAAAAATTCCCACTAGTATATGAAAGTGATAACATAGGAGACTCTCTGTCATGAAGATCATGGTGCTATTCTGAAGCACAAGTGTGGAAAAAGATAGTAACGTTGTCCCTTCTCTCTTTTTCTCTCTTTTTTCTTTGGGCTCTTTGGCCTCTCTTATTTGGGCTTCTTTGGCCTCTTTTATTTATTTGGGCTTCTTTGTCCTCTTTTATTTATAATCTCACATGGGACAATGCTCTAATAATGATGATCATCACACTTTTATTGACTTACAACTCGATGCTAGAACAAAATATGACTCTATATGAATGCCTCTGGCGGTGTATCGGGATGTCCAATGATCAAGAGTGACATGTATAAAAAGTATGAATGATGTCTTTGCCACAAATACTATGCCAACTACATGATCATGCAAAGCAATATGACAATGATGGTGTGTGTCATATCAAACGGAACGGTGGAGTTACATGGCAATATATCTCGGAATGGCTATGGAAATACCATAATAGGTTGTTATGGTGGCTGTTTTGAGGAAGGACATAAGGTGGTTTGATGCACCAGCGAAAGTTGCGCGACACTAGAGTGGCTAGCAAGGTGGAAGGGTGAGAGTGCGTATAATCCATGGACTCAACATTAGTCATAAAGAACTCACATACTTATTGCGAAAAATCTATTAGCCCTCGCAGCAAAGTACTACAACGCATGCTCCTAAGGGGGAGGTTGGTAGGAGTTAACCGGCGCGCGCCCCCGATCTCCACGCAAAGATAAACAATCAAGATACAATGCGCTCCAATTTGGTTACATAGTTAGGAGACCATACGTGCATGCTACGGGAATCACAAACCTTAACACGATTATTTCTTTAACCTCACAAACTACCACTAGCATGACTCTAATATTACCATCTTAACATCTCAAAACTGTTATAAGGAATCAAACTTTTCATAGTATTCAATGCTCTATATATGAAAGTTTTTATTATATCTCCCTTGGATGCCTATCATATTAGGCCTAGATTCATAACCCAAGCAAATTACCATGCTGTTTTGAGACTCTCAAAATAATATAGGTGAAGCAATAGAGTTCAAAATTTTCTATAAAATAAAACCACTGCCATGCTCTAAAAAGATATAAGTGAAGCACTAGAGCAAAATTGTTTAGCTCAAAAGATATAAGTGAAGCAGGTAGAGTATTCTAATAAATCACGATTCAAGCGTGTCCCTATCAAAAGGTGTGTATAGCAAGGATGATTGTGTCAAACTAAAAATCAAAGACTCACATCATACAAGACGCTCCAAGCAAAACACGTATCATGTGGTGAATAAAAATATAGCCTCAAGTAAAGTTACCGATAGATGAATACGAAAGAGGGGATGCCTTCCCGGGGCATCCCCAAGCTTAGGCTCTTGGTTGTCCTTGAATATTACCTTGGGGAGCCTTGGGCATCCCCAAGCTTAGGATCTTGTCACTCCTTATTCCATAGTCCATCAAATTCTTACCCAAATCTTGAAAACTTCACAACAGAAAACTCAACAGAAAAACTCGCGAGATCCGTTAGTAAAACAAAGCAAATAACCACTCAAGGTACTGTTGTGATCTCATTCTTAATTTATATTTGTGTAATATCTACTGTATTCCAACTTTTCCATGGTTCATAACCCCCGATACTAGCCATAGATTCATCAAAATAAGCAAACAACACATAGAAAACAGAATGTGTCAAAAACAGAACAGTCTGTAGTAATTCGAGAACTTCGCAAACTTCTGGAACTCTAAACATTCTAAAAAATTAGGACGACGTGGTAATTTGTATATCAATTTTGTGTAAAAATTTCAGAAGGTTTTCACGTTCCAGCGAATTATTGAATTTTCTGCACTGGGCGAAAAAGTTTCTGTTGTTCAGCAAAATTAAATCAACGATTACCGTAAGCCATCCCAAAGGTCTTACTTGGCTCAAAAACTAATTAAAACACCAAAATACAATTACTACAGAAGTAATATTCTGTATTTATTGAAAAATAGAACAAATAAGCAAAATACCAAAATAAAATTAGGTTGCCTCCCAACAAGCGCTATTGTTTAACGCCCTTGCTAGGCACAAAACATAGATCTAAGTATTGTCATAGTAATGCTAATGCAAATCTCGAAAGCTCATCTCGTACTCTCTTCGTTCAGCAGCAAGTTTTCTTTGTGGTAAGCAAAAGTAATCAAAGGGGCTAAATTTAATGGGATAAGGATCCCTAAGATCAAGCTCCAGAGGAATATGTTCCTCTTTCGGCCCCTCATATTGTATGACTAACTCATCATTATAAGCGTTCTTTTGGCAAAAGGTCATGAGCCGACTTCCAAGAAACAAACCCAATCCATTGTTTTGTATAGCAAAATTGTCATTAAGCTCAGAAATTTTATCAACTAAAACATGAGTAGGAACCTTTTTTCTCAAGTTTTCATTATAAGCAACATTATCGAGAGATCGCAAACGCATTATTTCATCTTGGTTAAAGAGAATCCCCTCTATGGGAGGGCGACCGCCATCTACTTTGTAATGCGCAAAAAATTCACTAGCTTCTTTCATAATGAATCTAAACTCATGGGCTAGAAATATAGTAGTAGCGCGCTTAACGGAAGAATGCTCAATATTAGAAAATTCCAGAAAAATCCTTTGTATGCATGGGTGCATATGAACAAATTATCTTTCAAGTTCAACTATAACCAAAGATATAGCATCCGCAAGGCTATTAGTTTTATGAAGAATAGATCCGCCTAGCATGGGAAGCGCATCAGCACAAGTAAAGAAATCTTGAATAACCCCCTTTCCAATAATGTTTCCGCTACCTATGCGGAGTATTTTAGTGTGCAAAATAGTAGATTTTTCATGGGGATCATTATTAGCAAAATCATCCAAGTTTCCCTCATAGTTACCACCATCCTTTTCAGCAACAGCCTCCTCAGTTTCAGACATAGTGGCAAAAACCAATCTAACGAACGAGCAGATAAACAAAAGAACGAACGGAAAAAGGGCGAAGGAAAAAGGAAATCTTTTTGTGTTTTTCTGAAAACGTTTTAGAAATGGTTGAGAGGAAAATGAGAGGCGAATGGCAAATAATTTAAATGCAAGAGATTAAAGTTTTATGATGGGTACTTGGTGTGTCTTGATTTGGCGTAGATCTCCCTGGCAACGACGCCAAAAATTCTTCGTGCTACTTCTTGAGCTTGCGTTGGTTTTTCCCTTGACGAGGAAAGGGTGATGTAGCAAAGTAGAGATAAGTATTTCCATTAGTTTGAGAACCAAAGTATCAATCCAGTAGGAGACTAACACACAAATCACCAATACCTGCATAAATAATCAAACAACTTGCACCCAACGCGATAAAAAGGTTGTCAATGCCTTCACGGTTACTTGCAAAAGTGAGATCTAATAGAGATAGATAAACCCAAGGTAAATTATTTTTGGGTTTTTGGTTTATAGATTGGAAAGTAAAAGATTGCAAAATAGTAGATCGGAAACTAATATGATGGAAAATAGACCCGGGGACCATAGGTTTCACTAGAGGCTTCACTCTTGATAGCAAATAATATGGTGGGTGAACAAATTACTATCGAGCAATTGATAGAAAAGCGCGAAGTTATGAAGATATATAAGGCAATGATTATGCAATATAGGCATCATGTCCATGTCAAGTAGACCGACTCATGCCTGCATCTACTACTACTACTCCACACATCGACCGACTTCTGCCTGCATCTAGAGTATTAAGTTCATGAAGAACAGAGTAACGCTTTAATAATATGACATGATGTAGAGGAATTAACTCGAGAAATATGATGAAAACCCATCTTTTTATCCTTGATGGCAACAATACAATACGTGACTCGCTACCCCTTCTGTCACTGGGTGAGGACACCACAAGATTGAACCCAAAGTAAAGCACTTCTCCCATTGCAAGAAAAAGCAATCTAGTTGGCCAAACCAAACCGATCATTCAAAGATAATTACTAAGATATCAAATCATGCATATAAGAATTCAAAGAATATTGAAATAATATTCATAGATAAGTTGATCATAAATCCACAATTCATCGGATCTCGACAAACACACCGCAAAAGAAGATTACATCGGATAGATCTCTAAGAACATCGAGGAGAATATGGTATTGATAATCAAAGAGAGAGAAGAAGCCATCTAGCTACTAGCTATGGACCCGTAGGTCTGTGGTAAACTACTCATGCTTCATCGGAAGGGCAATGGTGTTGATGTAGATGCCCTTCGTGGTTGAACCCCCCTCCGACAGAGTACCGAAAAAGGCCTCCGGATGAGATCTCACGGATACAGAAGGTTACGATGGTGGAAAAGTGGTTTCGATGCCCCCTCTAGGGTTTCTGGAATATATGTGAATATATAGGTGGAAGAAGTAGGTCGATGGAGTCACGAGGGGCCCACAAGGGTGGGGGCACGCCCTCCCCCCTTGTCGCCGCCTCGTGGCTCTTCGGACTTGGTTCTCAAGTCTCCGGGGTGTCTTCTGGTCCAAGAAAAATCATCATAAAGTTTCATTCCATTTGGACTCCGTTTGATATTCCTTTTTTGCGAAACTCAAAGACAAGAAAAAAAACAGAAACTGGCACTGGCACTGGGCTCTAGGTTAATAAGTTAGTCCCAAAAATAATATAAAATAGCATATTAATGCATATAAAACATCCAAAACAGATAATATAATAGCATGGAACAATAAAAAATTATAGATACATTGCAGAGGTATCATCCTTTGGGATCATGTGAGATCGGTGTGGCACCTACCTCATATTTCATCGATTACGTATAGAGGGAGGGAGTGGCTACTACACTTAGTTGCTAATTCATGTGATGATGTATGCGATTGTATCATTATACTTGTATGGAGGATTTGGTCCTGAGATCTGACCTAGCGCATGGTGAAGAAATCCATTCCATGGATGTTTTGATTGATTAACAGTTGAGGTACATGCTATCACTAGATCTTTGAAGATGAGAAAATTAAGGGGAACATGTTAGTAGTGGATGATGGTTCGGCTTTACGTTTTAATAAAATTACCGTTGCGATGTCGTGGCCTACACCGACGGTGAACTGGGCCACCCAATCTATGGATGGGGCGTTTTCCATGTCTGATAGTTCGGCGGCGGTCGGTATGATTTTCAGAAGACATGATGAGAGTATGATCTTTACCGCATAGTACCGGTGTATATTTAATGGGGAAATTTTGTTTTTGCCTCTCTAGATTTTGCCAATTTTCCTTATGCCACTCTAGATTTTGACATTTTACTTTTGCACTCTTAGTTTTTGAAAATTATCACAATTGCCATTCCTGTGGCAAAAGCAAATTTTTCGGAGTGACAATTGTGATACATTTCAAAAGCTAAGAGTGGCAAAAATAAAATACAATTATTTTGCTTTTGCTACGGAATGACAATTGTGATAATTGTCAAAAGCTAAGATCGACAAAAGTGATATGTCAAAATCTAGAGTGGCGTAAGGAAAATCGGCAAAATCTAGGCCGCTTCGGCAGTCCTCCGCAGAGCAGAGCGGGCTTTAATCAACTCCGCAAATTATGGCCTTAATCGATTAGATTGCCGCTCTGCTCCAGCGCGGAGCGGAGGGAATCCGAACGCGGTCCTAGAGTGGCAAAAACAAAATTTTCCCTTATTTAATTGCAACGACACTTTAGAGGCGGAACTACATGCCTTGATGCAAGGAATAGCGTTGGCGGTGCAACATAGTAATGATCCTTGCAGACATTGACGTGGGGAGGCCTTTCTCGGTCAGCTTATGAACATTTGGTGACTGAAATTAAGCATCTTATAGTGGATAGAGAGTTTATTCCTATGAAAATATGGTCGCATGTTGGTTGCCTTTTTATAACCATACAGAGAGTACCATGTACTCCCTCCGTTCCTAAATACTCCCTCCGTTCGGAATTACTTGTCGCAGAAATGGATGTATCTAGACATACTAATTCCGAACGGACGGAGTATTTGTGTTTCTAGAGATTTCGACCAATGACTATATACGAAGCAAAATGAGTGAATCTACACTCTAGAATATGTCTACATACATCCGTATGTTGTAACCATTTGAAATGTCTAGAAAGACAAATATTTAGGAACGGAGGGAGTATTTAGGATTTCCTGTCTCTTGATTATAATTCTATTACTATGAAATAAAACTCTATTCTTCTCGAAAAATTAAAATAGAATGAGTTGACCTACCTCCCATTCCGATCAGTCCAGACTTCACGTCATGACCGGCAGATAAGGCTTCGCGGTGTCGTACGTGGACCTCGTGCGCGCCCTTCCGTTTAACTCGGTCCTCTTCACCCCCATCGGCATCGCACGGCGGGCACCTGCCTCCGCTCACCGCTCCAGTTTGCAGATAGTACTGTAATTCATTGCAGCGGTGTGCCCCATCGCAGCGACCCCAAATCCTGTTGACGGGACCATCGCGGAAACTCGGCTCAGCATCAATCAACCATGGCATCCAAAGCCCGACGCCCATCTTATAGCAACTCCAATGGGAAGAAAATGCCCACTTGGCTTAATCATCAGGTTGTAGCCATCGTGGCCAGGCAGTATGATCGTGCTCTTATCCTTATAGTTAATCAACGGAAAGTCTTTGCTGCTGGACAGTCGCAAAAAGAAAACCTTGAGCACGCTGCCACCCTCCTTCCATATGGGCTAGAGCAAAAATAATTAAACCCCCACGGTGCCACCGTCGAGCGACTCCGTTTTGTTTGTCTGTTTACTTGGGGAGATCCGCGGAAGGATGCAAAAATTCGGATCGTGCAGGCGAAACCTTCCCGTCAAATCCCATACGCCTCTCCAGATCCACGCATGGATGAAGACGCCTTCCCGGCCTTGTCAGCATCCGCCCTATTCAGGCTCAGCAGTCAGCACCAACCCGAGTCGTCCATACATCACAACAACAAAACACGAAGCGAAAGAGGCGAAAGCAAAAGCCAAGACTCGGCTTTCCTCTCGCTCGCTGCCCTCTGCTCTCTGCTCTCTGCTCTAGGCCGTGCGCAGGGCACACGCTTCTCCGTCTCACTCCCCCGCCTTTCGTCGTACCTCGATCGAGGCGAGCTGCTTCTAGCCGGCCTGGCAGATAGGGAGTGAGCCACCCCTGCCCGGGACCAGAGGAAGAAGAAGGAAGGTAGGGCGAGATGGCGGGCGCGCTGGGCGTGAAGGCGACGCCGTTCACGTACGCGGCACATGCCCTGGGCGCGGCGGCGGCGGCCATGGTGCTCGTCTGGTGCATCCACTTCCGCGGCGGCCTCGCCCTCGAGGCGGTCAACAAGAACCTCATCTTCAACGTGAGTCGTCGCCGCTCTGTTTTTCTCTTCTTCCGTTCTCCTTTTCTCCTCTTTCAAACCGCCCCCTCGGATAGGCACAGACCTACGATCGCTTCGGTTGCAAGTCACATCACCGTGCAAGCTTTAGGAACAGAGAGAATTATTCGATACCTGTCTTGAGGTTGCAGGGAAAATATATTCCTCCTCCCGTGTCACACCAACAGCCTCGCATCAGCTCTAGCTTCGAGCTGTTGGTTTCTTGGCTTGTGTCCGATCGATTCACTACGCAAAAACGTCCTACATTTAGGAACAGAGGTAGTAGTATCTAGGGGAGAACCATGCTCGAAATGGAGATAGGGGGCAACAATAACTGCTCTTGAATCTCGATTGCCCTGCAGCTAGCTCTTGTTCCTTGTCAACGAATGTTCTGGCACTTGTAGATCATTGGACCCAATAAAATAGCGGCGAGACTTCAAAGCATGATAAAATTGGACAGAGCACATGGAAAGCCATCCTATTTTGAATGGTTGGGTACTTGAATATTGGCCTGCTGTTCCAAGCTAGACTTGTCAGGATTTTTTGTTTAAATAATCCTCAGATTTATATTTCGCGTACTAGTGCAAGTTTTGCTGGAGCGTCTGACTTTTTGCACACTAGCCTAATTCAATTCTCTGCCCCTTTGCCTGTCAGCCCCGATCGGATCACTGAAAAACCAATGATTGATGCTGTTTTCATTATGGTTCTATGGCCTTAGTGTGACATAATTTAAGTTAATTGCCGTTGTTATTAGTTTATTACCAGATCATCAATTATTCATATATTCTTGTCCTGTAAAATGCAGGTCCACCCTGTTCTTATGCTGATCGGCTTCATTATCCTTGGCAGTGAAGGTAAGGTCAAATAAGAACCGTACAAGAATTCCCTGAACTTTTTTCTGTCGGTGATAATGTACAGTGTACACATGTAGTACTAGAACACGGATCAGTTAATTTCTCTGAAAATAATCCACCCTGGCAGCCATCATGGTCTACAAGGTATTTCCGGGACTGAGCCACGACACGGCCAAGCTGACCCACCTGATCCTCCACTCGATCGCCATCGTCCTCGGCGCGATCGGGATCTACTGCGCCTTCAAGTTCCACAACGAGAGCGGGATCGCCAACCTCTACAGCCTGCACTCCTGGCTCGGGATCGGAGCCATTTCTCTCTATGGAATCCAGGTAATTAAAGTTAAACCGGCCGCTGCCATGGCCTGTGCATGGAGGGTTTGCAGAGTTTTCTTCCGGCGGATCGGCTGATGTAACCTGTGCTCAATCTGCAGTGGATATTTGGGTTCGTGACGTTCTTCTTCCCCGGAGCGGCGCCGGACGTGAGGCGCGGGGCTCTGCCGTGGCACGCGCTGTTCGGGCTCTTCGTCTACGTGCTCACGCTGGCCACGGCGGAGCTCGGGTTCCTGGAGAAGATGACGTTCCTGCAGAGCGGCGGGCTCGACAAGTACGGCCCGGAGGCGCTCCTGGTCAACTTCACGGCACTCGTCGTCGTGCTCTTCGGCGCTGCCGTGGTCGTCGCTGCCGTCGCTCCCGCGGCCAAGGTGGATGAACCGGAGGGATATGCTCCGATCCCAGTCATCGGTTAGTAGCATCCTAGTACCTGGGTAGTACGTGCTACTGATCGTCGAACGTCCAGAAAACAGACCGCGTGTGCGATTGGTTCCATGAGATCGGGTGTAAGCACATAATTCACGTCTGATTTGTGTGTATTTGCAGAACCGTACGATTCGATTACTGAGGACCTGTTTGGTTCATAAGTCTTAAGACTTTTTTTAATCCCAACTTATATATAAATCCTAAGTCCCTAAAAAGTCCCTACCTGTTTGGTTCATGAGACTTAACATGTAATAAAAGACCATATTACAACTATAAGTCCCTCCTTGGGAGTCTTATTTCATAAGTCTCAAATGCTCACTTTAAGTCTTTATAAGTCCCTCCTGTTTGGTTTAGATGAGACTTATAGGAATTTTTTTAATCGCTAACCCAATAAGTCCCTGGAAACAAACACCCTCTGAAAACTGCAGTGGTACATTTGAAAGATCATGCTATTCCTTATACCGTATCTCTATCCCGTGAAATTCTCGAACCAAAAGATGTATGCATATGTTGTGTTTCCATTTTAGCTACATTTCAGTCAGCTGACTTTTCATTTTGTGGTCTCGATTTTCTGTTCGTTGGATGCGCTTTGAGATATGTGTTGTTTTCATTTTTTTTTCTGTTTAATTCTGTTGTTGGGTTGGGCTGTGTGGAATCGATTGACCCCTATTTTGGGTTAGTCGAATTGCTTCTTGGGCTTTTCTTCTTCTTCTGGGTTACGTTTTTTTCCTGTTTCTTTTCTTTATTGGTTATTTTTTGTTTTTGTGGGATTTTGGCCAAGTGTAATTATATACATACAAATACTATATAATATGTGACAAAATTTATGATTATGATTATTTTTGCATATTATGATAAAGTGCAATTTCGGTGCAAAGTTGTGCGCTAGTTTTTTTAAAATTTCTCTCTTCTTAAAGAAAATACCAACACCATTAATTCATTCTTAAAAAAAACATTATTTCTATATTGTTTGTATTTACTTCATTTTCATAACAAATTCCACTATTCATTTGTTCTTAGATTTTGTTTTTGCAAAACTCCACTTTTGTATGCTTATTCTTGCATATTTTTAAAATCGCAATTTTTATCTATATTTCGTGCAAATCATGGTAGTGTTTGTTTTAGATTCTTTTTCCCATTTTCTTTGCTCTTAAATGGTAATGACAATGCCACATATTCATTCTTTCTTTTTGTGAGTATTTTTGCTTTATTTTTTTATTCCGGTTTTCTATTTCTATGTATTTTTATTTTTATTGCCTTTTTTCTGGGTTTTAGATTTTTTCTTGTTGACTTTTCTTTTTTCTTTATGCGTTTTTTGGATGTTGAGTGTCTGTAAATATATGCACACAAGTACTACATGTATACTTTATATTAGAGTATGGAAATTTCACTACTATATGTTTCTTCTTACATATTATAAAAAGTGTGATTTTTGTACTAAACTTGACAAAATTTTATTTTAAGTTTTTATTTCCCTTTCTATCTTATTTAAAGGTAATGCCATTGACACTAATTCATTCCTTCTTTAAAACTTATTTTTTATATAAATTGTACTAGTATATGTTAGTTCTTGCATAGCTATAAAAATGCAATTTATGTGTAAATTATGTGCAAATGTTATTTTTATAATGAAAAGTAGAGGGCCTTGTGACTTCGCCAACGACTTCTCCATTAGGTAGGTTTTTGTTAGCCCAAGCCTTTATTTGTTGAGGGAAAACGAGTCCAATTTGAAATTGTTGATGTTTATATTGGTCAATCATAAAATAGAAATAAAAAAAGAATTTATATTTATTCCGATCAAACTTCCTTCCTATTAACCTGGAAGTTCTTTTCAGATACAAGGAAATGATTCAGTTCTAGAGCCAAAGATCGTAGTTCTCGAACGAGCACTCGAAAAGATTCTGGAGGATCCTCATGATTAGGTATTCTTTTTCCCCATATCGTAGCATTAAGTTTTTCTTGGCATGATTTATTTTTTCATTCATTTCTTTTTAAAGGGTGGTACCAATGCCAGTACTTCATTCTTTTTTAGAAATATTTTATTTTTTGTGTGTTTAAATAAGTATACACGCAAGTACTATACAACATGTGTGTAAATTATTGTAGAGTGCGAAATTGCAATATTATATTTTCGTTGCTCGCATAGTACTAAAAGTGCAATTTCAGTGCAAACTTGTGTGCAATTTTTTTCTTGTTTCTTAAAGGGGTTCATTATTCCCTAGAAATTTTTATTATTTTTATTATGTTTTAGTTTATTTATTTTCTATCTTCTTAAAGGGTTTCATTCTTCCATAGAAAACTTCATTATTTTGATTTTGAATTTGTTTTTATTTATTTTACTTTATTTCTTTAGAGGCAGTACCGATATCATTCCACTATTATTTTATTTTACAGTTTATCAGAATGATTCTAATAATAAGTTGTCATGTGTGATGATTACTAGACATAAATATGTTAGAAATATGGGTTTAAATAGCCTCTTCTCTTCCTTCAAAATGACATAGTCACTAACGATTGTGTTGCGTATAACACATCGTAAAAAATGATATGTGTGCATATATGTATTGTATGCACCGTGTAAAAAAAGGTGGGAGTGCACGTATAGTCAGTAACAATTGAGTTGCGTATAACACATCGTTCGGATAATGGGAGTGACAGGTGTTTTGCTTGTGATTAATTTACATGCTAATGGCCGCTGCTTAATAAGATTAGCCGGTTGGGGATCGATCCGTCCAGCATTGTGTCCCCATTCCAGCTGGGCAACAAATCGACTGAAACAAAATGTGTGCTCAGTCGATTGACACAAATTTTATTTTAGTTGACTGATATATAGTCTCCCCTATGTTTTATTTTGCATATGGCTCGATGAGTTTATTGCTTTTATAAAAGATGTTTTACCGACTCATAAGGGCATCTTCGCCGACTCTCAAACCTTCCGCAACCGTCCGACGCGGAGTTCTAGGAGCAGATGGAGCTGATGCTCCGTTGCTCCGTCATCCACACCAACGGCTCGGCTCCGCCACAGGGGGCACTCCTTACTGTGAAGACAGAGCCGGCATCACCTGCACGCTCTCCGCCGCCGCGTCATGCATGAGCGCCTCTCGCCGCCGCCTCGGCGTGTCGTCAAGAAGGAGCGCCGCCGCCGTTGACCAGGGCGCGCGGTCTCTTTCTGCACTACCTCAGTAGCGGCAGGGCCGGCGATAGCTTCTCCTCATCGTCCTGGAGCGCCATGACGGCGTAGGAGTACGCCGACCGGGAGCAGCACCGGCGGGACAGGCGTAACGCCACGCGCCCGTCCATGTTTGCGGACTTGGACGTCCCACCGCCAGACATCGCGGCGGACCCAGACCTGGCGTACACCTGGGCCCTGGACCGCTCTATGACGATGTCGGAGACGGCCAAGGGGAGATGGCCAGGAACGGCGAGGAATGGTCCCTCATCGAGATCGACTCCGCAAACGACGCCTCCTCCGACAACCACCACCCTCTCCCCTAGCCGCGTTTGCACTGTGCACGACACAGGAGGAAGCAGAGAGGATCATATGCAAGCGTCAGGCGGCCGCCGGGAAGCCCTGCCGTGATGCAACCAGCTTCCGCCGCCTGAAGCACGCCGCGATGACGCCGACGCCGGATCAGACCAGGATGACGGAGGAGGAGCCGCCGACCAACCCGACATGGCCTACGAGGTCCCTATTGGGGAACGTTGCAAGGGAAACAAAAAATGTCCTATGAACACCCAAGATCCAATCTAGGAGATGACCGTCTATGAGAGGAGAGATTGGATCTACATACCCTTGTAGATCGCTAACCGGAAGCGTTAAAAACGCGGTTGATGTAGTCAAACGTCTTCTTGATCCAATTACGATTCGTCCCGCGTACTCCGATCTAGTGCCGAACGGACGTCAACTCCGCGTTCAACACACGTACAGTTGATGACGCCTTCACCTCCTCGATCCAACGAGCGATGGTGAAGTAGTAGCTCGAGTCCTCCGGTAGCATGATGATGTGGTGGCGGTGGTGGTGGAGAAATCTTAGCTGGGCTTCACCAAGCCAAGGGGAGAAGAAGGAGGACTAGGAGTGAGAGGAAGGGTAGCACCATGGCATAGATCAGTATCTAAAAGGTGTGGCTGCCCTCTCTCTACCTCTTTATATATAGGGGGCAGGGGGAGAGAGGGGTGCCCCGAGAGGATCCCATCTAGGGTCGACGGCCACTAGAGTGAAACCCTAGATGGGTTTTCCCCCTTAAGAGACTTGGCCCTCAAACCAAAGGGGTGGGAACCCTAGGGTGGCGCCCCCACCTCCTCTAGTAATGTGAGAAGGGGTGACGCGGGCGCACAGCCCAGTAGTGGGATGGTTTGCCCCCTCCCCTTGGCCCATGAGGCTCCCCAACACTTGTCGGGGCCCCCGAAACACCTTTCGGTCATGCTGGTCATCACCCAGTACCCCCGGAACAATTCTGAACTCCAATACCCTTCGTCCAATATATAGATCTTCAGCTTCGGACCATTCCGAAGTTCCTCATCACGTCCGGGATCTCATCCGAGACTCCGAACAACCTTCGGTAACCACCATAATGACTCAACTATACTTATATCGTCACCAAACGTTAAGTGTGTAAACCCCGCGGGTTCGAGAACTATGCAGACATGATCGAGACACCAATATGGTCAATAACCAATAGCGGGACCTAGATGCCCATATTGGTTCCTACATATTCTACGAAGATCTTATCGTTCGAACCTCGATGTCAAGGATTCAGTCAATCCCGTATGCAGTTCCCTTTGTCTATCGGTATGTTACTTGCTCGAGATTCGATCGTCGGTATCTCCATACCTAGTTCAATATCGTTACCAGCAAGTCTCTTTACTCGTTATGTAATACAAGATCCCGTGGCTAACTCATTAGTCACATTGCTTGCAAGCTTATTGTGATGATATATTACCGAGTCAGCCCTGAGACACCTCTCTGTCATACGGAGTGACAAATCCCAGTCTTGATCCATGCCAACTCAACAGACACCCTCGGAGATACCTGTAGAGCACCTTTATAGTCACCCAGTTACGTTGCGACGTTTGGTACACACAAGGTACTCCTTCGGTGTCAGTGAGTTGCATGATCTCATGGTCATAGGAACTTATACTTGACATGCATAAAAGGATAGCAATAAACTTGACACAATCCATGCGACGTTCATAGTTTGGGTCTCGTTCATCACATCATTCTCCTAATGATGTGATCCCGTTATCAAATGACAACTCATGTCTATGGCTAGGAAACCATAGCCATCTTTGATCAACAAGCTAGTCCTGTAGAGCCTAACTAGGGACAACTTGTTGTCTATGTATACACACATGTATTTGAGTTTCCGATCAATACAATTATAGCATGGATAATAAACGATTATCATGAACAAGGAAATATGATAATAACCAATTTATTATTGCCTCTAGGTCATATTTCCAGCAGTCTCCCACTTGCACTAGAGTCAATAATCTAGTTCACATCGCCATGAGAATAACACTCATAGTTCACATCGCCATGTGACTAACACCAAAATAATTTACTACAATCAATAATCTAGTTCACATCACCATGTGATTAACACTCAATGAGTCCTGGGGTTTGATCATGTTATGCTTGTGAGAGAGGTTTTAGTCACCGGATCTGCAACATTCAGATCCGCATGTACTTCACAAATCTCTGTGTCATATTATAGATGCTGCTACCACACTCCACTTGGAGCTATTCCAGATGGTTGGTCCACTATACGTATTCGGTTTGCTACTCGAAGTCATCTGGATAGGTGTTAATGCTTGCATCGACGTAACCCTTTACGCCGAACTCATTATCACCTCCATAACCGAGAAACATTTCCTTATTCCTCTAAGGATAATTTTTGACTGATGTCCAGTGATCCACTCCTGGATCACTCTTGTACCCCCTCGCCAGACACGTGGCAAGGCACACATCATGTGTGGTACACAGCATGGCATACCGTACATAGCCCATGGCTAAGGCACAGGGTACGACCTTCGTCCTTTGTCTTTCTTCTACCATAGTCGAGCTTTGAGTCTCACTCAACTTCACACCTTACAAATCAGGCAAGAACTCCTTCTTTGACTGATCCATTTTGAACTCCTTCAAAATCATGTCAAGGTACGTGCTTTGTGAAAGTCTTATCAGGCGTCTTGATCTACTCCCTCCGTTCCTGTATCTAAGGTGTATTGTTTTTGGCACGGTGACCAGGGCACATAATTATAGATGTGCCAAGACAAAATTGTCCTTGGCAAATTTATTCGTTAGTGGCAAGTAAATCAGTTAGTCCAAGAAATTAAGAGATACATGCAATCGACATAGAGATAGTTTCCTTCTTTTGCAACAAGGAGAGATACACACAATCAGGAGAGAGATATTTTCCTTTTTCTGAAGGGCTAACAAGGGAATTATGAGAAATTAGAAGAAATGCACCTTACATTCTAGAATTTTATCAAAAAACAAATACACCTTATATAAAGGAACGGAGGGAGTATCTCTATAGATCTTGATGCCCAATATGTAAGCAGCTTTACCAAGGTCTTCCTTTGAAAAACTCCTTTCAAACAACCCTTTATGCTTTCCAGAAATTCTACATCATTTTCGATCAACAATATGTCATCCACATATACTTATCAGAAATGTTGTAGTGCTCCCACTCACTTTCTTGTAAATACAAGTTTTTTGCAAACTTTGTATAAACCCAAAAGCTTTGATCACCTCATCAAAGTGTATATTCTAACTCCGAGATGCTTGCTCCAGTCCATAAAAGAATCGCTGGAGCTTGCATACCTTTTAGCATCCTTAGGATCGAGAAAACCATCTGGTTGTATCACATACAACCTTTCCTCACGAAAACCGTCAAGGAAACTTTGTTTTGACATCCATCTCCCAGTTTTCGTAATTGAAAATGCAGCAATTGCTAACATAGTTCCAACAGACTTTAGCATCACTATGAGTGAGAAAGTCCCATCATAGTCAACTCCTTGAACTTGTCGGAACCTTCTTTGCAACAAATCGAGCTTCATAAATGGTGACATTACTATCAGCGTATGTCTTCTTCTTAAAGATCCATTTATTCTCAATGGCATGCCGATCATCGGGCAAGTCCACCAAAGTCCATACTTTTTTTCACATACATGGATCATATCTCGGATTTCATGGCTCCTAGCCATTTATTGGAATCCAGGCCCACCATCGCTCCTCCATAGCTCGTAGGTTCACCCTGTCCAACAACATGACCTCTAAGACAGGGTTACCGTACCACTTAGAAGTTGTACGTACCCTTGTCAACCTACGAGGTTTGATAGTAACTTTATCTGAAGCTTCATGGTCATCATCATTAGCTTCATCTTCTACTGACGTAGGTGCCACAGAAACATCTTTCTGTGATGCGCTACTTTTTGGTTGAAGTAAAGGTTCAACAACCTCATCAAGTTCTATCTTCCCCCCACTCAATTCTTTCGAGAGAAACTCTTTCTCAAGAAAGTACCCGTTCTTAGCGACCAACACTTTGCCCTCGGATCTGAGATAGAAGGTATACCCAAACATCTCTTTTGGGTATCCAATGAAGATGCATTTGTTCGCTTTGGGTTCGAGCTTTTCCGGCTGAAGCCTTTTGAGATAAGCATCACAGCCCCAAACCTTAAGAAATGACAACTCAGGTTTCTTGCCAAACCATAGTTCATACGGTGTCATTTCTACGGACTTAGATGGTGCCCTATTTAATGTGAATGCAGCTATCTCTAATGCATAACCCCAAAATGGTAGTGGCAGATCGGCAAGAGACATCATAGAACGCACCATATCCAATAAGGTACGATTACGATGTTCAAACACACCATTGCGAAGTGGTGTTCCAGGTGGCATCAACTGTGAAACAATTCCACATTGTCTTAAGTGATTTCCAAACTCATAACTCAGATATTGTCCCCCTCGATCGGATCGTAGGAATTTAATCTTCTTGTTATGATGATTCCCAACTTCACTATGAAATTGCTTGAACTATTCAAACGTTTCTGACTTATGCTTCATTAAGTAAATATACCCATATCTACTTAAATCGTCGGTGAAGGTGAGGAAATAACGATATCCCCCGCGCGCATCAATACTCATCGGACCACGCACATCAGTATGTATGATTTCCAACAAGTCACTTGCCCGTTCCATTGTTCCGGAAAACGAGGGGTTTGGTCAGCTTGCCCATGAGGCAAGGTTCACATGTGTCAAGTGATTCAAAATCAAGTGACTCCAAGAGTCCATCAGCATGATGTTTCTTCATGCGCTTTACACCAATATGACCTAGGCAGCAGTGCCACAAGATAGTGGTACTATCTACATCTTTTGGCATCAATATAACGAACATGTGTATCACTACGATCAAGATTCAATGAACCATTCACATTGGGTGCATGACCATATAAGGTATTATTCATGTAAACAAAATAACCATTATTCTCTGACTTAAATGAATAACCGTATTGCAATATAAACACAATCTAATCATGTTTATGCCTCAACGCAGACAATAGATAACATTTATCTAGGTTCAACACTAATCTCGAAGGTAGAGGGAGCGTGTGATGGTGACCACATCAACCTTGGAAACACTTCCAAAACACATCGTCACCTCGTCCTTAGCTAGTCTCCGTTTATTCCGCAGCATTTGTTTCGAGTTACCAATATTAGCAACTGAACCGGTATCTCATAACCAGGTGCTACTATGAGTACTAGCAAGGTACACATCAACAACAAGTATATCAAATATATCTTTGTTGAAGTCACCAACCTTCTTATCTACCAAGTATTTGGGGTAGTTTCAGCTACCAGTGACCGTCCCCCTTACAATAGAAGCACTTAGTCTAGGGTTTGGGTCCAACCTTGGGTTTCTTCACTAGAGCGGCAACTGGCTTGCCATTCATGAAGTTTCCCTTCTTGCCCTTGCCCTTCTTGAAACCGGTGGTCTTGTTAACCATCAACACTTGATGCTCCTTCTTGATTTCTACCTTCGCAGCCTACCGCGAACAACTTCAGGATCTTCTCCATCCCTTTCATGTTATAGTTTATCACAATGTTCTAGCAGCTTGGTGATAGTGACTGAAGAACTCTGTCAATCACTATCTTATCTGGAGGATTAACTCCCACTTGATTCAAGTGATGTAGCACCCAGACATTCTGAGCACTTGCTCACTGGCTGAGCTATTCTCCATATTGTAGGCAAAGAACTTTTCAGAGGTCTCATACCTCTCAACACGGGCATGAGTCTAAAATACCAATTTCAGCTCTCAGAACATCTCATATGTTCCATCGCGTTCAAAACGTATTTTGGAGCCCCGATTCTAAGCCGTAAAGCATGGCACACTAAACTATCAAGTAGTCATCAGAACATGTCTGCCAGATGTTCACAACATCCATAGACGACGCTAAGGGGTTGGCACACCGAGCGGTGCATTAAGGACATAAGACTTCTGTGTAACAGTGAGGACAATGCTCAAATTACGAACCTAGTCCGCATAATTGCTTACAATATATTTCAACTTAGTCTTTCTCTAGGAATGTATTAAAACAGGGAGCTACAACGCGAGCTTTTGATCTACAACATAATTTGCAAAGATTGTTTAGACTATTGTTCATGAAAACGAGTTCAATTAATCATATTACCTAAGAACTCCTACTGAAATCAACATCCATCCGGTTGTCCGAGTGTAAGATGATCCAAATTCACCAACCCGAGTCCGATCATCACGTGAGATGAGGTGGTTTCAATGGTGAACATATCCATGTTGATTATATCTACTATATGACTCATGTTCGTACTTTCGGTCTCTTCTGTTCCGAGGCCATGTATGTACATGCTAGGCTCGTCAAGTTTAACCCAAGTTTTCCGCATGTGCAACACTGGCTTGCTCCCGTTTTATGTAAACGTAGAGTTTATCACACCCGATCATCATGTGGTGCTTCGAAACGATGAACTTTCGCAACGGTGCACACTTGGGGAGAACACAATTTTATCTTGAAATCTTAGTGAGGGAACACCTTATAATGCTATCGTCGTCCTAAGCAAAATAAGATGCATAAAAGGATTAACATCACATGCAAATCATAAGTGACATGATATGGCCATCGACTTGTGCTTTCGATCTCCATCTCCAAAGCACCGGCATGATCTCCATCATCACCGGCATGATCTCCATTATCACCGGCATGACACCATTCCATCAAGATCTCCATCATTGTTCCGCCATCGGGGTTGTCACGCCAACCATGCTTCTACTACTATTGCTACCGCTTAGCAATAAAGTAAAGCATGACATAGCGCTTAATGATTGACACGCAGGTCATACAATAATTTAAAGACAACCCTATGGCTCATGCCGGTTGTCGTATGCATCGACATGCAAGTCGATATAAACTATTACAAACATGATCATCTCATACATCAAATATATCTCATCATGTCTTTGGCCATATCATATCACAACATACCCTGCAAAAACAAGTTAGATGTCCTCTAATTGTTGTTGCATGTTTTACGTGGCTGCTATGGGTATCTAGGAAGAACGATTCTTACCTACGCAAAGCACAACGGTGATATGTAAATTGCTATTCAACCTTCTACAAGGACCGCCTTTGTCGAATCCGATTCAACTAAGGTGGGAGAGACACACACCCGTCAGCCATCATTATGCAGCAAGTTGCATGTCTGTCGATGGAACCGGTCTCATGTACATGGACATGTCAAGTGGATCTGAGCTGCTTCATCCCACAATACCGCTGAATCAAAATAAGACTAGGGAAGGAAGAAATCTGAATATCAACACCCACAAACTCCTTTGTGTTCTACTCGTGATGTCATCTACGCATAGATCTAGCTCATGATGCCACTGTTGGGAAATGTTGCAAGGAAAACAAAAAATTTCCTACGAACACCCAAGATCCAATCTAGGAGATGACCATCTACGAGAGGATAGATTGGATCTACATATCCATGTAGATTGCTAAGCGGAAGCATTAAGAAGTGTGGTTGATGTAGTCGAACGTCTTCGCGATCCAATGACGATTCGTCCCGTGAACTCTGATCTAGTGTCGAACGGACGACACCTCCGCGTTCAACACACGTAAGGTTGATGACGCCTTCACCTCCTCGATCCAGCGAGTGACGGTGAAGTAGTAGCTTGAGTCCTGCGATAGCACGACAGTGTGGTGGCGATGGTGTTGGAGAAATCTTAGCAGGGCTTTGCCAAGCCAAACGGAGAAGAAGGAGGACTAGGAGAGAGAGGAAGGGCATCACCGTGGCGTAGATCTGTATCTAAAAGGTGTGGCCGCCCTCTCTCTACCTCTCTATATATAGGGGGAAGGGGGAGAGGAGGCGCCCCGAGGGGATCCATCCAGGGCCGGCGGCCAGTAGAGTGAAACCCTAGATGGCTTTTCCCCCTTAAGAGACTTGGCCCCCAAGCCAAAGGGGTGGGAACCCTAGGGTGGCGCCCCACCTCCTCTAGCAACGTGAGAAGGGGTGAGGGGGGCGCACAGCCCATTAGT
>LR738710.1:700832709-700907957 GCA_902687465.1 Secale cereale | reverse complement strand
GAACTCTTCTTAATATATGGATATTCTTTAAAAACATGATAAACAATTTTTGAAATACATGATGAATATTTTTAAACACATGACACACATTTTTATAGCATTCCTAATGATTTTCTTAAATACCCATGGAATATATTTTTTAGAAAATTAGTGTAATAAATAAAAATTTAGAACATTTCTAAAAGTAGAGAAAAAGCCAGAAGGGAATATTAATAATAAAACCTTAGCTCGCAGCAGATGCCCATGCTGGCTCTGGCCTACTTATGAAGAACTGCTGGCGGTGCCACAGTCCGAATCGCTATAAGTGATTTATAGCATCACCATATTCCCTATTTGTTGATCACCACGACTGAAAATGTCGAGGATTCACACACATGGAGCCAGTGGATGGCCAGCCCAACTGGACGCAAGTGGTACCTGGGTTTAGTTAGTTTGTTTCTAGACTAAAAAAAGGAGTTAGTTTATTCTGTTATCGGGGCAATTATCATCTGTTTTTCTTGTTTGTTTCCCTCTAACTGTTTTATCTAGTTTTTTTCCTTTTTATTCTTTTATCTTTTGAAAAAATAACATTTTTGTTTTCAAAATTTGGTAATTTTTTTGGAATGTACAAAAAATAAAACTTATTTTTTTTTAAATTCATGGATATTTTTTAAATTGGTGAATAATCATGAATATTTTAAAAAATTCTGAATAAATTTAATATTGGTGAAAAACTGAAAGCTAGTTCCTAAACATTTTTAAAATATTTCAATAATATGTTTTTTCAACACCTGTAAAAAAACATCGACTGTTTTTTGTTTGTAGACGAAACCGATTGAAAACCCATAGCAACAACACAAAGAGGAAGCAAATTGCTAGAGAGGTAGCGCTGCACGCAACACAGAAGTGGGCCGGCCCACAAGGAATGCTATGTGCGTCGACCCCGCTATTTGACGTGGAGAGCATCAAATAGGAGGTCTCTAGCACGGAAAATGCCAATGGAGGCCGAGCTCCACGGAGCTCGGTATTTTGAAAAAAAATCAAAAGTCATATTTCAAAGTTTCAAAATAATTTGAAAAAAATCCTCCAAAACTTATATGATTTCTGCATGCACGTGTGGAAAAATCATTTGAAATTTTTGTGATTTGTAGGCTGTAGAAAAAAGACAAATTTCTGGCCCAATAACAAAACAAAGCGGCCCATTTTAGAAATACGATTTTGTCTTTTTCTGTACGCCACGTGTGAAAGTACATGGTTATGAATTTTTGCACATATGCAACACACATGTCTGAAAGTGTATACAAAAAATTTCAATTCTTTTATGAAGTGGAAATTTGTATTTTCAAAACGAGCTCCGTGGAGCTCGGCCTCCAAAAGCCCTCGCCCGTCTCTAGCACACCCTCCGAATTGAGTGGACAAATCGGCACGACCAATGCGCGCCCGCACGCAATGGCGTAGCCAGGCCTTGGGTAACAAGGGCCTAGGCCCGAGGCATGACAACAAGTTTCTTTATTGACTGTAGATGGAATAGCACAGTTTGACAGTGTTGTGTAGTGTAGCGCTGAGGTTGACCTGGGATGTGGTGTTTGGCTGGCTACGCCACGCATCGTATGTCGTCATAGGCTTTGCCTAGTAAGGGAGCTAAGCAGTGAGGAGGTAGTGGAGCGAAGCACCGAGCTTTAGCCAGCAACGATGTGGCAGCAACACATGTGGATGCACAAACAAACTCATTAGTGAAAAAACAGATAGTCAAAAATTTCGTTGGTGACGTCATTTTCCGTTAATACCTAAATAGTGTTGGCGTCGGCATAATTGACACGTCAGCTATATATGGTTAGTGTTGGCGTTGTTGTTTTAAAGATGTCACAAATATTTTGTTCCATCTGTACTCACCGTTTGGAAGATGGTGGTGGCGTTGGAATTCGATGCACGTCGTCGTTAATTAGTTAGTGCCGGCATGCAAACTTATGTTATGCCAGAAATAATTTTTCCATTTTATCAAGTGTTTTAATTATTTAATGGTTATCTAGTAAAAAAATGAACATTTTCTTGTCATCATCATTATTAGTATTTTTATTATTTTTATTACTTTACTACAAGTTCTAATTTTGAATCTTTTACTAATCTTAGTTTTTTTATTTAGGTTGTTATTATCTATCGCGTTGCGTTTTAGGCCCACGCAAGCACTGGCCCACCTGAGTTACCTCCACCTTAGTAAAAGACCTAGTCACCGCCCTCATTTCACCTTCCCCTCAACCAGCTGCCGCTGCCACCTCCGGATCTCGCCGGCCCTCGCCGCACCGTCAACAGTAAGGTTTGACCTCTCCTTCCCCTCCAATCGCATCTCCTTCCTCTCCACTCGTACCTCCTCCGTCCCCGGACATGCCACACTGAATTGATGGGGATTGCTTTGTGTAGAAATTTAGGGGATTGCTTTATGTAGAAATTTTAGTATCATGGATTGCTTTGTGTGATGTAGAATCCAACGTTAGTTCCATGGATTGCTTTGTGTATAAATTTTAGTGATAATTTGATCGCTATTGTGTCGAATCCGATTTTAATAGTTCATTTCGAGAATAATTTTTTCGAGTGTCTAGATTATTAATGATTCAAGTTCAACTTAATTTGATAGTGTAGACGAAATGTTTGCAATAAATAAGATGAAATCCTATAAATTAGATTGGCGGTGTAGAATTTGTTTATTTGTGTCTCCTTCCATGGATTTTGTTAATGTGTGTATACAATTATATTTAGCACCATAGTATCCGATTATGTTTAATAGAAATTGATGTACTAGTGTAGAAACCGATTGTACTTAGTGTTGATTTAGTAGTCTAGAACCTGATTATACTTAGTTTTCAATATGTTTTCTCTAGAATGTCACAACCACCACCATGTTGAGTGTGCAAGTCAAGATGCACAACGAGCCTTGTAATTGGCACGATGTTCGATATCTACTTCCAACTGTGTTTTGTTCCTGCAGCAGTAACAATTTATATGAACCTTCTAACAAGTAATTCTTTTGTTTTTCTTGCTAATGCCACTAATGCATATTGTGTGTGTTTTATTTTTTCTTACACATACCGTCTTTTGTAATGTCTGATTGGAATTCAATGAGCTCATTATTGGAGACACTGTGATCTTCGACGCTCCTGGGCCCCCACACTATGGAGGTCGAGAAGGGACGAAAGATATCCCAAATTGGAGGAGATGAATGCGATCGTTCTATCGCCCACATGCATCTCACTGAGGGTGAATTGATCAGCTTCTCCTTCAGAAGACAAACTCCAAGACTGTTTGTTATCTATGTGAACTCAAAGGATGAAGATGATGAGAGCCCACTTAATGAAGCCATCTATACCCATAGAATGCGGCTAAGTGAGGAGGAATCGGGCAACCTCTACTACATACTTTAGCCATGTGATGCCTACGTCGGGATGCCATTCATGACCCGCCTGACACGGACGAATGTTAACCACCATGTCATGGTATGTTACTTAGTGTAGTAATTTGATGATACTATATTACTTCCATGGATTTCCTTGTGTGGTATGTTGTGACATGCTTAATATAGAATTTGATGATATGCTTAGTGTAGTAATGTAATATGCTTATAGTGTAGTAATGTGATGATATGCTTAGTGTAGAATTTGATGACATGCTTAGTGTAAGAACATGTGGTGCCCCCATGTTTGGTTTTGGTAATTGATAACCATCTCTATGGACTAATGGTTGCCTTGAGTTATATTTGAAGGGTTTGTCCATAGGCTTTTCTTGGAGTCAATTTGTTGGTTTCAAGGAGAGTTTGTGTTGACCAATGTGCTATTAAGGAATTATCCAAAGATTGGTCACGTGAGTGTTGAGCTTATTGCAAGCATGTCTTGTAGAAGAAGAAGAAGAAGAGTGTGTGATCATTCATGTTTACCTTCAAGACATCATCCAAATGAACAGAGTTGTAAAGTTTCAAGGTTGATCAAGACCAAGTACAGAGAGTGATTCAAGTTGATCAACACACAAAGCGTAGAAGATGTACCGAGAGGGATCAAGTGATCCCATGGTATGGTAAGTATTGTCCATTACACTTGGTGTACTAACCCATGGTCTACGTGAGAGTTCTATGTGGTGTTAGGTATGTTTCCATGGGCTTGTCAAGAGGAAGATATTATACAACCCATGGAGGATGACATCAAGTGGTGATCGTCATCAAGATTGTGGTGTGCAAGTTCAAGTGGAGCATCACAAAGAGATAAAGTGCTTGAAGCTTGCCGTCCATTGTGGCGTCAATGGACTTGTGTAGATGTGCCAAAGAGTGGCTCACCCATAGTGGAGTATGGGGGAGCAATCAACTAGTCTTCATCGAGCCAACGCAATCAAGTAATGTGGTCCAACTTGAGGGAGTCAAGATCGTCATCATCCAGCTCAAGTGGACTATGTGCAAGGCAAAGGTTTTCCCATGATAGGTCTTCTATTTTACCGGTCTCATGGTGGTAGTTGGGAGACCGGGTTACAGGATCGATTGTCGTGCTATCGAGGGTGGCTCTCGATGAGTAGCTTGATCGTATCGTTCGTCGAGAGCTGAAACCATTGCATCCTTGCATCATCTTTATTGGTTCTTGTTTGGTTCTTCTCCTTGTGAGATTTGGAACTTATGAGCATTTTCATGACAAGTTCGAGTTCATCGAAAACATAGTTCACATGCATCTTGTATGATGTTTTCTATGTTGGGGTTTTTGCCGGTTTTCTTTGTGAATCTTAGAGCTTAGGGTCATCTTGATGACAAGCTCGAGTTCATCAAAAACGGAGTTCACATGCATCTTCTATGATGTTTTCGATGTTGGAGGTTATGCCAGTTCTTCTCTGTTGGAGGTTTCACTCTTCGTTGTTGGATAGTATTTGTCGTCATCTATCCAACAAGCTTGAGTTTGCTCAATTCGGAGCTCATTTGCAAAAGTTGTGGCAGTTCTGGTTTTCCTAGATCATCTGTTTGCTTGGAAGTGACATTGGGAGGCGCCAGCGGTAGTACCGCGGCCCTGGAGCGGCGGTACCGCTGATAGCCACAAGCTAACAGCCACAGCGGTAGTACCGCCCACGGTTACAGGGTTCCGTGCTAGTACCGCCTTGACTCGAGATCTGCGTGTCTCGTGTCGGGTTCAGCGGCAATACCAGGAGCAGTAAGAGTGATAGTACCGCTTGTAAGCGGTAGTACCGCCCCTACTACCGCTACTAGTGCCACTCAAAGGCCCTCCTCTGTTTCCTTCTTCCTTTGGCACTGTGCGAGGTCCCAACGGTAGTACCGCTGGGTCGAGCGGCAGTACTGTTGTGGCCAGCGATAGTACCACTCCCTAGAGCGGTAGTACCGCTCGCTGCAGGCCGAGAATGGGGATAACCGTTGGATTTCTCCCCTTTTATAAAAGGTGGTCTTCTTCCCCAAGGAGCGTTATCCTTCTAGCTCGTGTTCTTCCCCATTGTTGACCTTCTTCGAGCTTGCTATCTCACAATCCCTCCATGGATTCTTGCTAGTTTTGGGGGGAAAAGAGAGAGGAGATCTAGATCTACGTTTCCACCAATCACTTTCTCCTCTATGTGAGGGGAAACCTTTGGATCTAGATCTTGGAGTTCTTGGTGTTCTCCTTCTTGTTCCTCCACTCATTTTCCTCCATAGCATTAGTTGCTTTGGTGGGATTTGAGAGTGAGGGACTTGGGCACTCTGTGTGCCCTTGCCATTGCATTTGGTGCATCGGTTTGAGTTCTCCACGGTGATACGTGGAAGTTACAAGTTGAGAAGCTTATTACTCTTGGGTGCCTGTTACCCTGAGCTTGTTCCTCTTTGGTGCCTTGGTGCCCTAGATGGTTTATGGTGTTCGGAGCTCCGGGCAAGCGTCGGGGCCTCCAATTAGGTTGTGGAGATTGCCCCAAGCATTTTGACGGGTTCTGGCGACTGCCTTCAAGGGTTGCCAAAGTGTAAGGGTTTGGTGACCGCCCCCAAGGGTTGCCATTTGTACGGGTTCGGTGACCTCCCTCAAGGGTCCCTTAGTGGAATCACGGCATCTTGCATTGTGCGAGGGCGTGAGGAGATTACGGTGGCCCTAGTGGCATCTTGGGGAGCATTGTGCCTCCACACCGCTCCAAACAGAGATTAGCATCCGCAAGGGTGTGAACTTCGAGATACATTGTCGTTTCTGCGTGCCTCGGTTAGCTCTTACCCGAGCCCTTTACTTATGCACTTTACTTTGTGATAGCCATATTGTTTCTTGTCATATATCTTGCTATGACTTAGTAGTTTATCTTGCTTAGCATAAGTTGTTGGTGCGCATGGGTGAGCCTAGTTGTTGTAGGTTTTGTGCTTGACAAATTAACCTCTAGGTTTATTCCGCATTTGTTCAAGCCTAAACCATAATTATTTTAAAGCGCCTATTCACCCCCTCTAGGCGACATCCACGACCTTTCACTTAGTGTAGTAATTAATGTACGTGATGGTATGCTTATAGTGTAGTAATGTGATATGCTTAGTGTAGTAATGTGTTGATATGCTTAGTGTAGTAATATGTTGATATGCTTGGTGTAGTAATGTCATATGCTTAGTAATGTGATGATATGCTTAGTGTAGTAATGTGAAATATGCTTAGTAATGTGATATGCTTAGTGTAGAATTTGATGATATGTTTAGTGTAGTAATGTGATATGCTTAGTAATGTGATATGATTATAGTGTAGTAATGTGATGATATGCTTCATATAGAATTTGATGATATGCTCAGTGTAGTAATGTGATGATATGCTTACAGTGTAGAAATATGACATGCTCATTTATCATATGAGTTTTTTTCCTGAAATTACCCAAGAGGCTAGGTCTGAATTGTGGCATTGATCCGGATAAAGCAAACATTGCTGGACTACGCATTACCAAAAGGGGCTCCATCATCACATGTGTTTACGCAGTGGACACAAACGTCGCACTGTCTTTAGTGCGGCAGGGTGGAACAACTTCCTTGCTGGCAAGAATCTCCGGGCTACAGATGACGTATTAGTCACTATCAGGAAAACCTCACGCCATGACTTGAGGATGATGATCATAATTGACGTCCTTTAAATACGTAAGTCGATGGATTTGTGTATGAACTATTGACTATGAACACGGTTAGGTATAAATACATAAGTTGGTGGTTTCCTAACTATTGATCATCATTCGTTTTCTCTCCGCTTTCGACCCATTCCCGGCCCAAGTTTGAGCCGAGTTTGCGGCCGAGCGGACAGCGTGCGGACGAGCGAGAAGTGCGCCCTTGTCCTCCCTGGCCTGCCCGTCGGTGGCATAGCCGGTCACTTTGCCTCCTTTTCCTCCAAAACCTCCCGCGGCCCGCCCTCCACTCTCTCGCACCCCCGACCTTCCCCTTTCTCCGTCCGCCATGGCCGACGACGTGAATCCAGGCGACCCACCACCTGCCACGAAGAAGCCCATGGCGAAGAAGAAGAAGCCCGTGACGAAGAAGCCGCCGTCGGAGCTCTCGCCAACGTCCCTCGCCAAGCTCGACAGGGAATTGGCCAAGAGGAGAGACTGGTGAGCCGTGGAAAAGGAGAAAAAGGCCACCGCGCGGTACGCATCCGAGTGTGCCCTGCGGCACCAGGCCGAGATAGACGACAAGGAGTCCATCGCGTCTCCAAGGCGCACACCCTCCTCATGATGGGTGGTATTGCGCACCCCACGTCGGCCATATCTCGGCTGCTGTCATGGCCGCGGCCAGCACATGCCCGTCGGCCCATCGACCGCCGCAACACTGTTCCCCTAGCTGCCTGTCTCACACGGCACGCCGGATTTTTGTGCTCCGCCGCCACACGACCATGGGCAGACGCGATTCTCTATGTCGCCGGACTGCACGGCGGTCGACCCGACTACGCAGGCAGGTGGCATCGACTTCAACATCACGCAGGGCTATAGTGGGGCTGGCCATTGTGAAGACGGTGCACAAAGAGAGCAGCCCCGGTCGTTCGAGTCGGCTAGCATTGCTGGCGCCCGCAAGCTGTTCGACGATATGCCACCGCCGACGCAGACGTCCACGGTCGATGGCCCGTACTACTCCTCGTTCATGCAAAACCTCATCTTCGAGACCGTGGTGAGGCATTCCATGTCGACGGCCAAGGGCAACCTTTTGATGCCGATGCGATCCAAAGCCAGGATGGCCGTGGTACCTATGATGACTCTCAGTTCGACGACCATGATGATGCCGATGAGGACGACCATGGCAACTTGTGGCATGAATATGATGACTTGTATTGTGAAGATGAGGAAGATGAGGTCGACATTTCCGCGGAGCCATTCCATTTCATCGACGAGCTCACCCAAAAGGCCGAATCACAAAAGAGAAGGAAGAACATTCGCACGGGATCATATAGCAAAGCCGAGGACACTTTGATATGCGAGAGTTGGAAGGAAATCGGCCAAGATCCAATCAAAGGTGCCGAGCAAAAAGGAGTGGTCATTTAGACAAGAGTTCACAAGAACTTTTATGAGCGAAGAAAGTTTGCCCCCTACCAATTCACAAGCACTCGCAGCATCAATTCAATCCAAAAAAGGTGGGGATTCATCCATTCCATCATGCGTCCATTCATGTTGGCATGCCATTTTAGTTTTATGCATTCTATGTTCTTTCATGTCACAACTGTGGCCGCATATTTGATTGTGCAGGCATTCTAATATGGCAACTGTTAGGCGTCGGTCGCCGCGCAACCGCACGATAGAGGCCTCCTTGACCGTCCGATTAAGTCGTTTGGCCCTCGCAGGAGTCCCATCTCTTCTTCCTCCTGCGACAGATTTCGGTAGACCCTCGTCGCTCCCCTTTAGCCTCCCCGCTTGTAGCTCCGAGCGCGGATCGTCGATGAGCGGTCCTTGCCCCCCTTTAACCTCCTAGCTTGCAGCTCCGGGCATGGCTCGCTGGCTCGCAGTCACCGCTCGCCGGCTCTAAGATTGCAACGCTGGTGCCCCCGTGTGGTTCTGCCCTATGCAACAAATCGCTCTCACGGTTCCATCAAATCAACCTGGAGGTTGCAGCAAACTCGGTCACGCCATCGTAACACGTAGTCGTGTTGGTTCCAGCATGCCGCCACCGAGGTTCCAGCACGAGGAAACACCGTCACCAGTTGCAACATACTTGATGCCGCCACAACCCATCGCAGCTCCCGACGTCGCCAGTCTTAGTACAGGCCCCACGCCAGTTGCAGCACAGTGGTCAGCCCCCCATGCTTCCACCATTCCCTGGTTGAAGCATTTTTGGTGTTGGTTTTAGCTCTTTCCATTGCCGGTCCTAGCTTTTCCGTGGCCACGGCTTCTGCCATCTCCTAATGGCAGCTTCCGCCATTCTCCTATGCAACAAAACACTAGCCGGTCCGAGTAATACAAAATTATGGTTCCAGCAAAAATCACTCACCATTGTCGGTTCCTGCTAAAACTCTTGCCAGTCCCAGCAAAAACTCTCGCCGGTCATAGCTCTGCGTTATGCCGGTTGCAGCATGGACTTCATCATGCCGGTGCCACAACCACACAACACTACGCTCCCAGTCGTCTGCGGTTGCCCCTTTTGCAGCGTAGGTGGTCATCTTCTACATCTCCGGCGAGGTGTTGGTTGCGCGGCTGCTACACTGCTGCATGGTGTACAGTGGCCATGGCTCATGGCTGACGAGGAATAGGACGAGGAGGTGGAGTAGGGAATGGAGAAGAGGAGGAGATTGTTGCCGACGGGGAGCCAGTGGAGGGGGAGACCGGGTTCCGTGTGTTGTCGTGCGGAGGCAGCGGCCGGATCGCTGGAGCGAAGCCAGGAGCCTGCGGAGGGGAAAAGGCGAAGCAAGACAAAGAAGACGATAGAGACGAGCAGAACAACGCACGATGTGTTTAATGTGACGTCCTGTGCGCAACCGGCCCATGACTGGACAATCGTCCGGGTATAAACATTCCCCCTCCAATATTTGGAAGCCTTCGAGGCCCGGCACAAAGACAAGCCATTCAATCTCACGCATTGTTGGGTGCTCATCAAAGATTGCCCCAAGTTCAAGGACCAATACAATGCTCGTAGGAAGAAGAGAGGAGATAAGGAGGCGGCGGCTGAGGATGATGTGAGAAACGTGCTCAAGAGGCCGAGGGGCAAGACAAGCTTGAAGTCTGACAAGAAGCATGATGCGTATTCTATAGCCTTGTAAGGAACTTTGGGGATATGATGAGCCAAAAGGAAATGCAGGATGATAGGAAGAGCAAAGGGAGGGAGGCGCAAATGAAGATATACTTAGATCTTCAAACGAAGAAGTTTGACATGGAGGACGCTGTAAGGAGGAGGAAGCTTGACATCGAGGAGGCCGCTCAACTCAAGAAGCTAGAGATCGAGGCCATCAATGCCGACACAAAAGCCAAGGAGGTGGCACCAGCGATCATGATCGTCGACAAGAACAACATATCACCGGAGAGGAAAGCTTGGTTCACGAACCGACAAAAGGAGATGTTCTCCCTCGACGGCATGGTCTAGGTGAGACGATGGCCGCGATGGCGGTCCTTTTTGAAGGCCAGCACTTGTGCCAGCCATTGGCTTTGTTGCCGACAAGAAAACTTGTCTCTTTTGAAGGCCGGTTAATGTGCCGGCCGCTGGCTTTGTTGCCGACGTTGACTATAGGCCGCCGGCAGTGTTGCCAGCCGACGTGAACTAGTGCGTACCGTGGCCGAGGCTGTAAATCCTTTGTTACTCACTTTTGCATGCACACGAACAAGATGGGACCAAAATGTGGGTGCGAGTTGAGCGCACGGCCAACACATCCACGAATCCGGGTGGACACGGCCCCATTGCCACACCCAAACGGATAAAATCCGGACAAAGCGGACGTCCGATTGGGGTCGGGCGTTGGAGTTGGCCTTACTCCCGTTTGGTAGCAACTGGATGTAATCAGATACCCCGTAAACAAATCCCAGGCCGATTCACCATCGATTACGCCCACCCCCGACCGTTTTTCGTTTGTGTTACCGAAGCGTTAGCCTCTCTTCCTCTAGGATCCACCTCTACTCTAATCTCTGCTGCTGCCCAAAAATCCTTCATCAAGAAGCAGGGCTGAATCTTGGTGCCGTGCTCCGATCTTGGTCGCAACCTTCCCCTCGACGTCATCGCCGTCAGGGAAGTCATCGCCCAGCTCTTCTCTCTATCGCCGACGAAGCTACCAAATCAGCTGCTTCCATCGCCGGAGAGGAGCTTCCACACCGAGCTGACCCCGACCTTTTCTTCCTTGTCGGACGAAATTGCTGCATCCCCCGACCTTTCCTTCCTTGTCGGGCGAAGGTGATGCATCATCGTCTTTGTTCCGCCGCTGCCGGCCTGTCTACCCTCCCTTCCAGAGACCCAAACCTGCAGCCGCGCCTCCGCCATCACCCTGTCCCGAACGAGCTCTACATCATTCCCTGCGGGCCAATAGCTCATGTGCGACACATTTCACGTGAATTGGAAGGAGTGCGATGTGTTTGACGAAAATAGCTGTAGTGCAACGCTTTAGAAGCCCAAATAGCTAAGGCCCACTCGGGCGATTAAAATGGTCGTCAACGGGAGTGAGATTATGTTTAAGACATGTGGGTCCCACTTGACAGAGCATCTAGTTACGGCCCCACTTGGCAGTGCATCAGGTGAGATGTGGCTCCGTGCCTGCCTGAATCAGGTGAGCAGTGACATGTTGCTCCCTCCTCTTCGTTCTCGGCGGTGAGCCGGCGACGGCGCCAGAGCTTTTTTTCTCGGTGACAGCAGCGGCGGAGCTGTCGTTCTCGGCGACGGCGGCGGCGACTGTGTTGACTAAATCCTGAACCCTTGTCCTGTTCCCTCCTTGTCGAGTTAGATATCACCACATCGCCTCTGTTTCCTCTTTTTTTGGTCGATTTGATCCAGATTTGGGTGCGGGGGAGAGGGGCTGACTGCGATGGAGCCGCCAGAGACAACAACGTCGACTAGGTATGTGCATCCTTTCCAACCTATGCGATTTGTGCGTCGTCTGCTTCCGCTAGCTCACACTGCCCGCCATTGACAAACAGGGGTAGGACATTCAAATTCACTGTGAAATTCTTTCCTTCTAAGGCGAAGCTAGGTGATGGTAGCGTGCGAGACATAGAGAGAGATACAATTGTGAAATGGGAGGTTTAATGTACAGAGATTGATCCTCGGGAAATACAAAGCATGGAAGAGAGGGTCGTGTGAAATGTCGTGGAAAAAATTGGGGAGAGCATTTTTTGGGGTCCAGAGCAGGAGGTAGCATTGTTACAGTTTGATAATTGGAAGGATGAGTATGTGAGAATTGAGAATGGTGAAGAGATGGTTGATGAAATTGATTGGCAAGACGGCTGGGCAAGCAAACAGACAACCTTTCATGCAGAGCTCGTTGATCTAAAATCAGATTCTAAGGTTGGATATGTGCCCTCAAAGTTGGCTTCACAGATGGTAGATGATGATTGGCTTCACAGAGACAGATAACACCCATGTTTATGGGTGAAGTGACAGTAATAGGGGGGTTGATCAAGATGTAGAAGAGGGTTGTGATGGTGATGCATGGGTTGTTTGTGTTGATTGGAATTTAGTACAATTAGAAGACACTACTGATTTGGTCATTGCACCAATGGCCGACACTGAGATGGCCAATTATTTTGGCATTCCAGTAGATCCAGTAGATGATCAAGATGAGGAAGAGAGGGATGAATCTAGTTTGCCTAATGATGCTAACAGAGATGTTTGTGAAGATGTGGATGGACAGCTGATGAAAGATGTTGCAGATGATGTAGATGATGCACATGATGATGAGCTTGTAAGTGTGTATGACAAAGAAAATCCTATTATTGAAGTAGGCAAGTTGTTCCCAAGCATGCAGGAGTATAGGATGTGTTTCAAGACTTATGCAGTCAAACATGAGTTTGATGCCAATACTATGTGGACTGACAGAAAGAGATTTTATGCAAGGTGCAGAAGTTTTGATGGAAGCGTCAGGCCTTGCAAGTGGTACATATCTGCCAAAATTCAACCAGATGGAAGTACCATCAGGGTTAATCAAATCCCAAATCCACATACTTGTATTACAAGTTCACAGAGAGTATCAACCATGACATCACAACTTTGGATTGCAGAAAAGATCACTCCAATTTTAGCCAAGAAACAAAACACTACAGTAAAGAAACTTAAAGTGGACTTGGAAAAGACATACCCCATTAAGGTGAAGTATACCACATTGTGGAAAGCAAAATAGAGGGCAGTGAAAGCATTATATGGTGATTGGGAAAATACTTTTAGGATGCTTTATAACTTCAAAGCGGAGGTGGAAAAGAGGTCGCCTAGTAGTGTTGTGGAGATAGATACTGAGGTATCAGAAGATGGTAGAGTTCTTTTCTCCAAGTTCTTTATGGCTTTAAATCCTTGCATAGATGGTTTCAAAGCAGTGTGCCGTCCATATTTGAGTATAGACTCATCTTTTTTGACTAGCAAATGGAATGGTCAATTGGCAGCATGCAATGCTTTAGATGGACACAACTGGATGTTCCATGTTGCTATTGGTTTGTTTCAGTCAGAGACAGAGGTTTCATGGACGTGGTTCATGATGTAGTTGAAAAGATGCATAGGGCCAGTGTCACCTTTGGTAGTACACACAGATGCATGTAAAGGGCTAGAAAATGCAGTGAAGAATGTTTTTCCTCATTGTGAGCAGAGGGAGTGCTTCGGCCATATGTGGATGCATTTGATCAAAAAATTCAGAGGGGAAGAATTTGGGAGAATGTGACCAGCTGCAAGATCTTACACCAAACAAACACATTCATATCATCTTGATAAGATAAAAGGAGCATGCAGTGTGTTTGGTCCATGGTTGAACACCTATCATTCTCTATTGTGGTACAGGTCAGGATTTAACAGTGCCATCAAGTGTGATCATATCAACGATTACTTGCCAGAAAGTTTTAACAACAAGATAAAGCAGTTAAAGAACTTGCCTGTGCATGACATGGTTGACCAGATCAGGATCATGATCATGCGCATATGGGAATTGGGAAGAAGGATTGGTGATTGTCTGCAAGGGGATAAGCTTCCTGCAGTGGTACAACAGATGGTGAACAGGAGTAGGAATCTTACACATTTGTCTGTTGAAAAATCTTCATTGTGGGGTGCTGAAGTTAGAGATACCAAGACTGGAAGGAGGCATGTTGTTAACACTGAGTTGCATGAATGCACTTGCCTCGAGTGGCAACACACCGGGAAACCTTGTGACCATGCCATACTTTTCTTGGCCTCCCAACCCAAGATAAACATGCACTCATACTTGCATGAATACTACTCAGTGGGAAGATTCAAGACTGCATATGCAACTCCAATTCTAACACTTACAGATCAGTCTCAGTGGCCTGAAGTGGAAATTGAATTATCCATGTGTCCCCCCCTAACAAAAAGAAAAGCTGGCAGGCCTAAAGAGAGTAGATTCAAGGCATGGTTTGAGAAAGGTGGGAGTAGTAAAAAGGGGAAGGGGAAGAAGGATGCAAAACCAAAAAGGTCCCAAAAAGGTAACAAAAATAGATGCAAGCTGTACCAGGAACTTGGGCACCGAAAAGGATCTCCAAAATGTCGTTACACTCCTGAAAGGCCAAAGTATGTTTACGTTTTTTTTAAATTTGGGTATTGTATTTAATTACTAGCCAAATTACAAAATTTGTTTTCCAGGAGGAAGCGTGGAGTCAACCCCTTGTTGTTGAAGATTGCTGGGCAATCAAAAAGGCAAGAATCAATGGCTGTAGAAAAAAGAGAAGTTATGGTGATGAACTAGAGTTGGATGATGCTGCGGTGCAAAATGAGCAAGGGTTGGATGATGTTGTGATGCAAAATGATCAAGATTTGGATGATGTTCTGGTGCAAAACGAGGCATTCTTTGATCTTGTGATGCATCATGACCAACATTTGGATGATGATGTGGTGCAGAATGTGGTGCAAACTGAAGCTGTTGTGGCAGATGTTCTGCAAACTTAAACTGAAACTGAAGATGTTCTGCAAACTGAAGCTGTTGCGGCAGATGTTCTGCAAACTGAAACTGAAACTGAAGATGTTCTCCAAACTGAAGCTGTTGCGACAGATGTGATGCAAACTGAGCCTATATTGCAAGTTGTATTACCAATTGAAGCTACCAGAGTTGTTGTTGTGCAAACTGAGCCTCATGTAGATGTTGTGGTGCCAACTCCAGCTGTCCTAGCTAGTCCATTTATGAAAACCAAGAGTTTGAGTGAACTAGGTGTCGTTCGATCAAAATGTGGTAAGAAGAAGAAGAAATCGAGTGCTAAGAAGAAGAAGTGAAAACTTCATTTGTCAAACTTGTGTAATGGTGATGTGTGTTGTAGAATAAAAAACTTGCCTCAATTTGTGTAAACTGGTATTTGTGTAATGCTATTTAAATTCTGGCCGAATTTCAAATTTGACCCAAAATTCAAGTTTGACCCAAAATTCAAATTCAAATTTGTTTAGTATGTGGTATTGATGGTACAATGCTTTAATATTAGTCATATGCATGTTAAGCGATCAATCTGAGCACTTATTGTTGATGTGAAACACTAGTCGTGATAAATGTGCTCCAAATGAGCTCCGAAGCTAGGCTAAACACCCCATTCCTAAGCAAAAAAATCGACCTTTTATAAATGGGCCAAAAATAAAAACTTGACATCTAGTGTGCAAATATAGGGTCCATGCCAAATGTAGGATCATTTGGATAAACTATGACAAGCTTAGCCCTAAACCCTAGCGTGAATTCCATGCAACCTCGTTCATCATAGCTATGTTTTGTGAAGGGTTTTTCATGAAAATACCCATAGACCAAGTTTCTTATTTTTTCCAGCAACTCACTCACATAGTATGATGATGGGTGAAAGTTTCATATTTTTATGATTTTTTTGAATTAGTTATGCTCAACCCTAGCTTGAATCCCATGAAACCTTGTTCATGATAGCTATGTTTTGTGAAGGGTTTTTCATGAAAATACCCATAGACCAAGTTTCTTATTTTTCCCAGCAACTCACACACATAGAATGATGCTGGGTGCAAGTTTCATATTTTTATGATTTTTTTGAATTAGTTAGGCTCAACCCTAGCCCTCAAAACCCTCTCAAAACCCCTCATAACCCCATTTGAAACCCCACGTCCTTCCGAGCCGCTAGAACTCTGTTGGTGAACGGTATGGATCATGCGCTAGGGCCACGTCACTGATCCGCGTGATGCTCTGTGATTGGCTGGATTCGACAAACCTGGATAACCCCCCTCTTCTCTGGATCGCTGGATCACTGCGTATTCAACGGTCTGGATCAGCATGCAGTGCCACATCAGTGATCCACGGGCTATGCTCTGATTTGCTGTAGTGGTTTTTTAGAGGATGCAATGCCATGCAGTAGCCGTTTGTTTTTTACGCTGCGCCGAGTGGGCTAGCCGTTGGGCTCTGGTAAAAGAAGCCCATATGTTAGACCCTTGGACCAAACGTTGTCTCCTCTAGCCAGACCCTAGCCAGCAAGCTACATTGCCACGCTTGCATGCACGGGCGGCACACACAAAGAATACGTGGCAGCCGTGTCCCCTTGACCCACGACGGCACAGATGCGTGCGGGACGTCGTAGCATGGCAATTGATGCAGAGCATTGATGCACGTGATAGAAGAATGGGCAGGCGTGACCCCTTGACCCACGATCGATGGCACAGACGCGTCACAGCTTGGCTATTGATACAGCGTTTGATGGTAGCCTTGGTTTCCCACGCTCGTGTACACACTTCGATGGGGCGCCACCAAACGCCTCCCGCTCATTACTTCCACCCGATGAAACCACGTCGCACTTGGGCTATTTAAGCCACACCTATCGTCTTCCTCTCCCTCCTCATCCATACCCCCTACCCCATCCTCTCCCATCTGCCATCCTTCTTCCTTCTTCTCCACAAATCAAACCCGATCGAGCCACCACGCAGTACAACGGCCCCACCTACTGCTTCCCCCAACCGTGCCGGAAAGGCTCTACCCGGTCGGAGTCTACGTAGAGAGAACCCTTAGGGTGTGGGCGATCTCAAGGTGGAGGGGCGCAAGGGAGTTAATAGAGTTCTTCCTTGCGGCCGGCTTCCGCCACCTCCCCCGTGGCTCTCCAAGGATGTTCCATGTTGAGGAGGTCAATCACAATGGTGTTGTGGTTGCGCTCCTTTCTACGTTCACCAACCCCTTCGACGCTTTCCACCTCCTCGGGCGAGTGTTTTGGTGTGGGTGTGAGTTTATAGCTTTCACCACCCATAACATCTTCACCGACTTCAACAACATCTTCCCCAACAATGGCGCTATGCACACGCTCCCGTACCCCATCGACAATGAGGAGGTGTGAAGGGCGCCCGGAGGAGCGAGGTGGCGTTCACCCGGAGGAGGAGAAGGAGAAGAACCCGCGTTTGGTGCCCCCTGATCTATCTATCTAGCTAGCTATATATCTATTGTATTAGTATTTTAAATTGTAATTGTTATGCTACTATTATTAAGTTGTATTAGTATTTTAAGTTGTAAGGCTATCGTGGAACTATGGCTTGTAATTGTTATGCTACTATGTAATCGTTATGCTACTATATATATTGTTGTTTCGTGCTATTATTTGTAGATTGCTATGGGTTGTTCTTGCTATTATTTTTGTATTGCTATGGGTTGCTACGGGCCGGGTTGCTATACCCAAATCACTACACACACCATCTTCACAATATTGGTCAAATCATGGGTCATGACCCAAACCATGGACATGCAACTAGGAGCCCCATGCAAACCCACCATGGACATGCAACTAGGACATGCAAACCCACCATGGACATGCAACTAATTTACTTCATGCAAGCATGCAACTCATTTAGTTCATGGAACATCAGACATGCATAAAAACAATCATAAAACAATAGTGGACAAGCAACAAATATGTAAAGCAAAAAAAGTTACAACACATACATGTGTTCATGCATCCATGCACGAATGTATCTATCTATCCTCCTTAAAATTGACTCAAAAAATTAATTGAAACATTTTTAAGGTGGATACATACATTAAATTTAGTGCATCAAAAAATGATCCATCACAAAATTTAGTGCAAGAAAAAGGCCAAAGTAAAAAGCAAGTAACATTTTATTTGCCGAAGTTAGAGGTTTATTTGCTGAAGCAACATTTTATTTTGAGGTTTAATCGAAGCATTTTTCTCTAAACATGGTTGCCTCTATGCTATAAAAAAGGGCCGGTGCCCCTACGAGGGTGGGCTGGTCTCTATTTGGGCATGGTTATTTTCTCACGGCCCAACATCTATTCGGCAGCCCAGTTTTGTTTTTACAAGAAACTGAATTTGGGTGTGTACTTTGTTAACTGAAGAACAAAAATAGAGGAAACAGATCATGAACACTGCATAATTTGTGTTCCAATTGCTGCTTCAATTCAGATACATGAACTTGGCATGGCGCACAGATCACAACCTCTACCCTGACAGGCCTAAATGCCCATTCTAATGACGGATGAACAACAAATAAAACAAAAACAAAGCAATGATACAACAATAGAACCCCCCTGCCATGATATTTGCTTGCTTCTGCAAATCGATCATCTGCATTAGATGTTTCTTGATCTTCTTCAGTTCTTTGGTCAGTTCGGACTCCACATGTAGTTCAACATTCTGTGCATACATCGCCATCGGCACGACTCTGCCCGTCCCTCCGCCCGAGCTCCCCATATTCTCCACAGCAATCGGCGGCACCCCACCCAAATTGAGCTCCTAGGTTGCGACCACGCTCGAATCAACGTAGCCCTCAAACCGAATCCTATCAACATATTCATCAATCCACTCGAAATGGCAACATTTCTTCATGATCTGAAAACAACAACATGAACCCTAAATCCCAAATCCGAGGAGAAAAAACATAATATGGAGAAATCAGAACAAAAGACAGCGAAAGAACGGGCTTAGAACTGAGATCTAACCTTGCCATCCCTTCCTACCATTGGTTTGCTCAAGCATTTCACAAATGCCCGCCCAAGATCTGTTGGGGAACGTAGTATTTTAAAATTTTCCTATGATCATGCAAGATCTATCTACCAGATGCATAGCAACGAGAGGAAAGAGTGTGTCTACGTACCCTCGAAGACCGGAAGCGGAAGCGTCAAGTGACGCGGTTGATGTAGTCGAACTTCTTCGCGATTCAACCGATCAAGCACCGAACGTACGGCACCTCCGCGTTTAGCACACGTTCAGCTTGATGACGTCCCACGAGCTCTTGATCCAGTTGAGCTTCATGGGAGAGTTTCGTCAGCACGACGGCGTGGTGACGGATATGATGTATTCACCGGCGCAGGGCTTCGCCTAAGCACCGCGACGGTATGACCGAGGTGTGTTTCTGTGGAGGGGGGCACCGCACACGGCTGGAACAATTCAACTTGTGTGTCTATGGGTGCCCCCCTGCCCCCGTATATAAAGGAGCAAGGGGGGAGGCCGGCCGGCCCTTCTATGGTGCGGCTAGGGGTGCAATCCTACTAGGAATAGGATTGCAATCCTATTCCTAGTAGGAACTACCAAAGAAGGAAGAGAGGGAAAGGAAAAGAGGGAGAGGTGGCGCCCCCCAATCCTAGTCCAACTAGGAACCCTAGGTGGGGCGCCGGCCAGCCCCTATGGGCTGCCTCTCTCTTTTCCATAAGGCCCACTATGGACCATCCCCCTTCGTAGGGGGTTCCGGTAACCCCCTCCGGCAATCCCGTTAAATCCGAAACTTTTCCGGAACACTTCCGGTGTCCGAATATAGTCGTCCAATATATCAATCTTTATGTCTCGGACATTCCGAGACTCCTCCTCATGTCCGTGATCTCATCTGGGACTCCGAACTACCTTCGGTACATCAAAACTCATAAACTCATAATACCGATCGTCATCAAACGTTAAGCGTGCGGACCCTACGGGTTCGAGAACTATGTAGACATGACCGAGACTCATCTCCGGTCAATAACCAATAGCGGAACCTGGATGTTCATATTGGTTCCTACATATTCTACGAAGATCTTTTATCGGTCAAAACCGCATAACAACATACGTTGTTCCTTTTGTCATCGGTATGTTACCTGCCCGAGATTCGATCGTCGGTATCTCCATACCTAGTTCAATCTCGTTACCGGCAAGTCTCTTTACTCGTTCCGTAACACATCATCTCGTGACTAACTCATTAGTCTTTTGCTTGCAAGGCTTATTGTGATGTGTGTTACCGAGAGGGCCCAGAGATACCTCTCCGACACTCGGAGTGACAAATCCTAATCTTGATCTATGCCAACACCACGAATACTTTCGGAGACACCTGTAGAGCATCTTTATGATCACCCAGTTACGTTATGACGTTTGATAGCACACAAGGTGTTCCTACGGTATTCGGGAGTTGCATAATCTCATAGTCATAGGAACATGTATAAGTCATGAAGAAAGCAATAGCAGAAAAAACTAAACGATCATAGTGCTATGCTAACGGATGGGTCTTGTCCATCACATCATTCTCCTAATGATGTGATCCCGTTGATCAAATGACAACTCATGTCTATGGCTAGGAAACATAACCATCTTTGATCGATGAGCTAGTCTAGTAGAGGCATACTAGGGACATACTGTTTTGTCTATGTATCCACACATGTACTAAGTTTCCGGTTAATACAATTCTAGCATGAATAAAAGACATTTATCATGATATAAGGAAATACAAATAACATCTTTATTATTGCCTCTAGGGCATATTTCCTTCAGTCTCCCACTTGAACTAGAGTCAATAATCTAGATTACAAAGTGATGATCCTCACACCCATGGAGTCCTGGTGCTGATCATGTTTTGCCCGTGGAAGAGGCTTAGTCAACGGGTCTGCAACATTCAGATCCGTATGTATTTTGCAAATTTCTATGTCTCCCTCCTTGACTAAATCGCGGATGGAATTGAAGCGTCTTTTGATGTGCTTTGTTCTCTTGTGAAATCTGGATTCCTTCGCTAAGGCTATTGCTCCAGTGTTGTCACAAAAGATTTTCATTGGACCCGATGCACTAGGTATTACACCTAGATCGGATATGAATTCCTTCATCCAGACTCCTTCATTTGCTGCTTCCGAAGCAGCTATGTATTCCGCTTCACACGTAGATCCCGCCACGACGCTCTGCTTGGAACTGCACCAACTGACAGCTCCACCGTTCAATAAAAATACATATCCGGTTTATGACTTAGAGTCATCCGGATCAGTGTCAAAGCTAGAATCGACGTAACCGTTTACGACGAGCTCTTTGTCACCTCCATACACGGGAAACATATCCTTTGTCCTTTTCAGATACTTCAGGATGTTCTTGACCGCTGTCCAGTGATCCACTCCTGGATTACTTTGGTACCTCCCTGCTAAACTTATAGCAAGGCACACATCAGGTCTGGTACACAGCATTGCATACATGATAGATCCTATGGCTGAGGCATAGGGAATGACTTTCATTTTCTCTCTATCTTCTGCAGTGGTCGGGCATTGAGTCTTACTCAACTTCATACCTTGTAATACAGGCGAACCCTTTCTTTGACTGATCCATTTTGAACTTCTTCAAAATCTTATCAAGGTATGTGCTTTGTGAAAGTCCAATTAAGCGTCTTGATCTATCTCTATAGATCTTGATGCCTAATATATAAGCAGCTTCACCGAGGTCTTTCATTGAAAAACTCTTATTCAAGTATCCTTTTATGCTATCCAGAAATTCTATATCATTTCCAATCAACAATATGTCATCCACATATAATATTAGAAATGATACAGAGCTCCCACTCACTTTCTTGTAAATACAGGCTTCTCCAAAAGTCTGTATAAAACCATATGCTTTGATCACCTCATCAAAGCGTATATTCCAACTCCGAGATGCTTGCACCAGTCCATAGATGGATCGCTGGAGCTTGCATACTTTGTTAGCATCTTTTGGATCGACAAAACCTTCTGGTTGCATCATATACAACTCTTCTTTGAGATATCCATTCAGGAATGCAGTTTTGACATCCATTTGCCAGATTTCATATCATAAAATGCGGCAATTGCTAACATGATTCGGACAGACTTAAGCATCGCTACAGGTGAGAAAGTCTCATCGTAGTCAACTCCTTGAACTTGTCGAAACCCTTTCGCAACAAGTCGAGCTTTCTAAACAGTAACATTACCGTCTGCGTCGGTCTTCCTCTTGAAGATCCATTTATTTTCGATGGCCTGCCGATCATCGGGCAAGTCAACCAAAGTCCACACTTTGTTCTCATACATGGATCCCATCTCAGATTTCATGGCTTCAAGCCATTTTGCGGAATCTGGGCTCATCATCGCTTCCTCATAGTTCGCAGGTTCATCATGGTCTAGTAACATGATTTCCAGAACTGGTTTGCCGTACCACTCTGGTGCGGAACGTACTCTGGTTGATCTACGACGTTCAGCAGAAACTTGATCCGAAGTTTCATGATCATCATCATTAACTTCGTCACTGATTGGTGTAGGAATCACTGGAACAATTTTCTGTGATGTACTACTTTCCAATCCGGGAGAAGGTACAATTACCTCATCAAGTTCTACTTTCCTCCCACTCACTTCTTTCGAGAGAAACTCCTTCTCTAGAAAGGATCCATTCTTAGCAACGGATATCTTGCCTTCGGATCTGTGATAGAAGGTGTACCCAACAGTCTCTTTTGGGTATCCTATGAAGACACATTTCTCCGACTTGGGCTCGAGCTTATCAGGTTGAAGCTTTTTCACATAAGCATCGCAGCCCCAAACTTTAAGAAACGACAACTTTGGTTTCTTGCCAAACCATAGTTCATAAGGTGTCGTATCAACGGATTTAGATGGTGCCCTATTTAACGTGAATGCAGCTGTCTCTAAAGCATAACCCCAAAACGATAGTGGTAAATCGGTAAGAGACATCATAGATCATACCATATCCAATAAAGTATGGTTACGACGTTCTGACACACCATTACGCTGTGGTGTTCCGGGTGGCGTGAGTTGTGAAACTATTCCACATTGTTTCAAATGAAGACCAAACTCGTAACTCAAATATTCTCCTCCACGATCAGATCGTAGAAACTTTATTTTCTTGTTACGATGATTCTCTACTTCACTCTGAAATTCTTTGAACTTTTCAAATGTTTCAGACTTGTGCTTCATTAAGTAGATATACCCATATCTGCTCAAATCATCAGTGAAGGTCAGAAAATAACGATACCCGCCGCGAGCTTCAACACTCATTGGCCCACACACATCGGTATGTATGATTTCCAACAAATCTGTTGCTCGCTCCATAGTTCCGGAGAACGGAGTTTTAGTCATCTTGCCCATGAGGCATGGTTCGCAAGCACCAAGTGATTCATAATCAAGTGATTCCAAAAGTCCATCACTATGGAGTTTCTTCATGCGTTTTACACCAATATGACCTAAACGGCAGTGCCACAAATAAGTTGCACTATCATTATTAACCTTGCATCTTTTGGTTTCAATATTATGAATATGTGTATCACTACAATCGAGATCCAATAAAAATAGACCACTCTTCAAGGGTGCATGACCATAAAAGATATTATTCATAAAAATAGAACAACCATTATTCTCTGATTTGAATGAATAACCGTCTCGCAACAAACAAGATCCAGATATAATGTTCATGCTCAACGCTGGCACCAAATAACAATTATTTAGGTCTAATACTAATCCCGAAGGTAGATGTAGAGGTAGCGTGCCGACGGTGATCACATCGACTTTGGAACCATTTCCCACGCGCATCGTCACCTCGTCCTTAGCCAATCTTCGTTTAATCCGTAGTCCCTGTTTCGAGTTACAAATATTAGAACCCGAACCGGTATCAAATACCCAGGTACTACTACGAGCATTAGTAAGGTACACATCAATAACATGTATATCACATATACCTTTGTTCACCTTGCCATCCTTCTTATCCGCCAAATACTTGGGGCAGTTCCGCTTCCAGTGTCCAGTCCCCTTGCAGTAGAAGCACTCAGTTTCAGGCTTGGCTCCAGACTTGGGTTTCTTCGTGGGAGTAGCAACTGTCTTGCTATTCTTCTTGAAGTTCCCCTTCTTTCCCTTGCCCTTTTTCTTGAAACTAGTGGTCTTGTTAACCATCAACACTTGATGCTCCTTCTTGATTTCTACCTCCGCAGCCTTGAGCATAGCGAAGAGCTCGGGAATTGTCTTTTGCATCCCTTGCATATTGTAGTTCATCACAAAGCCTTTATAGCTTGGTGGCAGTGATTGAAGAACTCTATCAATAACACTATCCTCGTCAACTTGGCAACCAAGTTGAGTCATATGATTGTAGTGCCCATACATTGTGAGCAAGTGTTCACTGATAGAACTATTCTCCTCCATCTTGCAGCTGTAGAACTTATTGGAAATCTCATATTTCTCAATCCGGGCATTTGCTTGAAATATTAACTTCAACTCCTGGAACATCTCATATGGTCCATGACGTTCAAAACGTCGTTGAAGTCCCGGTTCTAAGCCGTAAAGCATGGCACACTGAACTATCGTGTAGTCATCAGACCGCGACTGCCAGACGTTCAAAGCGTCTACATTAGCGGGAGGGGGCTTGTCACCTAGCGGTGCTTTAAGGACATAATTCTTCTATGCAGCAATGAGGATAATCCTCAAGTTACGGACCTAGTCCGTGTAATTGCTACCATCATCTTTCAACTTAGCTTTCTCTAGGAATGCATTAAAATTCAAAGGAACGGTAGCACGGGCCATTGATCTACAACAGCATAGATATGCAAAAACTATCAGGACTAAGTTCATGATAAATTAAAGTTCAAATAATCATATTAATTTAAAGAACTCCCACTTAGATAGACATCCCTCCGGTCATCTAAATGATCACGTGATCCAAATCAACTAAACCATGTCCGATCATCACGTGAGATGGAGTAGTTTCAATGGTGAACATCTTATGTTGATCATATCTACTATATGATTCACGCTCGACCTTTCGGTCTCCAGTGTTCCGAGGCCATATCTGCATATGCTAGGCTCGTCAAGTTTAACCCGAGTATTTTGCGTGTGCAAAAACTGGCTTACACCCGTTGTATTTGAACGTAGAGCTTATCACACCCGATCATCACGTGGTGTCTCGGCACGACGAACTTTCGCAACGGTGCATACTCAGGGAGAACACTTATACCTTGAAATTTAGTAAGGGATCATCTTATAATGCTACCGTCGTTCTAAGCAAAGTAAGAAGCATAATAAGATAAACATCACATGCAATCAAAATATGTGACATGATATGGCCATCATCATCTTGTGCTTTTGATCTCCATCTCCAAAGCACCTTCATGATCACCTTCGTCACCGGCGCGACGCCTTGATCTCCATCGTAGCATCGTTGTCGTCTCGCCAACTATTGCTTCTACGACTATCGCTACCGCTTAGTGATAAAGTAAAGCAATTACATGGCGATTGCAGTTCATACAATAAAGCGACAACCATATGGCTCCTGCCAGTTGCCGATAACATTACAAAACATGATCATCTCATACAAAACCGTATAACTCATCATGTCTTGACCATATCACATCACAACATGCCCTGCAAAAACAAGTTAGACGTCCTCTACTTTGTTGTTGCAAGTTTTACGTGGCTGCTACGGGCTTAGCAAGAACCGTTCTTACCTACGCATACAAAACCACAACGATGTTTCGTCAAGTATGTGCTGTTTTAACCTTCACAAGGACCGGGCGTAGCCACACTTGATTCAGCTAAAGTGAGAGAGACAGACACCCGCCAGTCATCTTTAAGCAACGAGTGCTCGTAACGGTGAAACCAGTCTCGCGTAAGCGTACGCGTAATGTCGGTCCGGGCCGCTTCATCTCACAATACCGCCGAAGCAAAGTATGACATGCTGGTAAGCAGTATGACTAGTATCGCCCACAACTCATTGTGTTCTACTCGTGCATATCATCTACGCATAGACCTGGCTCATGATGCCACTGTTAGGGAACGTAGTATTTTAAAATTTTCCTACGATCACGCAAGATCTATCTACCAGATGCATAGCAACGAGAGGGAAGAGTGTGTCTACGTACCCTCGTAGACCGGAAGCGGAAGCGTCAAGTGACGCGGTTGATGTAGTCGAACTTCTTCGCGATTCAACCGATCAAGCACCGAACGTACGGCACCTCCGCGTTCAGCACACGTTCAGCTTGATGACGTCCCACGAGCTCTTGATCCAGTTGAGCTTCACGGGAGAGTTTCGTCAGCACGACGGCGTGGTGACGGATATGATGTATCTACCGGCGCAAGGCTTCGCCTAAGCACTGCGACGGTATGACCGAGGTGTGTTTCTGTGGAGGGGGGCACCGCACACAGCTGGAACAATTCAACTTGTGTGTCCTAGGGTGCCCCCTGCCCCCGTATATAAAGGAGCAAGGGAGAGGCCGGCCCTAGAGGGGGCGCGCCAAGTGTGGGGAGTCCTACTAGGACTCCCAAGTCCTAGTAGGATTCCCCTTTCCTTTCCGGAGTAGGAGAGAAGGAAAGAGGTGGAGAGGGGGAAGGAAAAGGGGGCTGCACCCCTTGTCCAATTCGGACCAGAGGGGGGGCACGCGCCTCCTTCCTTTTGGCCTTTCTCCTCTATTCCCGTATGGCCCAATAAGGCCCATATACTCCGAAAAATACCCGAATCACTCGGAACCTTTCCGATGTCTGAATATAGTCGTCCAATATATCGATCTTTACGTCTCGACCATTTCGAGACTCCTCGTCATGTCCCCGGTCTCATCCGGGACTCCGAACTCCTTCGGTACATCAAAACTCATAAACTCATAATACCGATCGTCATCAAACGTTAAGCGTGCGGACCCTACGGGTTCGAGAACTATGTAGACATGACCGAGACTCATCTCCGGTCAATAACCAATAGCGGAACCTGGATGCTCATATTGGTTCCTACATATTCTACGAAGATCTTTATCGGTCAAACCGCATAACAACATACGTTGTTCCTTTTGTCATCGGTATGTTACTTGCCCGAGATTCGATCGTCGGTATCTCTATACCTAGTTCAATCTCGTTACCGGCAAGTCTCTTTACTCGTTCCATAACACATTATCTCGTGACTAACTCATTAGTCTTTTGCTTGCAAGGCTTATTATGATGTGTGTTACCGAGAGGGCCCAGAGATACCTCTCCGACACTCGGAGTGACAAATCCTAATCTTGATCTATGCCAACACCACGAATACTTTCGGAGACACCTATAGAGCATCTTTATGATCACCCAGTTACGTTGTGACGTTTGATAGCACACAAGCTGTTCCTACGGTATTCAGGAGTTGCATAATCTCATAGTCATAGGAACATGTATAAGTCATGAAGAAAGCAATAGCAGTAAAACTAAACGATCATAGTGCTATGCTAACGGATGGGTCTTGTCCATCACATCATTCTCCTAATGATGTGATCCCGTTGATTAAATGACAACTCATGTCTATGGCTAGGAAACATAACCATCTTTGATCAATGAGCTAGTCTAGTAGAGGCATACTAGGGACATACTGTTTTGTCTATGTATTCACACATGTACTAAGTTTCCGGTTAATACAATTCTAGCATGAATAAAAGACATTTATCATGATATAAGGAAATACAAATAATCATCTTTATTATTGCCTCTAGGGCATATTTCCTTCACGATCATCACGTGAGATGGAGTAGTTTCAATGGTGAACATCTTATGTTGATCATATCTACTATATGATTCATGCTCGACCTTTCGGTCTCCAGTGTTCCAAGGCCATATCTGCATATGCTAGGCTCGTCAAGTTTAACCCGAGTATTCTGCGTGTGCAAAACAGGCTTGCACCCGTTGTATTTGAACGTAGAGCTTTTCACACCCGATCATCACGTGGTGTCTCGGCACGACGAACTTTCGCAACGGTGCATACACAGTTAGAACACTTATACCTTGAAATTTAGTAAGGGATCATCTTATAATGCTACCGTCGTTCTAAGCAAAATAAGAAGCATAATAAGATAAACATCACATGCAATCAAAATATGTGACATGATATGGCCATCATCATCTTGTGCTTTTGATCTCCATCTCCAAAGCACCTTCATGATAACCTTCGTCACCGGCGCGACACCTTGATCTCCATCGTAGCATCGTTGTCGTCTCGCCAACTATTGCTTCTACGACTATCGCTACCTCTTAGTGATAAAGTAAAGCAATTACATGGCGATTTCATTTCATACAATAAAGCGACAACCATATGGCTCCTGCCAGTTGCCGATAACATTACAAAACATGATCATCTCATACAAAACCGTATAACTCATCATGTCTTGACCATATCACATCACAACATGCCCTGCAAAAACAAGTTAGACGTCCTCTACTTTGTTGTTGCAAGTTTTACGTGGCTGCTACGGGCTTAGCAAGAACCTTTCTTACCTACGCATACAAAACCACAACGATGTTTCGTCAAGTATGTGATGTTTTAACCTTCACAAGGACCGGGCGTAGCCACACTTGATTCAGCTAAAGTGAGAGAGACAGACACCCGCCAGTCACCTTTAAGCAACGAGTGCTCGTAACGGTGAAACCAGTCTCGCGTAAGCGTACGCGTAATGTCGGTCCGGGCCGCTTCATCTCACAATACCGCCGAAGCAAAGTATGACATGCTGGTAAGCAGTATGACTAGTATCGCCCACAACTCATTGTGTTCTACTCGTGCATATCATCGACGCATAGACCTGGCTCATGATGCCACTGTTGGGGAACGTAGTATTTTAAAATTTTCCTACGATCACGCAAGATCTATCTACCAGATGCATAGCAACGAGAGGGAAGAGTGTGTCTACGTACCCTCGTAGACCGGAAGCGGAAGCGTCAAGTGACGCGGTTGATGTAGTCGAACTTCTTCGCGATTCAACCGATCAAGCACCGAACGTACGGCACCTCCGCGTTCAGCACACGTTCAGCTTGATGACGTCCCACGAGCTCTTGATCCAGTTGAGCTTCACGGGAGAGTTTCGTCAGCACGACGGCGTGGTGACGGATATGATGTATTCACCGGCGCAGGGCTTTGCCTAAGCACCGCGACGGTATGACCGAGGTGTGTTTCTGTGGAGGGGGGCACCGCACACGGCTGGAACAATTCAACTTGTGTGTCTATGGGTGCCCCCCTGCCCCCGTATATAAAGGAGCAAGGGGGAGGCCGGCCGGCCCTTCTATGGTGCGGCTAGGGGTGCAATCCTACTAGGAATAGGATTGCAATCCTATTCCTAGTAGGAACTACCAAAGAAGGAAGAGAGGGAAAGGAAAAGAGGGAGAGGTGGCGCCCCCAATCCTAGTCCAACTAGGAACCCTAGGTGGGGCGCCGGCCAGCGCCTATGGGCTGCCTCTCTCTTTTCCATAAGGCCCACTACGGACCATCCCCCTTCGTAGGGGGTTCCGGTAACCCCCTCCGGCAATCCCGTTAAATCCGAAACTTTTCCGGAACACTTCCGGTGTCCGAATATAGTCGTCCAATATATCAATCTTTATGTCTCGGACATTCCGAGACTCCTTGTCATGTCCGTGATCTCATCTGGGACTCCGAACTACCTTTGGTACATCAAAACTCATAAACTCATAATACCGATCGTCATCAAACGTTAAGCGTGCGGACCCTACGGGTTCGAGAACTATGTAGACATGACCGAGACTCATCTCCGGTCAATAACCAATAGCAGAACCTGGATGTTCATATTGGTTCCTACATATTCTACGAAGATCTTTTATCGGTCAAAACCGCATAACAACATACGTTATTCCTTTTGTCATCGGTATGTTACCTGCCCGAGATTCGATCGTCGGTATCTCCATACCTAGTTCAATCTCGTTACCGGCAAGTCTCTTTACTCGTTCCGTAACACATCATCTCGTGACTAACTCATTAGTCTTTTGCTTGCAAGGCTTATTGTGATGTGTGTTACCGAGAGGGCCCAGAGATACCTCTCCGACACTCGGAGTGACAAATCCTAATCTTGATCTATGCCAACACCACGAATACTTTCGGAGACACCTGTAGAGCATCTTTATGATCACCCAGTTACGTTGTGACGTTTGATAGCACACAAGGTGTTCTTACGGTATTCGGGAGTTGCATAATCTCATAGTCATAGGAACATGTATAAGTCATGAAGAAAGCAATAGCAGAAAAAACTAAACGATCATAGTGCTATGCTAACGGATGGGTCTTGTCCATCACATCATTCTCCTAATGATGTGATCCCGTTGATCAAATGACAACTCATGTCTATGGCTAGGAAACATAACCATCTTTGATCAATGAGCTAGTCTAGTAGAGGCATACTAGGGACATACTGTTTTGTCTATGTATCCACACATGTACTAAGTTTCTAGTTAATACAATTCTAGCATGAATAAAAGACATTTATCATGATATAAGGAAATACAAATAACATCTTTATTATTGCCTCTAGGGCATATTTCCTTCAAGATCACCATTGTCATCCTTTTTAGTGACCAACCGTTTAAGAGGCTCTGGGCGTGGGCAGTGAGGGCACCTTGTGAGCAGCACTAGACCATACTATCGCCATTTTGAGTGTGTGGCGGAGGAGGTAGACATTTGCGCTAGGTCACCGGAGAAGAGAAAGATTGGCGAAAGGGGATGAATGGGCGGCGGCGGGCGGACGGGCACGGGCGCTCGTCTCTTCCAGCTGCAAGGAGGTGGGTCCCGCGAGTAGACAAGTGGTGGGTCCCGCGCTTACGTGGATAAGTGGTGGGTCTAGCCCCCAACATCTAACGAGGGCATCAGTTGAGTTCAACAGCCATGTCGTGTGTGGCCTATTTACCTGCTCAAAATTGTCGCACCATAGCCATTCGCTCGAACAACGTCGCACTCTTGCCAATTCAACTCAAATGTGTCGCACATGAGCTATTGGCCCATTCCCTGCAGTGACTACAACGACTCTAACATGGTCTGTATGTATAATCCACAGGATTGAACAAGTGCTGAATTGATTACACCCGCCCAGCCAAACACAGTACTGTAACCTGCTACCTTTGCTTACATGAAACACACAAATGGGAAAATGGCCCCGTAACACCCCCTTTCCAATGTTATCTGATTCCATTAATGGTCACGTTACCGTTGGTTGAAACAAACACCTCCATAGCATGTGCTTCCAGTGGAATTTCAGGAAAAGAGAAACATACTACATGTTTCTAAGTCAGTCTTGGGCTCTTAGCAAGTTTTATTCAAACGATGCTATTTTCACCTTAAATATTTTAATTTATTTACACTTGCCATGTCAACCAAGAATGAATTGTGTATGACAATGAGCATGGTCAGGGTCTTGCTAATTATTAAAAGCAACGTGCAATGTGCCCTTGCAAACTTGCCATGTGGGGAGAAGATAGGTTTTGTATATGATGTGTTGACTATGAGCATGGTTAGGTGTCAATACATAAGTTGGTGGTTTCCTTTTAACTTTACTAGCATCCTCTTGCAGCAGAAAAATTTCAGGGAGAGAAAAACATATTACATGTTGTTTCAAAGTCGAGGTTTTAGCAAGTTTTATCCGGATCATGCTATTTTCACCTTAACCATTCAAATTTATTTATTATTTACACTTACGATGTGGACGAGGATAGATTTGTGTATAATAATGAGCTTGGTCAGGGTCTTAGCTTATTTTATCTAGACCATGCCATTTCACCTTAATCTCTATCTCTATATACTACTTAAAAAATAATAGAGTTCTTTTCATGCCGGGCCGAGTGTTTTGTCCAACCTTTCCCCATCTCTCTTTCCATTTTGATATTTTCTCCTATCTCTGTTTTTTTCATCTGTTTTCCTTGAAAACCGTATTAGCTGTCCATTTTTCATTGACTTATCAAATAAATTATATTTTTTTGGTAAGCCAATAAGTTCTTATCAAATAACTGATTTATATTTAGGTACGTAAATCACAGGCATGATTTTATGAATATTTATTCACACAATCACATTAGTATGGGTAGATAAATCATGGGTTCTGTACTAGTATATTTATATCTTGTTACAATGCACGAGCAATTATCTAGTTATTTAAAGTATATGTGCATTTGCCAGCTTGACATGGCGTGAGAAGATGGGTTTGTGTATGACCTATTGATAGTGAGATAGGTCAGGTATCAATATACAAATTGACGATTATTTTTATCTTCAGTTTCATGGGCTTAGGTCACAGAAGTGTGAGGAGAGAAATATACATGCATACGACCACATTTATTAAGAAGCAAATAAGTTCAACATAGGATCTGTAATCCGGAGCACAAGCTCACAAAGAGCAAAAGAACAAAATAACATAAAAGCCACAACCTGCTGGCAAGAGATAGATAGGATAACTAATTGCCTATCATATTACATGACCGCCATCCAAACCGGTTGAAAATAGCCCGAGCTACCATCTCTCATCGGATAGACCCAGTAACCAAATGCTCCTTGGCATCCGTCGGAGTGAGTAGCGACCACATACGGATCAACGCTCTAGCTTGGAATATAACCTGCAAAAAATGTGTATTTGTTGTTCTGTTAAAAACCAAATCATTTCTACAGTTCCAAACTGCCCATAATAAAGCACATACTCCTACACGAATGTGTCTCACTGTTGCGGAATATATCCTGCCAAGCCACGTCCCAAATAACGTGTTAATTGAATTCGGAGGAGTAATGTTAAAAGCAATCTGAACCGTCCGCCATATTTTTTTTGCCAACGGACAATCAAAGAAGAGGTGTTTGATGGATTCGTTCCGGTCACAAAATGAACATCGCGTAGATCCAGTCCAGTTACGTTTTGCCAAATTGTCCTTAGTTAAAATGACTTGTTTATGTACGAACCACATAAACACTTTAACTCTCAAAGGAACTTTGACACTCCAAATATGTTTCGTTCTAAGAATAGAGTTAGAGTTGATAACATCTAAATACATAGATTTAACCGTAAACTCTCCATTCCTAGTTAGCCTCCAGCACAACTGGTTTGGACGTTGAGATAACTGCACATCCATCAGTCTTCTGACAAGATGGAGCCATGTATCCTCCCAGAATCTCGTGAAGGTACCATCTCCGACAATAAACTTTGTCCTGTTGAAAAAGACTGATTTAACTCTCTTCAGTCCTTTCCAAAAAGGTGAGTCACCCGACCTCACAGTCACCTGAGACAAAGTTTTGGACTGAAGGTACTTATTACGCAGAATCTGAGTCCATGTAGCGTCCGACTCCTTAGACAGCTTATACATCCACTTGCTGAGAAGACATCTGTTCTTCACCTCAAGATTTCTATACCAAGACCCCCTTGGTCTTTCGGTCTACAAATGATATCCCATTTAGCTAGTCTGTATTTTCTCTTCAGGTCATCACTCTGCCAAAAGAAGCATGATCGATAGAAGTCTAATCTCTTTCGAACTCCAACAGGTACCTCGAAAAAAGATAGGAGAAACATGGGCATACTCGTTAGAACCGAATTAAGGAGAATTAATCGGCCCCCGTATGACATCAGCTTGCCCTTCCAGCAGCTTAGTTTCTTTTCAAATCGATCTTCAATACACTTCCATTCATTGTTTGTTAGCTTACGATGGTGAATTGGTATACCAAAATATGTGAAGGGTAACTCCCCCAACTCACACCCGAACAATTGTTTATATGCCTCTTGTTCCTCCTTAGCTCTTCCAAAGTAGAACAGTTCACTTTTGTGGAAATTAATCTTAAGTCCAGTCAATAGTTCGAATAAGCACAACACCAGCTTCATGTTTCTTGCTTTTACCAAGTCATGCTCCATGAAGATAATAGTATTGTCAGCGTACTGTAGGATAAAGACACCTCCATCAACTAGTTGAGGGACCAGGCCGCTTACCTGACCAACCTCCCTAGCCCTTCTAATAAGAATCGTCAACATGTCAACCACTATGTTGAACAGAATCGGTGACATCGGGTCACCTTGAAGCGGACCTTTATGAGTTTGGAAATAGTGACTTATGTCATCATTCACTTTAATTCCAACACTACCTTTTTGCGTGAAAGATTCTACCTGGTGTCTCCAGGACTGATCAAAACCTTTCATACGCAAGGCCTGTTGAAGGAATGGCCATTTTACTTTATGGTACGCTTTTTCGAAATCCACTTTAAACAACCCCATCTAGTTTTTTCGTCTGGATCTCATGGAGCGTCTCATGAAGGACCACAACCCCTTCTAGGTTGTTTCTGTCCGACATGAAAGCAGTTTGGGATGGATGCACCACAGAATGCGTGATCTGCGTGAGTCTATTCATCCCAAACTTGGTGAAAATTTTGAAACTAACATTAAGAAGACAGATAGGCCCGAACTGCTCAATCCTCACAACCTCTGTTTTCTTCGGAAGCAAAGTGATTGTTCCAAAGTTTAGCTGAACCAACTGAAGCTGTCCCGAGAAAAGATCATGGAACATTGGTAACAAATCCCCTTTAATAATATGCCAGCATTTTTTATAAAACTCCGCCGAAAAGCCATCCGGCCCCAGAGCTTTATTACTCTTCATTTGTGATATAGCTTCAAACACCTCTTTCTCCAAAAATGGGGCAGTTAGAACCTCGTTCTCTTCCACAGCCAATTGAGGAACATCCTCAATTTTAGACTCATCCAAAGACACAAAGTTATCCTCTGGAGGCCCAAAAAGCTGCTTGTAGTAGTTGGTAATATAAATTTTTAGGTTCTCCTGTCCTAAAATCGTCCCCTCGTCTTGCTCAAGCTGAAAAATTCTTTTCTTTCTATACTTGCCATTAGCGATCATATGAAAGAATTGGGTGTTGGCATCCCCTTGGATAACCTTGCGAACCTTAGCTCGCAGCGCCCACTTCAATTCCTCCTCACGCAGGAGTTCTTTCAATCTCATCTCAGCGTCAACTTTAGCGCAAAGCTCCGAGGTTTCTAAAATCGTGGACTCTGCTTTTAAATCTAGGGATTTAATAAGCGTAAGGAGTCTTTCCTTTTCAACCTTATAAATCCCACTAAGATGCTTCGCCCACCCTCGTAAAAAACTTCTCAAGTGTCTAATCTTGTTCTGCCATCTCTCAATCGAAGTCCTTCCTCCTGCATCTTTCGCCCTTTCCCTGGCAATCAGATCCAAGAAGCCTTCTCTTTCAAACCACGCTAATTCAAAGGAAAAAGCATTTTTATTGCCCACATGCGTTGCCTCACCAGAGTGAACTAGTAAAGGGGTGTGGTCTGAGATCCCGCGTGATAAATCTTGGACCGTTACCATGGGGAATTTCTGCTCCCAGTCAACGCTTGCAAGGACTCTATCCAGTTTCTCAAACGTCGGGTTAGGTAAGGTATTGGCCCAAGTGAATTTTCTACCCGAAAGCTCTATCTCTCTCAGATCCAAGCTTTCAATAATTGTGTTAAACATGAACGACCACCTGCCGTCAAAATTATCATTGTTCTTTTCCTCTCTCCTACGAATAATGTTAAAATCACCCCCAACCAAGATTGGAAGCTGCTCAGACCCACAAATACGGACGAGATCCGCCAGAAAGTCTGGTTTGAGTTCTGGCTGCGCGGCCCCATATACCGCCACTAGTGCCCAGTTATACCCATCAACCTTGGATCTAACCCGAAATTTGACGGCAAAATCTCCCATAACCACACTACGGATTTCCAACTAATCACATCTAACCCCGAGTAAGATTCCCCATGATCTTCCTCTAGGGGGAAGGCAATGCCAATCGAACTCCGCACCTCCTGATAAGGTGCTAAGAAACTAGGGTGAGAAATTGTCCCGTCCAGTTTCAGAGAGGGCAATAAAATCCAGCCTATATTCATTGGAGGCATCCGCAGGAAACCTTGTCTTAGCCAAGTCCTTCAGACCTCTGCTATTTCAAAAGATGCCTCTCATATTTCATCTTGGAAATTTTAGTAGTACGGATTCTAGCACTTCTATGCACCGCGGATGCTGGATATATTTTCCGCGTCCACTTACGTTTAGGCTTATTCCGATCCCCCACCCGATCCTCACAACCGGGCTCCGTGGACTGAGCAGCCTGATCCTCAGTTGATTCGATCTCCCCTGGGGAAGTAGAACCACCTTCCTCCTCTGTCTCGGTGAGGAAAGGGGCAAGATCCGCACATAAATTATCTAGCACCTTAACTCCCAATGCATCTATGTCAGAGTCAGTCATTGGTCTGACCGCTGCTAAGTTCCGAATCAATTCTAAAGCGCGTTCCGCTTCAAGGTCTAAGATATCATTAACAAATTTAGAAATTTCACTATCATTACTACCAAGTGAGACTCCCAACTGGTTGGCATTATGAACAATCTCATCATTAGAAAAATGCAAAATGGAGTTGGAAGTATTGACCGACATACCAGTAGTGACATCAATGTCACGAAGCTTAGCCGCCCGCATGGCGCACCTCAGCTGCATGTCATCAACATCCGACCGATCCTGGAGGCGACAACTCATCCATCGTCCCTTAGACACAGGATCTGGAATGCCTCCAAAAGCAATGACCTCCTCCCAAGTGACCCCGTTCGGGGTCAGGCCTCCAGCCCCACCCCCAACGCTTGGCCACGCAGCAACACCCAAAGATCTAAGTGGAAACTAGGCCTCCTGCCCCGGCTCCCCATCCGATCCTGCGCTCGGATTGGAAAAAGACGCGGCTCGCACAGCCGGTGTCCCAGCCAAAGGCCCGCAAGGGGAAGGGAAGGTGGGGGCCGCCTGCCGCCTCTCTCCCCCTGACCCAGCAATCTGGCTGGTATGGGGCGCAGTCTCCCTGGTAAGTGTCGAAAGGCGCCCTCCCAGCTGCTGCGCGGGTGAAGACGCCTCAGACTCGGCCATCCTGGCCGTCACAAGATAGGAAGGGTCCTGGACCGCCTGCCCAGGTCCCCGTCCCAAACCGGTACCGTCTCCGACCGGCAGTACCGTCACCACCGTAGAGGGCGTCGCCGGAGTCCACACGCTCGTCGGAGCAATCGGGGAGGTGGGAGTACAAGGGTCCTCCTACCCAAGCTCCTCCCCCCATCAAGCGATGTTACCGCAGTGCGAATCACCCCCAAGCTATCAGCAAAAGCACCGTTAGCCTCCAGAAAATGCATAGGAGGGAGTGTGCGTTCTAGCACGTCCTTAGATTCCACTCGATCTCACCACAACCGGGGAGGGGCGGAAACTAGCTGAAAAGAACCAAACCTCAAAGCGTTCATAGGCACCGACGCTGAAGTAGCAGCCCCAGTCACGGGCTTCTGAGGGACGACACCTGAGCCATTGGGAAACTCATGCCCAACATCCTCCCGTCGTTCTTCCGAGTTACCCGAACCATCATCCTTTTCATGCATATCCACATCGGTTCCTGCCAGTGCCTCAGTGAACAGCTCACCATCCTCAAACTCTATCTCAAGAGTATAAACCTGACCCCGATATGTCCACTTGACCTCATCCGGCACTGCCTCGATATCCAGAACACTCACCAGCAAGCGGGCCACTCCATTAGCTCTAGTAAAAGCCAAGTCCACCTTCTCAGTTTTCCCGACCAGAATCCCCAAGCTAGCCACGACCCTAGCATCATGAAGCGGCTTCGAAGGAGCCCTCGAGAACCGCAGCCAGACCTGAGAGAGAGGCTTGCCCTTAGGGTCGACCTTCTTCCACTCGCGAAACTCAAGAACACATTATGTGCCCGATACTCGACATAACCCGAAATTGAGAAGACGCTCCAAGTCCTCTGTAGTAGGGAAGTCAACCTTATACAAATTGGCATCGAGTCGAATCAGCTCCCAACAAAAATTACCTGGGGCTAACTCACCAAGTCTCTGAATAATCTGAGCCTCAGACACACTGTCTTTCGTAACTTTGATCGTCCCCATAGTAGTACTATGTGGTTCCTCGGGGATCTCCCTCGCACTGGGAGACTCAAAGAACATCAACTCAGCATAGCAGACTCCAAAAATATTAATACTCGGTATCAGATCACGCAAAATCGGACACTCTCCCGTGTCATGTGCTCGCTTTAGGCAAGTATCACACAACTCAGTCACACATTCAGCAATAAAGTGGCCCTTCTCAGCACAACGGTAACACATCATCTTTTCCTTCTTACGAGCCCACTTGGAAGCTCTCTCGCCCTCAGTCTTGTCTCCAGCACCTTCAACTGCCGTCACCAAAGGCACAGTCGAAGGCACGTCGGCAATAGCCATCTCCGTCACCCCATCCATCGGGTGACCGGACAATTCCGGCGTCTGACTGGAGGCCGCCACCTCTAATGGAGCTGACTGATCCACAATGACAGGCTATGCAGGTTGGCGGTAGCGGTTCCTCCCACCGCGACCACCACGGAACCCTCGGTAGCCACCTCTCTGCCGGTAATCTGGGCCATAAGCCCCCTCGACAAAGCCACCCAGAGGACCAGAGAAAGGTCTCTCGGCAGAACCATCACTCCTCCATGCATAACCACGTCCGCCTCCCGACGACGATGAGCCACGATGCTGGCCATCGCCGTAGGCATTGTATCCATCATCACCCCATTGTCCCCGAGGTTGTCCAAAACCACCTCGGTTAACCGGAGCACGAATATTACCCGCGCCTCCATCTCCCCCTTCCTGCAGTGGTGGAGCGCGCGTCGGCACTGGCCCAGCCCGAGATTGTTGCGGCCTTGCAACATAATGCAGAGGTGGCGCAGCCTGGGCATGCTGCCCCGGCGCCTGCGGCTGCACCTGCGGCATCTTGCGATGCGGCGGCACGGCCGCCCCGGGCGGCGGTGGTCTGTTCCCCTGCAGGTTACCACGCCCCGTCACAGCTAGCACTGGAGCCGGAGCGCCCGGCGCTCGTTGCACCGGTGGAGGCGCGCTGCCCTTGCCTACCGGGCCTTTCCCGGCGGCCACCGGATTCAGCGATCCCGGTGGACCGCCAGCTCGCCCAGCCATGGTTCCGAGAGAGGGGATACGAGCGGCGCCGCCAGCTCCACCCTTGGGAAATCCTGGTATGGCGCAACGAGGCGGAGCCCTAGGCGGCGGCAGGGGCGCAGAACGATCGAAACCAGAAGGAACAGGCGACGTGCATGCACTAGTAACATCGACTTGGATCGATACTACTTGGGCCTCATACCCAACATCCAATCTAGTATGCCTCGCCTCACTTCCTGCAGTCTGGGCCACATACCCAGGCCTGCCAATATCTGGGCCGGCCCACTCGTCTCCAGACCCAAGCTGGCCCAGCAAAAGATTCAAACGCTTCGTCCTGGACGCTCGGATCTCGGCCGCCGAGTGGATCGCCGGCGCCGGCGACGTCGCGATCTGCCTGGCCTTCCTCCTCTTCTTGCTAGTCACACGGGTCCATGAATCCGGCAAAAGAAAATCTGACAAAGTAATGGGTTTGAGTCATACCTTGGGAATCGGGCCCTTCCATGGCCGGCTCGCAGATGTCGCGGTTCTCCGTGAACAATCCGGCGAACCACTTCCACCTTGTCCTCCGGGCACAAACCTTGCCGCGCCGGATCATCCACAGGCACAACCGCATCCACGATCGTCGGCACTTCGTCTTCCGAGTACCCGGGGCTGAAGGCCTCACAAATCAGGTCCGACGGCGTCGGCGAGGAAACCTCCGGCGAGTCGCCGGCGCATCCACCATCCGAGTCCTCCTCGTCGTGAGACTCGACCAACGCCCAGAACCTCCCTCCAACATGTCTTTTACCTGAGGCAGTAGACGCCGGCGCCCGGATCTCGGCGATCGCCACAGGCGGCGCCCGGGTCGCCCGAGACGTCCGCGTCATTGGCAAATGATTCTGATGGCTTATAGGTCTTAGCTAGTTTCATTCAGATTCCACTTGTGACGATTTAGTTACTAGGGCCCACTCTTATCTCAGTGGTCCCAGCAGGTCAGTGGGCTGCTGCTAGTGCTAAATGCCTCTGTCGTGCACAGGAGAAGACCCCTTAGGCCCAGCGTAGATGCTTAAACAACGTGCATAAAGTCTTGTTTTGAACCACGACTACCCGGCCATCAGTCCAGCTCAAATGCTAAAAAAGAAAGGCCAGCGCAAATGCATACGCGTAGTTTGTGTTTTAGGTTAAGGTCTTCTCCTTGAACCCCGCCCCCGCCCCATCTTCATTTCCCAGAGATCTGCTCCCTCCCTTTGCTTTGCTTCTCCATGGAGCAAATTGACAGGGTGAGAAATGCGACCCAGGCAGCTAAGGGATTCGCCTCAAGCTCTGCCGGGCAGCTGGCGAGGATCGAGGGCCTGGTCACCGTGGGCTGCATCCTCGTCGGCATCCTTGTTGTGTCCAACTCGAGGCGACGCCATGACGGCCGTTTCTTGGCCAGGCTCGTCGTCTGGGGCGCCTTCATGTTCAACTTCCCGGTGATCTCCTACACCATCGGCCTGATGCAGTCGTCGTCCATCCGGAACGAGCTCTTCGTCGTGTGGGCCTGCTTCCTCCTCCTCCTCCTCGGCAGCGCTGACACCATGACGGCGTTCAGCTTCAACGACAGCAGCCAGCAGACAAGATCCATGATGAACCAGGCCCTGCACGTCGTCTATCTGCTGTTTCTCATACTCTACTACAAAGGTCAGCTCCGCGGCAGCTTCCTCGTGAGTTTATTTCTGCTCTGGTGCTTAAGCGTTGTAAGGCTTGGCCTGAGGTGTAAGGCCTACCGGTCAACGTGCCGGTCCCGTGGGCTGATCAGGGAAAACCAGGTCGTGTTCGAGTACATGAAGTACGAACCATTGAACAGTCCTGGTATCCAAGGTGGTATCTACAACGCAGAAACCATGGAGGGGTACATCTATCTTGTCGACGGCAAGGAAGTGAAGAAGGTGCAGTATGGAGAAGAGGTCATACGCGTGTCTTACCGCGAGCCGGAAACGGTGGTGGACGTCCCCGGAATGGAGACGGCGCCGGACATCACCGGAGCCGAAACGGCGGTCGTTGCTGAAGCCGAGCCAGGGGACGCCCACCAATTAAGGGTGGATGCTGAAAAAACAGTAGACGTCGCAAGAATCTGGCAATGCAAAGGGAAGTTACTGGAATATGGCGGCAGCGATAAAGGTGCTTCAAGGCGGAGGGATCTGTGTCTCTCCTTTGCTCTCTTCAGGATTCTCAGGCTAAGGTTTGCAGTTGATCATGTTGGTAATATATCCTTCCCCTTTCAGTCTGACAAGTGTCGAGATTTCGTTGTCAAAGGGCTCCTCTCGGATGATAAAGATCTCGATAGAGCATTCCGGGTAGTCGAGGCAGAGCTCGGCTTCCTCTTTGATTTCTTTTATGCTCGGTACCCGTCCATCAAAGACACCATAGCTCCTGATTTGATTGTGTATGCTGCGATCCTTGCAACCAGCATATTTACTCTCTTCTCTCCGGACCTCCTCAAGTACCAGCCAACAGGGGTCAGTGCAAATATCTTCATCCATGGCTTCAATCTGAGTAAAGTCTGAAATAAACCTTGACTTTGTAGTGGCCGACGCAAATGAACCCTCACCTTCTAATCCCTGAAATTCATACCCTAATCTTTCTGATCCCGGTCTTTTCAAACCCTAGACACGTTTGGCACACTGGGAAAAGGGATGATCCCATTCGGGTTCATCAGCTACTCTCGCTGACAGTACGGGTCCACAAGTCAGATTCATCTCTCTCCTCTTATCTTCTTCCTCTATCCTCTCCTCTCCCGATCCCATTTCCCCCTCCAGCCCCCAACTCCCTTTTCCCTCTCCACTACTGACCCCTCTTTCCTCTCGTACGAGGTTGGCCGAGCCGCGCACTGGTTGGTGTCGACGGCCGAGCCAACTCCGTTCGGCCGACGACTGGAGGCGGCGGCAGTTGGAGACCTTCGGATGGTGGGGCTAGACAGAGTGGTGGCGGGCTGGCGGAGGGGTCTTGGCAGAGTGCGACGCGGCTAGCTGGTCCTGCGCGCGATGCGGCTGTGGCTGGGGAATCACGGCGGCTTGCACGCGGCTCGACTACGGTAAGCATGACAACGCGCGGGCGAGCCTGCGGTGACGTGCGCGATCAGTGGAGCCGAGGCACGCGGTGGCCGGCGGTAGCCGGGCTATCATAGTCGAGGCTTGTGCGGCGACGAGGACTGACACAGGTCGTCCACGCGGGGTTGTGGTGAGCGGTGGCGCGCAGGCAAGTCTGGCAGCGGCCGGCCACGCGTAGCTGTGAGCAACTGCAGGAAGCAGGTGGCGTCGGGCACGAAGCCGAAGCACGACCCGTGGCTGCCAGCGAGCCGAGGCAAACGGCGGCGTGGTTAGCGAGCAACGCGGCCGCCATGGCGGGATGGATGCATGGATGCGTACGTTCATGCAGCTTGCATGTGCACAAATATACGTGAGTCCAGATAGTCAAAAATACATACGTGAGTGCAGCCTGCAAGACTTGATGGCATCGACAGACATCCGCCTCCAGCTCGTCCGGAACGGCGTCGACGGCCGAGCTGGCCCCGTCCGGCACACTCAGGTCGGATGTATGAGTCCGCGAGTCCGCTTTGCAGCGCGGTGTTGAGATTGATGAGAAGATTTTCAGAGAGCCACCGCTCATGTCCTTGCCCAACGGTTGCCATCGGGTCTGCCTTGCCCAGGTGCAAGTGCAACACCCTGTTGAGGAGGTCGCCATCGTCGGGCGCCGTTGCAGGTCACCGCTGCACTAGACCTAATTACTTTTTTTTAAACTCTGCACCTAATTAATTAGTTGGGGAGTGAACTCATGGAGAGATGCATATGATATGTGGGTCCATGTAGTAAGTCAGTGTAGGAGTCAATCCCGGCTGGGATAAGACCTTTCCGATTACACCAAACAAGATTTTATTCATGTAAGGTCGGGATTGATCGGGATCTATAAGTACAGGGTATCAACTTCAGGGATTTAAAGATGAGGGTTCATTTGTGTCGGCATCTACAACCTCAGGGTTTATTTCAGACTTCACCCCTTCAATCTTGATCTTCTCGTCACTCGTTTGGTCATCGTCTGGTACATACTTCTCGAGTCGTACCAGTTCCTTTCGTTGTTCATCTTCTCTGACTGGCACAAGGTGAAGATGTTGTGCCGGTACGTGCGGAAGGAGTCATGGCACATGGCGTTCGTGGAGATCCCACTCAAGGTCATGTGCTATTTCACCTTCTCAAAGTACTGGAAGGGAAGCATCGGCCAGTACTTCATCCTTGACAACGCCCATCCTCACCCGGTTAAGTCCTTCCTATCATGGATATCGCTCGAGGCCCTGGACTCATCACTGATGACCAAGTCCATCAGCTTGCCACTCGATGTGAGGAAAGCTGTCCTTCGCCAACTCAAGGCCGTTGACGGCAAGATCACTGACGGAAGGATGTGGCTGTATGAGATGGGCATCGTCGACCTGGATCTTGATCGCGACTGCTTGCTTGGCCACACGTATGCCCGCTACATCATGACATGGCACATAGCCACAAGCATCTGCAGCTACGGCAAAGAGGTGGCGGAGCTGAATGCCAGCAAAGAGGCAGCGGAGGAGAATCCCAGCAAAGAGGAGAATGCCATTAAAGAAGCTGCAGAGCTCATGAAGAACCATGCAGTCGCTACTAAGCTGTCCGGGTACTGTGCGTATCTGATGGCCTTCAAACCGGACCTGGTTCCGGACAGCACTTACACGAGCTTGTCGATGGCCCGTGGTACGCTGCACAACGCCCGTGAGTTCCTTGGCAAATGCAAGTCCAACAAGGAGAAGTACGATAAACTGATCGCCTTAGGGAGGATACAGTCCACAAACCACGAGGTCCGCTTTCTGTCTGAGGGCGCAAGGATCGCTGTTTACCTCGTCGAAAAGATTACGACCGAGGAGGAACGATGGAGGGTGCTTGCCACCTTCTGGGCGAACATGATGCTGTGGATCGGCTCGTCGGACAGAGCAGTGGCACATGCCACCAGGATGGCAACCGGCGGGGAGTTCATAACACTCATATGGGCTCTGCTCACACATGCCCACGTAGTAGACAAGCTTCAGGAGGATGGTGGTAACTCAGGATTGCATATGCAGCTCAATAAAAATCAGGATGGGCAAGAGGCGACAAGCTGAACGGAGATGAATGCACCGGAGAGTTTGTTTATATATTACATGGATAAACTGTTGTTTCAGTCCTTGAATTAGTTATTCATTTTTCTTCGAAAAGGGGCGCTTTATTACTTAAAAGATTTAAGCATTAAATTAGCTATTCATTTGGTTGGTAAGAAGTGATTTATTTGTGTAACTCTCTTTGTTATTATGCTCCTTTCAAATGGTCAGTGAGTGTGGATTGTATATGGAACAAAGTATGTATGGCAATAATAAACCAGCGTATCTGTTGATTGTAACAATGTTTTATTGATTGATGTGGACCTCGTGTTGCTGGATGAACTCGTCTTGAGACACTATTGGAACTGTAATATTTATAAGTTCCATCAATTGGTATATTATTGTAGCTAGTCTTAATGCAATACCTCTGAAACTAAGATCGCCCTGATTCTCAATATGTGTAGTAGCCCACTTTATTGATTACAGACACCTTACATACCAATTATGTCTTCTTGAGACGACACTGAACAAAAAAGACAACGATTAGTAATTGAAAATCAAAACCGGCAGCCTCACTTGTTCGCGTTTTAGAACTACTAGATGACTCGGTTGAGCCAGTTAGAAGTGATGTTAATAGTGAGTAATTAGGAGATGTAGCTGGAAATATAATGCAATGTGGATTGTATTATAGATAGTAGAATGACTTAGATTGGTTTACAGAAACACATATGTAGGCAGCCTCATAGCTTATTTAGGCATCTTCTTAGTCTGATTGTGATCTTCAGAGAGGTTATCGCCTTTGGAGGCATACCGGATCCTATGTCTGAGGGGCGACGAATGAGCAGTCGCTTCCAGGATAGGCCTGACGTTGATGATATGTGAAAGCACATTTGCTCCCTGGGTGGTTTTGGTAATTAATGACAACATACTTTGTGGTTGGACTAATGCTTTTATCAAGTATGTTTCAGGAAATCCAATCACATTGGAATGGCAAGATGACTGAAGAAGTGGACCCCTCAAATGCTAAGGCAAGCATTGGCAAAAGCTCAAGACTTCATTTTTGGTTTAGTGATCCAAGATCACATTGAGTCCATAGGAAAAGCCAATACTATTAAAAGGGGATGAGGTTGTGTTGATGATCTGGTTGCTCAAGTGCTTAGTGATATATCTCCTTCAACTATCAGCACCTTTCACTTCTATACACACCCATAAGTAATCTCGGACAAACCGATTCTTCCAACTCAGTCCCACCGAGATGAACCACTTCAGCCATATTCCAAACCCTAGAAAAATCGGTCATTCCGAGTTTGAGATCGGTCTCACCGAAATCTGGACTGCCAACCTTCTGTAACCATTTGACATCATATCGGAATAACCGAGTTTGCATTATCGGTCTCACCGAGATTGGCAAGCTTCTGTCTTGGCTCAAATCGGTCTCACCGATATTGCATTTTCGGTCTCACCGATTCTGGCATGTTCCTGTCTTTTCTCAAATCGGTCTAACCGAGTTTTCTTTCTCGGTCCCACCGAAAACTCCAACGTTCATATCTTTTACACTTTCGGTCTCACCGAGATGGTATTTTCGGTCCCACCGAAAACCCCAACGTTCACTATATTTGAACTTTCGGTCTGACCGAGTTTTCACTTCGGTCCCACCGAGATTGTTCAATTATGTGTGTAACGGTTGGATTTTGTGTGGAGGCTATATATACCCCTCCACCCCCTCTTCATTCATGGGGAGAGCCATCAGAAAGTCTACCACTCCTACCATACACTTTCTGAGAAGAGAACCACCTACCCTTGTGTTGAGATCAAGCCATTCCATTCCTACCATATGAAACTTGATTTCTAGCCTTCCCAAGTTGCTTTCCACTCAATCCTTTCTTCCACCACAGCCATATCAGTGAGGAGAGTTGAGTGTTGAGGAGATTATCATTTGAAGCACAAGAGCAAGGAGTTCATCATCATCAACAACATCTATTACCTTTTGGAGGGTGGTGCCTCCTAGATTGGTTAGGTGTCGCTTGGGAGCCTCCGTCTTTGAGATGTGGAGTTGAACCAAGAAGTTTGTAAGGGCAAGGAGATCGCCTACTTCGTGAAGATCTACCCCGAGTAAGGCTAGTCCTCCGTGGGCGTAGGCCATGATGGAATAGACAAGGTTGCTTCTTCGTGGACCCTTCGTGGGTGGAGCCCTCCGTGGACTCGCGCAGCCGTTACCCTCCGTGGGTTGAAGTCTCCATCAACGTGGATGTACGATAGCACCACCTATCGGAACCACGACAAAAATCTCCGTGTCTCCAAACTGCGTTTGATCTTCTCCACCTCTCTTTACTGCATGTGCAATTTACTTTCCGCTGCCCATACTCTAGAATTGCATGTGTAGTGTGATACTTGAATTGATCTTAATTGTGAAACTGCCTAAAACTTTGCATAATCAAAAGGCAGATTTTTTATATTGTCAAGTAGTCTAATCACCCCCCCTCTAGACATACTTCTTCGATCCTACAATTGGTATCAGAGCTTTGGTCTCCATTGCTTTGGTTTACACACCATTGGAGGAAGATGGACGTGTCTATGGATGGGAGTGTTAGCCATAGAGTGCCTGTTCTTAATGGAAGGTTCTATAACTCTTGGAGGTCTGAAATGCTTAGTATCTTTAAAATGTACAATTTGTGCAAATATGTTGAGACCCCCTATGTGCCTCCTTTTGATCCCTTGCACCCTACCATGGATGAAGAGCTTGATTTGCTTCGTAACCTTAGAACTGTAAATCTTATCATTAGAGGGTTACCCGATGACTTGCTTAATCTTGTTACAAACTTTGAGTGTGCCTATGCTATGTGGAAATTCTTGGAAGAACTTTATCCGGACTACTCTTTGAGAAGTCTTGATGAAATTCTACACAAGACTATTGAATTTGATAAGTTGCACCCCAATGATCCCAACTTTGATAAATGCTTTTTTGAGCTTCGTGATCTTATGAAAAAGAAGGGTGATCCCGGTCTTATCAATGTTATCATTAGAAATGCTCTTGCATTGCATTCCGAAGATTATTGTCACATTGACCAAACTAATGCAAGTACTTATCAAATTGACCTAGGTGTTGATGATGAACAATCTATGGGTCAATATGATGATGAGCATGAGCATGATGATGATTACTCCGATTCGGACACCGAGCTAGACAAGGTCATGAAGAGTCTCAATCTCATGGCAAATATGAGAGACTACATGTCCGGCGGAAAAGAGTGGATTCTTGACAGTGGATGCACCGATCACATGACCGGAGACAAAGACATGTTTCGAGAGCTTGCAAAGAACGATGGTCCACGCAAGTATGTGACTTTTGGAGACAACTCCAAGGGTAAGGTACTTGGCCGTGGTAAGGTGGCCATATCTCATGATAGCTCTATTCAAAATGTCATGCTTGTAGAATCTCTTGGATACAATTTACTTTCCGTGTCTAGATTAGCTGACTTTGGATTCAATGTGCTATTCACCAAAGTAGATTGCCAAGTCTTTCGTCGTGATAATCAAAACATGGCTTTTACTGGTATCCGTAGAGGTGATCTATATATTGTTGACTTCACTAAGAAAGCCCAACCTAGAGCTTGTTTCATTGCTAAATCCTCTAAAGGCTGGTTATGGCATAGAAGGCTAGGACATGTTGGTATGCGTAATCTAGACAAGCTGATCAAAGGTGATCATATTCTTGGTGTTAAAGATGTTTTCTTTGACAAAGATAGACTTTGTAGTGCTTGTCAAGCAGGAAAACAAGTTGGTGGAAGTCATCCCGTGAAAAACATCATGACCACGAGGAGACCGCTTGAGCTTCTTCATATGGATCTCTTCGGTCCCAATGCTTACAAAAGCCTTGGTGGTAACTCCTTTGGTCTAGTTATAGTTGATGATTATTCCAGATTTACGTGGGTATTTTTCCTTGATGATAAATCGCAGGTTCATAGGATCTTCAAGACCTTTGCCAAAAAGGCCCAAAATCAATTTGAGGTGAAGATCAAGAAAGTTCGGAGTGACAATGGAACGGAGTTCAAGAACGCCAATGTAGACTCTTTTCTCGATGAGGAAGGAATTCTACATGAGTTCTCGGCTACGTACACTCCTCAACAAAATGGAGTTGTTGAGAGGAAGAACCGAACGCTCATAGAGATGGCAAGAACGATGCTTGATGAATACAAGACACCGAAGCATTTTTGGGGAGAAGCGGTCGAGACAGCTTGTCATGCTATCAACAGGCTTTATCTTCATAAGCTCCTCGGCAAGACATCATACGAGCTCCTCACCGGTAACAAACCCCAAGTGGGATACTTTCGTGTCTTTGGTTCAAAATGCTATATCCTTGATAAGCATCGTCGGTCTAAATTTTCTCCTAAATCTCATGAAGGCTTTCTCCTTGGTTATGGATCAAACTCCCACACCTACCGTGTCTACAATAATTTCACCCGAAAGGTTGAAGAGACGGTAGATGTGAAGTTTGATGAATCTAATGGCTCGCAAGTAGAGCAAATGCCTATTGATGTAGGAGACAAGGACCCATCGGAAGCTATCCAAGACTTATCTATTGGAAAGATCCGTCCCATGGAAGTGAAGGAGAGTACCTCATCTACATATGTGGAGCCACCTACCTCACGGCGAGATGAACCTCAAGGCAACATGGAGGCCTCCACAAGTGGAACTCACCAAGATGAGGAAATGCAACAAGAAGATCCACCACAACCTCCTTCTCCACCGCCTCAAGACAACACCAACAACAATGAAGAAGAAGAAGAGGAAGATGAAGATGATGAGGAAGCTGAGCCACAACATCAACAAAAGCTATCCCGAGTTCGAGCAAGAGTCAAGAAGAATCATCCCGTGGAACAAATGATGAACGACATCAACTCCGGGAGAATTACTCGCTCTAAAACTCGCTTAGCTAACTTTTGTGAGCATTACTCATTTATCTCTAGTATTGAACCTATGAAGGTAGAAGAAGCACTTGAAGACCCGGATTGGGTGAACGCTATGCACGAAGAATTACATAACTTCGAAAGGAACAAGGTATGGACTTTGGTAGAGAAGCCCAACGATGATCAAAACATCATTGGAACCAAATGGGTGTTTCGGAACAAGCAAGATGAAGATGGACAAGTCATCCGCAACAAGGCTCGTCTCGTAGCTCAAGGTTACACACAAGTCGAAGGTATGGACTATGGTGAGACCTATGCCCCCGTTGCTAGACTTGAGTCCATTCGCATTCTTCTTGCTTATGCCAATCACCATGATATTACTCTCTATCAAATGGATATCAAAAGTGCTTTCCTAAATGGTGAAATTGAAGAGGAAGTATTTGTGAAACAACCTCCCGGATTTGTGAATCCCAAAAAGCCTAATCATGTTTACAAGCTGCACAAAGCTCTTTATGGTCTTAAACAAGCTCCTAGAGCTTGGTACAAATGCTTAACTAGCTTTCTTCTTGAAAAAGGCTTTGAAATTGGAAAAATAGACTCAACGCTATTCACAAAAAGGGTTAATGGTGAACTATTTGTGTGCCAAATATATGTTGATGATATTATCTTTGGTTCAACTAACCCCCATTTTAGCAAGAAGTTTGGACAGCTCATGTCGGAGAAGTATGAGATGTCCATGATGTGTGAACTCAAATTCTTCCTTGGGTTGCAAATCAAGCAATCTAAGGAGGGTACCTTTGTCTCACAAACAAAGTACACCAAGGATCTCTTCAAGAAGTTCAACATGCAAGAAAGCAAAGGTATGAGTACCCCCATGCCTACCAGTGGACATAATGACTTGACAAAAGATGGAGAACCCGTTGATCAAAGGGTTTACCGTTCTATGATTGGTTCTCTACTATATCTTTGTGCTTCTCGTCCTGACATAATGTTGAGTGTATGCATGTGTGCGCGATATCAAGCAGCCCCTAAAGAATGTCATCTTAAAGCTGTTAAAAGGATAGTGAGATACTTGATACACACACCAAACTTTGGCATTTGGTATCCTAAGAGAGCTTCTTTCGATCTTGTTGGCTATTCCGACTCGGACTATGCCGGTGACAAGGTTGATAGAAAGTCAACTTCGGGTACATGTCAATTCCTTGGTCGATCCCTTGTATCTTGGTCCTCCAAGAAACAAAATTCGGTATCTTTACCCACTGCCGAAGCGGAATATATTGCTGCTGGTTCGTGTTGTGCTCAATTGCTATGGATGACACAAACGCTTAAGGATTATGGGATACATGTGAGACGTGTTCCCTTGCTTTGTGACAATGAGAGTGCAATCAAGATTGGACACAATCCAGTGCAACACTCTCGAAGAAAGCATATTGAAGTTCGTCACCATTTTATTCGTGATCATATTGCCAAGGGTGACATTAATCTTAAGCATGTTCGTACTGACAAACAACTTGCTGATATCTTTACAAAACCTCTTGATGAGAAAGTGTTTTGTCGCTTAAGGAGTGAGTTGAACATCATTGATGCTTCAAACTTGGAGTGAAAACTCCATTGATGCATGCAAGGCATGAGCCTACTTGTCTAATCCTTGATATTTCTCTTATGATGGTAATCATATGTCTTGGACACATTTGCCTCCTTGTATTGCATCTAACTCCTTGCAGGTACTTGGATGATCTACATTCCACAAGATTACCACACACTCAAATCATGAGTAATCTTGTCATTGACCAAGTATCTAGCCCTTTGGGATGTTGAGTTCAAGGAACAAAATTCCACATATCCTTTTTGACATCTTATACATCTAGTATTTCACTCTTGTCATCTTGGATATCCTCGAGTATTTCCTTGCTTGCCTAACCCATGTAGGAAGATGAACTACACAAGTAGAAATGGCGCTCCAACTTCACATTCAATGAGCACCTACATCAAGCTTACATATATGAGTAAAGCAACAACAAGCCCAAGGTATGTTCTTCACATCTTTAAGGAGCTTTACTCAAAGTCATGAGTACAAGCAGCTTCATAAGATGTGATCACATCAAATGCTTAATCGAAAAATGGCAACCCCATTTTGAGCTTAAATGATGAGTATGACCTATGATCAAATGTCCTCATTTGATTCCTAAGTCAATATACTCAAACATAGGTGACTCTGTCGCCGACCTTTTTCTAGATGAAGTACATATGCTTTTGGAGTTTTTTTTTTGTTTTCTCTTATGTTCTCTCATTGAGTTTTTTCCTTTAAACAAACAAAAAAAAAACTTCATCTAGGAATCTCTTTTTTTTATTCTTCTGTCTTTGTGAATATCCTTATGGCTCTGATCAATTCCCCGAAAATCTTTTACAAATTCATTGCAAATCTTTTGAAACATTCCTCGCAAAGTGAGCTGAATTATCTCTGTATTTCCTTGGAATTAAACTCGGCGTCACCAATTTATTTCGGTCTAACCGAAAAGGGTCTACCCTAACTCAATTCGGTGTCACTGACTTATCTTCCAGGATATCATCTCCTGCAGATTCACTCATTGTTTCTATATGCATGTTCTTATTTGCCCTGTTGTGATTCTTAAGGATCCCACCTCTTTCTTTCCATCTTTCCTGCCCTACCTAGTTTGCTGTCCTTTTCGGCACTTGATGTCAAAGGGGGAGAAGACTTAGGGGGAGTAGGGGGAGAAGACACTTAGGGGGAGAAGAAAAACAATCTTATCTTAAGGGGGAGAGAATCACATCAAAGCTTTGCCGTGTTTTACATTGGATTTGTTCTCAATTGGCATCATTCTTTTGATTTTTGCTCTTTCCATCAAAACCCCTTGTTCTGATATCTTATGGAATCTTTTAGTTTAGGGGGAGAAGACTTAGAGGAATCTTCACAATTGATATCTTATGGAAAGAAAAATCTCTCAGAGTTCATTGAAAATCTTTTAGTTTCGGAGACATGTTTGCTGATTCAAGCATGTGCTCAATATGAGACACTCTTTATACATGTCATCCCTGGCTTGGTACTCTTGATGTTCTTGCAGTTGGTTGAAGGAATACTCTTGTGTTATCTAACCTTGTTTTCCCAAGTTTATCCCTTCAGGTACAATGCCAAGGAACCTCAAGGTAAGTACATGCATCTTGCAGAATGTGCATGATGGTGACTTGCTTGTAAATACTTGTTTGCAAGAAATCACCATGCACATATGCATTATCACTCACTTCTTTTTCTTCTGCTCTGATGCATATAGCCAAGCTGCATGTAGCACATCTTGCTTATCTCTCTTGTGTGCTTGTGGTAGTCCAAAACCAAAATTGAAAATCTTGCACACTTGTAGGGGGAGCCTGTGTACTACATGCTTGTCAAAGCTTTCATGATAATTCTGTCCTTCTTTCAATAAGCTTTGATGTCTTGTTTAGTGTGATTCTAGTGTGTTGCCATCAATTACCAAAAAGGGGGAGATTGAAAGCACATTTGCTCCCTGGGTGGTTTTGGTAATTAATGACAACATACTTTGTGGTTGGACTAATGCTTTTATCAAGTATGTTTCAGGAAATCCAATCACATTGGAATGGCAAGATGACTGAAGAAGTGGACCCCTCAAATGCTAAGGCAAGCATTGGCAAAAGCTCAAGACTTCATTTTTGGTTTAGTGATCCAAGATCACATTGAGTCCATAGGAAAAGCCAATACTATTAAAAGGGGATGAGGTTGTGTTGATGATCTGGTTGCTCAAGTGCTTAGTGATATATCTCCTTCAACTATCAGCACCTTTCACTTCTATACACACCCATAAGTAATCTCGGACAAACCGATTCTTCCAACTCAGTCCCACCGAGATGAACCACTTCAGCCATATTCCAATCCCTAGAAAAATCGGTCATTCCGAGTTTGAGATCGGTCTCACCGAAATCTGGACTGCCAACCTTCTGTAACCATTTGACATCATATCGGAATAACCGAGTTTGCATTATCGGTCTCACCGAGATTGGCAAGCTTCTGTCTTGGCTCAAATCGGTCTCACCGATATTGCATTTTCGGTCTCACCGATTCTGGCATGTTCCTGTCTTTTCTCAAATCGGTCTAACCGAGTTTTCTTTCTCGGTCCCACCGAAAACTCCAACGTTCATATCTTTTACACTTTCGGTCCCACCGAGATGGTATTTTCGGTCCCACCGAAAACCCCAACGTTCACTATATTTGAACTTTCGGTCTGACCGAGTTTTCACTTCGGTCCCACCGAGATTGTTCAATTATGTGTGTAACGGTTGGATTTTGTGTGGAGGCTATATATACCCCTCCACCCCCTCTTCATTCGTGGGGAGAGCCATGAGAAAGTCTACCACTCCTACCATACACTTTCTGAGAAGAGAACCACCTACCCTTGTGTTGAGATCAAGCCATTCCATTCCTACCATATGAAACTTGATTTCTAGCCTTCCCAAGTTGCTTTCCACTCAATCCTTTCTTCCACCACAGCCATATCAGTGAGGAGAGTTGAGTGTTGAGGAGATTATCATTTGAAGCACAAGAGCAAGGAGTTCATCATCATCAACAACATCTATTACCTTTTGGAGGGTGGTGCCTCCTAGATTGGTTAGGTGTCGCTTGGGAGCCTCCGTCTTTGAGATGTGGAGTTGAACCAAGAAGTTTGTAAGGGCAAGGAGATCGCCTACTTCGTGAAGATCTACCCCGAGTAAGGCTAGTCCTCCGTGGGCGTAGGCCATGATGGAATAGACAAGGTTGCTTCTTCGTGGACCCTTCGTGGGTGGAGCCCTCCGTGGACTCGCGCAGCCGTTACCCTCCGTGGGTTGAAGTCTCCATCAACGTGGATGTACGATAGCACCACCTATCGGAACCACGACAAAAATCTCCGTGTCTCCAAACTGCGTTTGATCTTCTCCACCTCTCTTTACTGCATGTGCAATTTACTTTCCACTGCCCATACTCTAGAATTGCATGTGTAGTGTGATACTTGAATTGATCTTAATTGTGAAACTGCCTAAAACTTTGCATAATCAAAAGGCAGATTTTTTATATTGTCAAGTAGTCTAATCACCCCCCCTCTAGACATACTTCTTCGATCCTACAATATGCAGCTGAGGTGCGCCATGAGGGCGGCTAAGCTTCGTGACATTGAGGTCACTACGGGTATGTCAGTCAACACCTCCAATTCCATTCCGCATTTTTCAGACAGCGAAATTATTCATAATGCAAATCAGTTAGGAATCTCCCTTGGTAGTAATGATTGTGAGATTTCAACATCCGTTAATGATTTGCTGGACCTTGAAGCGGAACGTGCCTTAGATTTAATTCGTAACATAGCAGCGGTAAGACCGATGAACGACCAAGACATAGGTGCTTTGGGTGTTTCGATGCTTAATAACTTTTGTGAGGATCTTGCCCCATCCGTCTCTGAGGCAGAGGAGGATGGGGGTGCTACTTGCACTGGGGAGGGGGAGCATATTATGGAGCTCTCGGCTAGGACCACAGAACCCGATTGTGAGGATCGGGAGGGGGTTCAGCAAAAGCCTAAGCGTAAGTGGTCGCGAAAGATCTATCCAGCTTCCGCGGTGCGTAGAAGTGCTAGAATCCGTATCACTAAAAAATTCCATGATGAACTATGAGAGGCATCTTTTGGAACAGCAGAGGTCTGAAAGACTTGGCTAAAAGGAGTTTTCTGGCGGATGCTTCTACTGATTATCGTTTGGATTTTATCGCGCTTTCTGAAACTGGACGGGATAATTTTTCGCCTCAGTTCTTAAGCAATCTGGCAGGTGGTGCTGAATTTGATTGGCATTGCTTGCCCCCGAGAGGTAGATCAGGAGGAATCTTGCTCGGGGTGAGATGCGACGCGCTGGAAGTCCGTAGTGTGGTGATGGGGGATTTCGCTGTCAAATTTCGAGTTCGTTCTAAGGTTGATGGGTTCAACTGGGCTCTGGTGGCGGTTTACGAGGCCGCACAGCCAGAACTCAAACCGGACTTTCTAGCAGATCTCGTGCGCATTTGCGGGTCCGAACAGATCCTGATCTTGGTTGGGGGTGATTTCAACATTATCGAAGGAGAGATGAGAAGAATAATGATAATTTCGATGGCAGATGGTCGTTCATGTTTAACGCCATTATCGAAAGCCTGGACCTCAGAGAGATTGAGCTCTCGGGTCGAAAATTCACCTGGGCCAATTCCCTGCCAAATCCGACGTTTGAAAAGCTGGATAGAGTACTGGCTAGCGTTGAGTGGGAGCACAAGTACCCTCTCGTAACGGTTCAAGCGTTGTCGCGTGGAGTCTCAGACCACACACCGTTATTGGTTGACTCGGGTGAGGCAACGTTTGTGGGCAATAAGAATACCTTTTCTTTTGAACTAGCATGGTTTGAAAGAGAAGGTTTTTTAGATCTCATTGCCAGGGAATGGTCGAAAGAGGTTGGTGGAAGGACGTCAATTGAGCGTTGGCAGAATAAGATTAGGCACTTGAGGAGTTTCTTGCGAGGATGGGCTAAATATCTTAGTGGAATTTATAAGGTTGAAAAGGAAAGGATCCTTACGCTTATTAATTCACTAGACTTGAAGGCGGAATCTAATATTCTAGAGCCTTCGGAGCTTCACGCAAAAGTGGACGCAGAGATGAGATTGAAAGAGCTCTTGCGAGAGGAGGAGTTGAAGTGGGCATTGCGAGCTAAGGTTCGCAAGGTTATCCAAGGGGATGCCAATACCCAATTCTTCCATATGATTGCTAATGGCAAACATAGAAAGAAAAGGATCTTTCAACTCGAGCAAGACGAGGGGACGATTGTTGGTCAGGACAACTTAAAAATGTACATTACAAACTATTACAAACAGCTTTTCGGGCCCCCAGAAGACAACTTTGTGTCCCTGGATGAGTCTCGGATTGAGGACGTCCCTCAACTGGCTGTGGAAGAGAACGAGGTGTTAACCGCACCATTTACTGAGAAAGAGGTGTTTGATGCGATCTCACAAATGAAGAGTAGCAAAGCTCCGGGGCCGGATGGTTTTCCGGCGGAGTTTTATCAAAAATGCTGGAATATTATTAAAGGGGATTTATTGCCAATGTTTCATGATTTCTTCGCTGGACAGCTTCAACTGTTTCAGCTGAATTTTGGAACGATCACCCTACTTCCGAAGAAGACAGAGGCTGTGAGGATTGAGCAGTTCAGGCCTATCTGTCTTCTCAATGTTAGTTTCAAGATTTTTACCATGGTCGGGACGAATAGGCTCACACAGATTGCGCACTCTGTGGTGCATCCGTCTCAAACTGCTTTCATGCCAGACAGAAACATCCTAGAAGGGGTTGTGGTTCTACATGAAACGCTCCATGAGATCCACATGAAAAAACTAGATGGGGTCGTTTTCAAAGTGGATTTCGAAAAGGCATATGATAAAGTCAAATGGCCATTCCTCCAACAGGCTCTGCGGATGAAAGGATTTGACCAATCCTGGAGACACCAGGTGGAATCTTTCACGCAAAAGGGCAGTGTTGGAATCAAAGTAAATGATGATATTGGTCACTACTTCCAAACGCACAAGGGCCTTCGTCAAGGTGATCCGATGTCACCTATTCTGTTCAACATAGTAGCTGACATGCTGACGATACTCATTGGAAGGGCCAAGGACGCCGGTCAGGTTGGAGGCCTGGTACCTCATCTAGTAGATGGAGGGGTCTCTATCCTACAATATGCCGATGACACTATTATCTTCATGGAGCATGACTTGGTAAAAGCGCGGAATATGAAGTTGTTGTTATGCTTATTCGAACAATTGAGTGGGCTTAAGATTAATTTCCACAAAAGAGAATTGTTCTGCTTTGGAAGAGCTAAAGAGGAACAAGAAACTTATAAACAATTGTTCGGGTGTGAGTTGGGGGAGTTACCGTTCAAGTATTTGGGTATACCAATTCATCACCGTAAGCTAACTAACAATGAGTGGAAGAGTGTTGAAGACCGTTTTGAAACGAAACTTAGCTGCTGGAAGGGCAAGCTGATGTCATACGGAGGCCGATTAATTCTCATTAATTCGGTGCTCACGAGTATGCCTATGTTTCTTTTGTCTTTTTTCGAGGTACCTGTTGGAGTTCGGAAAAGACTTGACTTCTATAGATCACGATTCTTTTGGCAGAGTGATGAACTGAAGAGAAAATACAGGCTGGCAAAGTGGGATATTATTTGTAGACCGAAAGACCAAGGGGGTCTGGGTATAGAAAATCTTGAGGTGAAGAACAGATGTCTACTCAGCAAATGGCTGTTTAAACTATGTGCAGAGACGGAAGCCACTTGGGCTCAGATTTTGCGTAATAAATACCTCCAGTCTAAAACATTGTCCCAGGTCAATGTGAGACCGAATGATTCGCCATTCTGGAAAGGACTGATGAGAGTTAAGTCATTCTTTTTCAATAGGATAAAGTTTATTGTTGGAGATGGTAACATTACGAGATTCTGGGAAGATACTTGGCTTGGGGATACACCTCTCGCATTGCAATATCCTTCTTTATATAGAATTGTGCAACGACGAGATGCTTCAGTTGCGACAATTCTTCAGTCTTCCCCTCTCAATATTCACTTTCGGAGAGCGCTAGTCGGCAACCGTTGGGAAGCTTGGCTCCATCTAGTCAGGCGACTGATGGAAGTGCAGCTATCTCAAAACCCAGACCGGTTATGTTGGAAGTTGACTAGGAATGGAGTGTTCTCGGTCAAGTCGATGTATCTAGATATCATTAATGCTAGCGTTGTTTCTAGTTCGAAGCATGTTTGGAAGGTTAACGTGCCTTTGCGAATCAAAGTGTTTATGTGGTTTGTGCATAAGCAAGTGATCCTGACTAAGGACAATCTGGCAAAACGTAACTGGACTGGGTCTTCGCGATGTTCGTTTTGTGATCGAAATGAATCTATTAAACACCTCTTTCTCGATTGCCCGATGGCAAAGATTTTATGGAGGACAATACAGATTGCTTTTAATATTTCACCTCCGACTTCCATTAGCTCTTTATTTGGGCAGTGGCTGTACGGGATAGATTCCGCACTAGCGAGACATATCCGGGTGGGAGTATGTGCTTTGCTGTGGGCAGTGTGGAATTGCAGAAATGATTTGGTTTTTAACAGAGCAACAAATACTCATTTTTTGCAGGTTATCTTCCGAGCCACTGCATTGATCCGTATGTGGTCGCTACTCACTCCGACGGAGGCCAGGGAGCGTTTGGTTACTGGATCTATCCGCTGGGAGATGGTAGCACGGGTTATCTTCAACCGGTTTGGATGGCGGTCATGTAATAGAATAGGCAATTAGTTTTCCTATCTTGCTTATGCCTACCGGTTGTGGCTGTTGGCTGATTTTTTTTGTTATCCTTGCTCCTAGGGAGCCTTCTACTGCAGACTACAGGACCTTGTTTGTTTTTATTACTTTAATAAAGGTAGCCGTATGCATCGCTCTGATGCAGAGGCCGGGGTATTCCCCTTTTCAAAAAAAAAGAGGGCATGAACGTACGAATAAGGAGAGTGTTATGGTAGTATAATGTTTGCATGATAGACTTCCAAAGGCACTTGAAGGCCTCTAAAAAGATGTGATGGTTATTATCGCAAATTGGTCGTTAGCGTGTACTGCTCAAATAGACCTAGATCACCTTCTGAATAAAAATGCATTGAATGAAGGTGTATCAAAATTTCTAAGTTCGTTCTCATTCATAGTTCTCTTTGATGATTCTGCAAGATGGTTCATTACATATCTTTGGCCACATATGTCCAGTACAAAGTTGTTATGTGGCATGGACCACATGGTACATGATCACATATATTAACAAATTATCTTCAGGAGATTTGATGCAAACCTCCTAACATAAGAAAATCATTTGATCTAATAGCTTTAGAAATAATTGGAAGTGTGTTTCTTCTAAGGTGGTATGCAAATTGGACCCTCACAAAAGAGCTAACATAGCAGAGATAAAACAAATGAACTGAAGACAGCCTCAATTAGGAATGAACCTCTCAGAGGTCATGGAGGCAAACTATCATGTACTGATCATCGCCAACGTTCGTCTTGAATATAAGTAGGACATCCGTACCAACCTCAAGTCCTATTTCAGGAGAAATTTCTTGCATCCATGCTTGTTCGTCATACACAGTCCTAGTAAAGCTCTGCTTGCCAAACCGTAGTTCCGCCAGTCTTCCTTTGGTATTTTCTGGATGACCATAGATTACACACCTGAAAGAGTGAGTGTTATGATCTTAATTATGAAAACAGCGCATGAACAAAAAGGAGAACTCAAAAAATTATGCATCCCATAGAGCGACATAGATCGAAAAACACTATGTGCAACAGAATGCATGTAACTGAACCTAATGTGGAAACTGGACCATCTTCATTAATCATTAAAATCTAGTGAATGGAGAACTTAGTATTCACTTCTGAAACTAAGCATCAACATTATGAATATACATACATAAAAAAGAGGGGGAAATAATGACTAAGCAAGGGCTGGAAAGGTTACAATAGTAGAGATTAATTATCTAAACATCAAATGTGAATGGGCAAGAAGACGCAAACCAAAAATCACAAGAAAGGCAACATAAAAATGAAGCAAATGAAAAATAGGAACATTTTCCATCAGGGGCAAGAAGTAAAGGACTCCGTCAAAATCTAGAAGAGAAGTAATGGAATAAATAAAGCAGCTCCAAAAAAATCACCTCGTGTCATTCAAGGAAGAGATACAAACAATGGCTGAATTAATGAGGGTAAAATAGAGAAATAGTGACAGACTTATACAACAATCTCCTACCTCCAAGATACACTGAAGAACTGAAGATAAAGAAAGAACGAATGAAAACCATAAAAAATACACAATTGCAAATTCTTTAGATGTTCTGCAGATGCCATTTATAAAATCTTCAAGCGTGAATAAAACTGTAGCTTCTCAACTCCAAGGCCCATCCTAAACTGAAACTGTGACTGGGCAAGGTGAACTCAAAAGTAATCTATGGCACGAACAACAGTTCAAAGAACAAAAAAAGAATGGACATATTACATGTAGTAAAAAAATCCTTCAGACCTACAGAGGCGACGTTGCCGAAAAGTCACGAAACTATGAACAGTAGTCCCAAAAGATGGATGGTATTCAAAAAATTGGGCTCAGATATGTGGCATTGCCCAAAAGGTAGGCCAAGACTGAAGCAACAAATATCTTTCGCAGACAACTATTTACTAATTCTAGTTCTATTGAAACATTCACACATAATTGTCTAGTGCTTCATTTATGAAATAGGAGTGCACCAAAAATAATAAACGTGGATAGGCCAATAGATGGGCTCTTAATTCCATAGGAATCGCAAAATCCCAAAAAAGCAATAGAATCATCATTTTATAAGCATTCATAATGTAATCAATAAAATCAACATATTTTATGCTTCAAATATTACTACGTGCTAGGCAAGCAAACTCAAGAAGCTGGTTCTAACAATTACCTCCAGAAAAGTAATCTTGAATTCATGTGACATGCAGTGTTCTCTGAATAACGGAGAAAAACAGAGGAAACATTAGAAGACGGCAAGCAACAATTTTATATTGCAGAAACAATAAACAAATATTTCATAATTAACAATATTTTTTCTATGATTAATTAGAGGATGAACTACCTATGACCCAAGTGAGCTAAGTGAATCCAACTGGCAAGCTAAGTTGCTAAAATAAGCACATGTAAGTAAATGACACATATACAAATTTACTTATGCTTAAAGAAGCACTAGTGGATGGGGCGCCAGGCATTACTGTGCGCACTAACCAAGATGTTGTAGTTATTAACGTGATAATGTAGATAAGCGGCAGTGGTTAAAAATATAGCACCATCACCATCAATTATGAAGCAAGAACTCTACTTCAATTAATTATAGTAAGCGGCCTGTCATAGAAACAATTTTCTGCAACAGCACATGCATATAACCAATTAAAAATGATAGAGGAGCTGCAATGAAATGTAAGCTATATGAATTCCTTCATAGGAATGTGTTGTTACTTATATGAATAGGTGAAGATCCAGAGCACAGCTGATAGGAAATATGATACGATCTCTCTCCTGGTGCCCTCCGAACCATCCTCAACTGCACAAGCAAGATATAAGATATTAAGCAATTTTACAAACACTTCATCTCTATAAATTCAATGAATACTCTCTGGCATATACTTTGAAAAGAAGAGGTCTTGTTCATCATTTCACAAAACTTGCATATTAGTGTAGCAAAGCAAAGACATGCAAAATATTGGACATGTTTTGGTTCATGCACAGAAGCAGAGAAATAGCAAGATCATAGAAAAACAGCGCAAGATTAATCTTGACAACGCCATCTCAGAGAAAGACCAGATGAGGTGAAGAAGAAAAATGATGTATCTGGAGCAATTGTTTTCCTCTAGTTACCATTTAATTCAGTATTTTGTCCAATCTCAAAATCTAAGATATGCCCGTATCCAATTATTAATAAGTTAACTTACGACTGCTGGCACAAAACATAAGCAGCTTGATAAAAGAAGAGCCCTCAATTGTCCGCTTTTGATGAAGGCAAATCAATTGGTTTTAAAATACATGGGAAAAGTTGATGTTAGTAACTAATATTTATGCTGAAATAAAGTAGTCCACAATATCGAAAGCAAAAAAAATGGCATGAAGGAACACTTGCCGCTTTCACACCCAGTAAACAACCAGTAGAGTTTCAAAAAGACCAAGCGCCCCACCAAGTAGTAATGATGTAGAAACTGATGGAATTCTTTTCTGCTTGTGCTCAGTATTGATCTCACTTGATTCAGTTCGAAAAAAGATTTGCCAAAAGTGGCGTAAGTATCTGGTAATAAATTGAAAGATCAATACATATATATGCACCAGTTGACCATATACCTTTCCAAAAGAAGAACAAGATGATTTGTTCCTCTGTAGTGACTGATGCAGAAGAATATAGCCGAACAGAAGAACTCATATCAGAAGTTCAATAGACACCCATGTCAGGTTCATAAACTATGATGCTAGCTTTTGGTCATATTCTTGTTTCAGGAGCACAATTATTCGGTTATTGTACCATATTATTGAGAGGATAAGTAAAATCATGCTCGCCAATTCTTTTCATCCGAACAACCATAAATGTTGTTTGAAACCTGAAAGCACAAGGTAAAGAATTGACTGAAAGAAACTTGGAGAACAAAAACCTAATTAGAGGACATGCTACCTTATTTGCTGATTTAATCTCAGATGAGTTGGTTTCTTCATCAATACTGTAATTGTTGTTTTCACAAGATGCAACAGAAGCACCATTTACTCTTGCAAGAATATTTTGATTTGATTCATTCATGTTGTTGATACCGTAATAGATTAGTATGAAGAATATAGCTATTAGTTGTCGCAAAGGATGACTCTCATACAGTGTCAAAATTCATGTCATGCAGCTAACTGTCACCCCCTGGAAGAAGTGAATTCAGGTTAGTCAAGAATCGTCGGAACCAAAATCATACAACGCAAAACTGAAACGGAACCGCCAGTTCAAGGTCAGCGGGAGCGGGGGTGTGGCGGCGGCCATGCCTGAGTCCCCGGCGTCCGCAAAGCGGAAGAGGAAAATATGAGCGAATGTGGGGGATGCGCACACCATGGATGACCTCCTTGCCTCCATGGTCCACCGCCTTGAGGCCCATCTGATTGACGGGCAGAGCAAAAAGGAGCACGGCGGCCATGGCGCAGGCGCGATCAAGCAAACTTTTGGAAGAGGGGGACAGATGCTCGACATTAAATAGATATATTATACCTGAAAGTGAACATTTGTTTCAAAATGTTAGGGAAGAGGTCATCCTACAGAATTAGCTCCTGCTACAGAATTAGCTTGTGTGTGTCAAAATGTTAGGGAAGAGGTCACACAATTAGCTCTTGTGTATCAAATCTCCGGTAAGTATGTCTTGTACTGTATAACAGTATAAGTCAACATGCTACAAAATTTAAACAACAATTGTAACAGGATGCAAAATCAAAGGAGGTGTACAAGGAGGGAAAGGTAGCAATTATATATCACTAACTAACTCTGAACTTACCTATCAACGTAAGACATTTTCTTAATAATGGGTAGATTTTGCAAGCAAACCGTTTTTCGCAAGAAAAGGGGTAAAATCAAGCAGTTTACACAACTACAAATGATTTTCAGCCAAGAAGATGAAAGAAAAACAAAAATACCCATGACTATAAGATATAATTATTGAAGTTATTCTGTGCGACCATGATATAATCTATAGAAGTTAAAAGTATCTAGTTGACAGGAAACATGTCTTTGATAAGACTGATGGTGAAGATGTAACCTTAGAAACTGCATTAGTGTGCGAAACAATTCAGATAGATCTGTACTCAATTTGTCATTGTGCCTTTTACATGGTTAGTATAATTCCTTGTGATATATAATGCGACTAATGACTCTCACGATAAAAACAGGAGATATCAAGTCCAAGGAAGCACATGAAGTCAAGTACAAGCCTGGAATCACTGCCTATTGTTCTTGATTAAAACCAAAGTTAGTAAAAATGTAGCACTGCAGAGGACCTTCAAGTTACATTTCTCATGAGCAGCTTCCATCATTGACACCCTAATAAGAGCATTAATAATATTTTCATCTCCAGCATTGACACCCTAATAAGAACAAATGCCATAGATATCATGCAAAGTAAATTCCTATTATTAGTACTGAATTGCCAATGGCGTCATAAAAAATATAAATTTCAACCAAACGAATGCATGACGCATCAGATATTAAGCAGCAAATCAGCTAAAGAGAAAAGGGCATGGAATCTTGACCTCAATATTAAGTTTCGGTATAAATTGCAGGTACCACAAACTCAAGCTAATACAACGATATGCGAGAATCATGTGGAGATGATGAGAGACGAAATAAAAGGGAACTCACAGGAAGTGCAGATCAAGGTGAGAGGGAGAGAACCTGTAGGTCTAGCTGACGCCGTCAGAATCAGCAAAACCAGAGAGGAGGACGACCTCGTGTGGACGAAATTTCAACAACAAAAATCTCTGCAAGTCTGAAGTGTCACAATTAAATTTTTAGTTGGTTGTCTTAATCTGTACATTACATGACCAATGTATAATAGTACCCTACCTTTTTCTAAATGGCTCTCGTGATTTTTTGAGAGTGTAGACCAATGAGATTAGCTTAACTAAGTTATCTCGCAATTCCATTAGAGACTACAGCAGTGGCAATAAAGCATCATCGTTCAAGTTATGCAACTACCAGCCTGTGTTTTATTGAAACAGAAGAAACTTAGCTTAAGTACATTATCTTACAACTTCCTTAGAGACTACAGAATCAGCAAAAAAGCATCAAGGTTTAGGCTCTGCAACTACCAAAATGTGATCTCACGCAAAAAAAGACAGTAAATTGTTCAGCTTAGCATCATGTTTCACCTTGCACCACTACAAAAATGTCAGTCTAAGTCATTGTCTAATGATTTCAGAAAATGGATTACGAGAAAGGTCACCCATTAATGCGATTCAGATTCAGCCTACCACAAGGTCAAAGAAGTTAATCTTCATCACGTTGGCATCATCCGCTGCACTGTTTTGCTCCTGTGGTACTGTTTTTTATCTAGTTTCCCCCATTATGCTCCAGGCTTCATTTTTTGCTTTTCAAGATTGCAGAAAGAGTTGGGTGCAATAGAATAAATCTGAATGTTCTTTCATGAAAATTGTGTCCTAATACAAAAGCTACTCACCACGGACGAAGGAATCCCAAATTAGTGTAATACCACATTCATAAGGATATAGAGCCAATAGAATTGCATTCTTGTTCACTAAAGAGACAATAAAATTCCATTGTTGTTAGCAACTTCTATCTATTTATGCTCCCAGATTCTCACTAATAATCTACGGACTTTGCCACTTCACCTTCATTTGCATTGTCACATAGAGTTACTTATCCATGCAGCATCTAAACCCAAAGAATGTATCTTTGATGGACACAACTGAGCAAGAGTAACAGACTAACATAATGGAGACAAGTAGTCAACAACCCTGACCTTACAATGCAGTTCTTAGGGGCTCAACAAACTCTGGGAACTCAATCTCATAGACATCTTCAGTGTTGATCATGTGCACCTTTCCTTCCTTGCACTCATCATTTGCCCTGCAAATAAGATCAAACTCATGTTACTGCTAATTCTCGAGCTTGTGTTGTATTCCTTAGAAGAGGAAAGGGTGATGCAGCACAGTAGCGTAAGTATTTCCTTTAGTTTTTGAGAACTAAGGTATCAAACCAGTAGGAGACCACGCGCGAGTCCCTCGTACCTGCACTAACAAATAAAAACCTTGCAGCCAGCGCGATAAAAGGGGTTGTCAATCCCTTCTCGGTCACTTACAAAAGTGAGATCTGATAGATATGATAAGATAATATTTTTAGTATTTTTGTATAGATATTCAAAGTAAATAATGCAAAGTAAAGCAAATAGTTGATGGAAGATTAATATGATGAGAATAGACACGGGGGCCATCGGTTTCACTAGTGGCTTCTCTCATGATAGCAAATTTCTACGATGGGTGAACAAATTACTATCGAGCAACTGATAGAAAAGCGCATAGTTATGAGAATATATAGGCATGATCATTGTATATAGGCATCACGTCCGTGACAAGTAGACCGAAACAATTCTGCATCTACTACTATTACTCCACACATCGACCGCTATCCAGCATGCATCTAAAGTATTAAGTTCATAAGAACAGAGTAACGCCTTAAGCAAGATGACATGATGTAGAGGGATAAACTCAAGCAATATGATATAAACCCCATCTTTTTATCCTCGACGGCAACAATACAATACGTGCCTTGCTGCCCCTATTGTCACTGGGAAAGGACACCGCAAGATTGAACCCAAAGCCAAGCACTTCTCCCATTGCAAGAACTATAGATCTAGTAGGCCAAACCAAACCGATAATTCGAAGAGACTTGCAAGGATATTTAAATCATGCATAAAATATTTTAGAAAAGAATCCAATATTGTTCATAGATAATCTTGATCATAAACCCACAATTCATCGGATCTCGACAAACACACCGCAAAAATATTACATCGAATAGATCTCCTCGAAGATCGAGGAGAACTTTGTATTGAGATCCAAAGAGAGAGAAGAAGCCATCTAGCTAATAACTATGGACCCGAAGGTCTGTGGTAAACTACTCACAACTCATCGGAGAGGCTATGGTGTTGATGTAGAAGCCCTCCGTGATCGATGCCCCCTCCGGTGTAGCTCCGGAACATGACCCAAGATGGGATCTCACGGGTACAGAAGGTTGCGGCGGTGGAATTAGGGTATCGTGGTCGTCCTCAATAGTTTCAGGGTACGTAGGTATATATAGGAGGAAGAGGGACGTCAGGGAAGCAACAGGGGGGCCACGAGGGTGGGGGCATGCCTACCCCCTTAGGCGTGCCCCCTGCCCTCATGGCTGCCTCTCTCGCTTCCTGGCATGTACTCCAAGTCTTCTGTGTTGATATCGTTCCAAAAATAACTCTCCCAAAGGTTTCATTCCGTTTGGACTCCGTTTGATATCCCTTTCCTGCGAAACAATGAAATAGGCAAAAAAACAGCAATTTGCATTGGGCCTTGGGTTAGTAGGTTAGTCCCAAAAATAATATAAAAGTGTATAATAAAGCCCATTAAACATCCAAAACAGAATATATAATAGCATGGAACAATCAAAAATTATAGATACATTGGATACATATCAACCATCCCCAAGCTTAATTCCTGCTCGTCCTCGAGTAGGTAAATGATAAAAACAGAATTTTTGATGTGGAATGCTACCCAACATAATTCTCAATGTATTTTCTTTATTGTGGCATGAATGTTCAGATCCAAAAGATTCAAGACAAAAGTCTATATTGACATAAGAATAATAATACTTCAAGCATACTAACAAACCAATCATGTATTCTCAAAATAACATGGCCAAAGAAAGGTCATCCCTACAAAATCATATAGTTTGGCTATGCTCCATCTTCGTCACACAAAATACTCAAATCATGCACAACCCCGATTTCAGCCAAGCAATTATTTCATACTTCAAAATTTTCAAACTTTTCAACTTTCACGCAATACATGAGCGTGAGCCATGGATATAGCACTATAGGTGGAATAGAGTGGTGGTTGTGGAGAAGACAAAAGAGAAAGATGGTCTCACATTAACTAGGCGTGTCAACGAGCTATGGAGATACCCGTCAATAGATATCAACACTACTAGGAAAAGGCCTACTAATGGCGCACCTAATTTGGCCATTAATGGCGCATTAGTGGTGCGCCATTAGTGCCATGCCATTAGTATATTTTACTAATGGCGCACCTCTGGTGCGCCATTAGTATCTGGTATACTAATGGCGCACCACAGATGCGCCATTAGTATGCACAGTAGTGCACCATTAGTATGCCTCCCAGGGGGCCATGTGTACCCAGATGCTTTGGCATACTAATGGCGCACGCCAGCAAGATGCGCCATTAGTAATTTCGGCATAGTAATGGCGCACTGTCTAATGACGCGCCATTAGTATCCTTTGGCATACTAATGGCGCACTGTGATGTGATGCGCCATTAGTATGAATATTAGGTTTTTTTTTTATTATTTTCTGTTTTTTGCACAGATTACAAAATGTATAATTGGACAGAATAAAGACAGCACACATCAACAACAGATTCATCGAATACAATAGAAGATTAGTCTCTGAATACAATTCATCATATTAGTCTCCGAATACAATTCATCATATTAGTCTCCGAATTGAAAAGACCGAACAAAGATAGAACATTACATTACAAGTCTCGAGACCGCGAGTAGCGAGTTTGTCTTCACATTACAAGTCGATATCGATCATCTAAACTACCATCACATAGAAGAGAGCTGCGATCATCACGATGAGCATCATCACGATGAAACTCGTCTTCATCCAGTTCCTCCAACGCTCCCTCCCCTCTCCCGCTAGATAGCAGGCGTATCTAGATTCGGCCTCGGCCCTAGTGGTGTACCCTTTGTAACTGTTACCGCTGAATCGGTGAACCTGTCTCCGACACTCCTCCCAGTCGTCGTAGACTCCGGGAACCTTACCCTTGTACACGACATACGACGGCATCGCTATGCACTAGCCAAACGAAATGTTAGTACCAATTCACAGAAAATACATAAGCAATATATAAGTATGCAACAGAACGATCGAAAGAGAAAAGCAAGACATTAATAGCATCGATTACATCTAAGTTGAACGACTCTCGAAACCAAAGAGACATACTACAAGTTCATTAAAGTTTAATTACAACATGAGCCAATCGATGTTTCAGAACTAGACACAGCATCACTGCTTTCGACTCGACTCAAGGGACCGGAGCGTGGATGAAGCCGTCGTCTATCGTGGGAGTCATGAAATCACGGGCGTTGTCAGCCTGCATTTGTAGCATTGTGTCGATGTCACTGTTGGACAGTTGATTTCTGAGGTAGAACTGCCCCGAGGTACGAAGGACATCTTGATGGCTGATTTCCGCAAACTCCGACTGGATGCGAAAGAATTCTTGTCTGATGTCCGCGTCCTGGATTGCCGACACGCTCGCGGCCCAATCTTTGAGTTTACTCGGTAGCAGAAGTTGATGATGGTCCCGTACGATCGCCCGCATGTGATGGATGGCGTAGTAGGCACCCTTCTGACCGCCAGGCGGCTGCTTGACGCAGCAGAACGTCGTATTGTGGGAGAACACGTGCTTGCCGGTCTGACGAATAGGCCTGGTGAAGGTGCCTCCAGATTTGGCGTAGCCGGGGAGAACATCATCAAGAACCTTCTTGACATTTGTGTAGTCTACGTTCGACTGACGGTCTGGGTCGAAATACGTGGCCATGGAATATTTGGGGCTTAGGAGGATGAGCGTGCAATGTGTGTCACTGCAAAAAACACAGAATGTTAAAAGAAGAACGATTGAAATCTAAGAATTCATATGTTACGGGGCGGTTGAGGCGGAGGACTTACTCGGGAAAGTAAGGCACGAGGAAGTTATCCTTATCTCGGTTTGCCAGAATGACGCCTTCGAGGTAAGAACTCGCGACTTGCCGGTCCCCAGCGCTGCCCAAGATCTTGGCACGCATGTAGAAGGGGTCGACTATCACGATGTCCGGGGTCTTGTCGCGAATGATCCACATCTCCATACTCAGCGAAAATAGCCGAACGAAGGTGTAGTGCGGCGGAAGAAGGTTCAACATAGCGTGGATGTCATCAAACCGCAGGACGATCGTACCCCCGATGGAGTTATCCACAAAGCCCTTGCCCTCTGGCAACTTGGCCGCGAAAACCGGGTATGCCACATCCTTCTCTCTGAGACGCCGCTTCTCCAAAGAAAGAACACTGTCATGCAGACTCCGCATAGCACCGGTTGCAGCATCGAGCATATTTCTCGGTAGCATCGGCCTACCCGCCACATGCACCCTCCTCATTACATCCTCAGGTGAAGGTGGCCCTTCCTGAGCACGGATCGTACTCGGTGCTGGCTGGCTCGCACCCTTGTTAGTCTTTCTTTTGCGTGCCTTCTTCTTCTCCTGTAATGGGACCGAGTTCTGCTCACAGACCGCCTTCTTGAGTGTGTTGGGGCTGATAATATTTCGCACCTCGCCTATCTGAGGCTCGGTGAAGTCGGCAGCTGGAGGAGTCTCCTGAGAGCTGAACGGCAGACGACGCCTGTTGCAACTTGGCTTCTCCGCGGTTCCAGCTAGATCGCACACGTCTTTTGTTGGGTTGGGTTCTTGAGAAGGAGGCCCCATGAAGTCGCCACCGTACCCATGATCGGCAAAGTACTAATCGACGTTGGCAAATGTATCATCGTCGTCATCGTTCTGATCCTGTGCCATATGCATGTTTGGATCTAGTGGCATAGGGATGTCCGGCATCGTTGCGGCGGTCTTGCCATGGGGACGACTTGGCGCCGGCACGACTAGCGGTGTTGTCTTTGGCGTGGTGTCCCCCGCCCCCAAACGAATCTGGCTCTTCGGCCAAAGCAGGGGCCAGCTCAGGCAGGCGCTGAGGGTCATCACATCATCATCGTCGGCCCCGATGGGTCGAATCGGAGGTAACACCTCGTCGCAGCCTGGCAGCACCCGAACCAGTTGAACCCTAAACAAGTTGGGTGGCATCTGGGTACCGTGGAACAAGGGGTTGCCCGGTTGAACGATTTTGCCCTTGGCGACATCGACCAACTCGTTGTTCACGAAGTGCAGGAGAGTGCACGGAACATCGGCAGCGCCCTGCGAAAACATGTAGGGCGTCAGGGATGCCCAGTCAAAGGCAAGGAGATGAAGTCCTCGGACGAGAGAGGCTTAATTAGTTACCGTGATGATGGCGTCGAGCTCGGCTAATGTCGAGGCACCGCCAACGGCGGGCGTGCAGTTGACGGAGGGGCCGCTTGCTGCAGAGGTGCCGGCCTGCGTACACCCAGGTGCATTAAGCTCCCGTGCCGGCGTCGGAGACACCAATGCCGCCTCCGCCGGAGACACCAATGGCCCCGCCAACGCTTTCTGCGAGTTGCTGGCCGTGAAGCTAGGAATCGGGGGCGGCCCCTGTTGGCCGCCCGCAATCCACGCACTCAATCCCTCGATCAAGGTAGGCACAATGGCGGTGATCGTCGCTCCGAGCTGTTGTTGCACTTGCTCTTGGACAATCTCCGGAATCTGCGCCACCTGTGCCTTGAGTTCTTGAACCTCGCGCGCCTGGCTTTCCGAGCTGGTCTTTTTCTCCTTTCGCCCACCAGCGTTATAGTATGACGACCATTTTGTCGACAAGCCTTTGCCGGCCACACGACCAGCTGACGTCGGCTTACTGAGCTTATCCTAGTTCTTCATTACATTCAACGCCCTATTTAGAGTCGTGTCCCAATGGTTGCTCTTAGTCGACCCCGCGCTACTGCTTTCAGTCGCCTGCGGAAGGAATGTGAATCATTTAGACATTTGGCTTCATTAATTAGAATGCAACCATATGGAGCTAATTACGCGGGGGTGTATTCCTTACCAGAACAAGCTCAAGCGCCCTGGTCTTCGGATCCGTGGTAAGCTCCTTTGTTTTCGGGTCCTTCTTGTACCGGGCCCTGACAAAGTTCTTGGTTTGCTTGTCACCGTATTTATCGAAGAGGGGCGGTAGGCCTTGCTCGGCACGGTCCGCCTCCTCCTTGTCCCATATAGGCTCCGCCACTCTGTAACCGCCGGGACCGAGTGTGTGTTCCCCTAAGTTCAGCTCCCGCATTTCTTTCCCCCACTGACTTGATTCAGAGTGTGCGGTGCTCGAGCAATTGATCTTGAAGTCGTTGTAGTCATCTTTGGTGATCGAAGGATTTTTCTCCTTGATCTTCTCATAACTCTCACCTTTCTCGATCATTCTCTTCACATTGCTTTTCCAAGTAGACAGGGCCTTGCTCATCTTCGTGAGGGCAGCATTGTTCACTTTATTCCCTTTGAGGCTTGTGTTTTCAAATTCAGCGGGGAACTTGTATCGTTCGTGGACCTTCATGAAGAGGAGGTTGCGCAAATTCCCTCGGTCAGGATGCCTCAGGTTCTCGGTGTTGATCGAGACGGTGCTCCGGAGAATGCACCCGAGCTGAAGCGAGTACCCCTTGACTATTCGTTCGGGCGCCGTTGGATTCCGGTCGGAGTCCACTTCAGTAACTTCCTCCTTGAGGGTGCGGAGCACGGTCGGGCGCCGGTCCTTCCGTTGCCTCTTCGGTTGGCTGCCATCTGTGCGTGCGCCGCCATCATCAGTGGTGGCATCCTCGGCGGCACCATCAGTGGTGGCATCAGTGGGGTCATCCTCGGCGGTACCATCATTGGTGTCAGGATCGGTGGGGAAGGCGGCATCCTCATACAAGTGAGGTTGTTCCTCCATCTCCTGGGACAGCTCCCAGAATGCCTTGCCGCCCGAACCCCCGGCCTCATCGTTGTTGGCCATGTTTCTCTCTAAATAGGAACAAAGTTTGGTCAAAAAGTTGGTTATTATCAAGGAACAAGATCATGGTCTCATCATTTAGGGTTTGTCGACACCGAGGCATCCTAAAAGCTAAGCTTTTATAATTGAGGGTTTTTCGACGCCGAGGCACCCTAAAAGCCTAAGCTTTCATCATTTCGGTTTTTATCGACACCGAGGCACCCTAAAAGCCAAGGTTTTATAATTTATGGTTTGTCGACACCGAGGCATCCTAAACGCTAAGCTGGGAAGGAGAATTCTAAGTTGGGCCTAATCACTTGGCTCTATTGTCGCCTATGGTTTAATGCAGGTAGAATAAAGGGTCACTTGATCCTACTTAATTAACTACTAAGATACCCCGGCCCATGCATTAGTCACAAGTACCCTATATGTCCTATTTTTAGCAAAATCATGCTAAAATTCACGGAAAATTTCAGCATGACCTTTGCTGAAAATAGGACATATGGAGTACCCGAATTTGCCGGAACGGAAGTTAATCGACATTCCAGCAAACTCAAGGGCCTCTCGGGGTACCTGCAAAATCATTATCCCCGCCTAATGAAGTCGCCAATGGGTCATTTCAGAAGATCACAAGTAGCATCATCACAAGTACAACATCATGACAAGTACAGTAGCAACAGCAGTGAATACAGGCATAACAGCAGCATCAACAGTTAAGAAAAAGTTGCAGAAGCTTGTAAAACAATAGTTTGAAGTTCAAATATTTACAACAAGGAACCAAATACATGACCACCATTATTATCATTGTGCTAGTGTGACATACAAGTAGTACTAGTGTACATGAAAAAAAACCTAAAACCTAAAACCCCAACAGAACATCAAGCCCACCAACCGGCTAAACGAACTAAAGATCTCACTTGGGACTACCATACTAGTAAAGGCAAGAGCCAAAGGGGTTCTGAAAAAGATGAAATTGTCACCGACTATGGCATGCCAAAGTATGACAGCAAGCACTAACATGTCTTCCAATAAGTATGACAGCAAGCACTAACACAAAAGACAGAAACCAAGTGCTATCGAGACGACTCTGGAGCCAGATGACTTATTAAGCCATCTTTTAGATTTTAGTGTGCTCAGTCATTCACAATTATTTTGTGGTGGTGATTTAGAGAGGAAGGAGATGAGTGAGTGAGTGTGAGTGAGTGTGAGGGGTATGGTAAATGGAGATGTAATTGTAATTGGATTTGACTAATGCTTTTGATTGCTCTGTCCAATTGTAATTTGAAAAGGAAAAAAATGCAGTACATCATCACTTAATATACTCTTCTGATTCAGGCTATATATGAAACACAGATATGATTGTTTCAGGTTTGTTGCATGGATTATCCTAGGGTGATATTCTATAAAAAAGAACAAAAAAATATTCCATAGTCACATTCTCTAAATAACAAAAGATTATCCTAGGATCATATATTCTCTAAAAAGATGACATGAGTTGAAAGTTATCTTGAAATTTAGCTGAACCCTATTCTCTCAATTAACTCCTAAAATGACTGAGCACATCATCCATATAAAACAATGAGCAGGTGGTATAGTTGCTTTATGAAACACAGAGATTAAACATTAGAAGATGGCCATCATCACAAAGCAACAAGCACCACCCACTGCATACATCCTTTCCACAGCACCAACCGAAATAGTCACCATGCCTACAGTCAAAGAGCAGCAACCATTGGCTGGTGGTTTACAGAAATCATTGGATAGACCCACACGTGCACAGGTGACACGCAAAGAACCAAACTAAACAGGGACTGCAGCGCAATGAAAACTGATGGCACCACACGAGCATGCACATGAGCCAGAACGCACAAACACATCCTCCAACAAGCAAGGAGAAAGCGAACCAGGAACAAACAGAGTGCACCTTTTTACAATATAGAACGAATCAACAAAGTAAAGCCATGAGAGCACATCTTACCTTGCCGATCAACAAAAGTGAGGCCAAGCAATCGGGCAAAGCAGCTGACAGACAAGGAAACCAAAACAAGCAACACTGTATTTGAAGAGGCTTAATAGGATCAATTATCTATTAGCTATTTGATTTATCTTGTAAAATCAGTCTACAAGTAAAATATTGCAATTAATAATCATTTGTGCTAGTTCAGGTCCAATGCCACGGCATATTGCACAGAGTTTGATCAAATATTTTCCATGAATCAGCAGCCCAGATTTTTAATTGTTGTTGCACATCACATACAAAAGCAAACATTCCCCCACAAGGCACACTGAAGATCAGGACAGATTTAAATAAGGTAGACATCAATAGATATTCATACTATGGCCATTCTTATATGCCTATTATCACAAATCCCATTACGAACCCTATTCTCTCAATTAACTCCTAAAATGACCGAGCACACTAATTGAATCCCCTAACCAGAGTCTAAACCATGACTTTCTTCAAATGTCTAAACCTAAAATTCCTAAAATGACTTTGTGGTGGTGATTAGAGAGGAAGGAGGGAGGAATGATGGCTACATGCGTATGGAGTGGTCGCCGGCGTAGCTCCGGGCGGCGGCGTTGCTGCAGAGTCGGGGGAGGCCGCGGCAGAGGGCGAGGGGCTCGTCCGAGGGGGTGGGGAGGCGTCGGTGGCGTCGGGGGCGTCGGACGTCGGGGGCGCGGGCGTCGAGGGCGTCGGGGGCATCCGAGGCGTCGGGGGTGCGGGCGTCGAGGGCGTCGGCGGCGCGGCGCTCGGCTCAACGGGGGTGGCGCGGGGGCGGCGGCGTCGGGGCGCTGGAGGGAGAGAGAAGCGTCGGGGAGAGAGAAGGGGAGATCTGGCAAGGGAGAGAGAGGAGGGTGCGGCCGGTGGGGGGCGATATGGATGGGGGGATTACTAATGGCGCACCGCACCATTGTGCGCCATAAGTATGTAGATTCTAATGGCGCACCACCCCCAGGTGCGCCATTAGTATTGTGTTCTAGTCACTAGCCCGACTGGTCAGGTATATATTCCACCTAACCCACTACCCATCAGAACCCACCCACTAGCCCGACTGGTCAGCACACAGCACACCCACCAGGAGGTCCTGGGTTCGATTCCCAGGCTCCCCAATTTTTTTTTTTGCATTTAAAATGCTGTTTGACACTTATTTGTGTTTAAATATGTTCAAACTTGTTTAAATCATAACAGTAATATTTTTTTATAAAAAAGTAATAATTTTTTAAAAAATATCATCAAATTTTTTATTTGAAAATATTTATGAATATGAAAAAATATCATCAAATTTATTATTTTGAATATATCA
>LR738710.1:700794028-700832699 GCA_902687465.1 Secale cereale | reverse complement strand
GGTCGGTAATGAAGAAGCATTGGTCAACTTGGGAAGCCAGTACCCATGGCTCATTTTTCGCAGTGACGTTTGCGCCCGCGGTCTTGGATTTGGCTTCGGGTATAACCATGGTGGTGAAATACCGGTCTTCTTTTAGGACGCTCTTGGCCCATCTGACACGGAACATCGGGACCTTCTCTCCAGCGTAGCTCAGCTCCCAGATCTCCTCGATCCTTCCGTAGTATCTGTCCTTGTCATTACCGGTGTAGGATTCCATCGTTACCCCGGAGTTCTGATAACCATCGCTCTTCATGTCCTTGGCCTCGGTGTAGAATGTGTAGCCGTTGATATCGTATGCCTCATAGGTCATCAGGTTGTGCTCGGCGCCCTGTGACAAGGCGAATATGAGTTGTTCTTCCGCGGAAGAATCCTCATGTAAAGGGTACGACAGAAGCTTCTGCTTGAACCAACGCGTGAATCATGAGTTGTGCTCTTTGATTATATCTCCGTCCGTCCTCTGTTGGCCTCGGTCATTGTACGTCTTCTCAATAAAGGTTTTGTGCTCTACCACCCAAGGATCGACCACGTCTATGTGTTGTAGCGCGACTAGGTTTGCTCTTTCAAAGTCGGCGAGTCGACCCTCGAAGTCGACATGCATTTCGCGGCGACCATCACGGTGACCCCATCCAGCGAGCCTGCCGAGGTGCATGTTGACGGGCAGACCAATGGGGTTCTCGATGCCTAGATAATTCGTGCAGTAGGAGATGCACTCTTCGGTCAGAAAGCCCCTGGCTATGCTTCCCTCTGGACGTGACATGTTGCGAACGTATCCTTTGATGACACCATTCATCCTTTCGAACGGCATCATGTTGTGCAGGAACGTCGGCCCAAGTTGGATGATATCGTCCACGATATGGACCAGCAGATGCACCATAACATCGAAGAATGCGGGCGGGAAGTACATCTCAAGCTCGCATAGTATCACCACGATCTCTTCCTGTAGCCTTCTGAGTTGCCTCACTCCAACAGACTTTCGAGAGATGACGTCGAAAAAGTTGCATAGGCCAAATAGGGTTTCACGGACGTGCGCGTCCATGATCCCACGGATTGCAACTGGAAGTATCTGCGTCATCAGCACGTGACAGTCGTGAGACTTCATCCCGCTGAACTTCAGCTTTGCCCAGTCTAGGTATCTGCTTATCTTCCCCGCGTAACCGTAAGGAAGTTGTACTCCTACGAGGCAGGTGAAAAACTGCTCGATCTCCTCCTGACTTAGAGTGAAGCACGCGGGAGGGTAGTCATTTCCGGTCTTCTTGGCCTTTTTGCCTTTGCGACGACTTTTCGTGTCCTGCTTCGCCTCATCATCATCATCATCATCATGATCATCATATATAGCGTGAAGCTCCTGCCTGATGCCCATTGATTTCAAGTCTGCCCTTGCTTTCGGCCCATCTTTGGTCCTCTCTGGCATGTTGAGCAGGGTACCAAGCAGACTCTCGCACACGTTCTTCGTGATATGCATTACATCAAGGCTCTGAGGCACACAGTGGATCTTCCAGTATGGCAAGTCCCAGAAAACAGACCTCGTTTTCCATACCTTCAGCAGCGGCTCTGGCGCCTTTCGCTTCTTTCCCGGCTCTGGCGCCTTTTGCTTCTTTCCCGGTAGTGGGCAATCTTTCCAATTTTTCAACAGCTCATCTATTTCCTCGCCGCTCCTCGTACGCGGGCGTCCTCGGGGTTCGGTTTCACCATCGAACAGATCCTTGCGTTTTCTCCACAGGTCATCATCGCGAAGCCACCTTCGATGTCCCATGAAAACGGTTTTCGAAGACCCAGGATCTCTATCTAGCTGGCGATACGTTGTGTCATCCATGCACCTGACGCATCCAGAAAATCCGTGGACCACCTGCCCCGCGACATATCCGTAACCGAGATAGTCGTGCACCGTCGTGAGCAGCGCAGCTCTCATAGGGAAATATTCTTTCTTTGTGGCGTCCCACGTATTGGCTGGCGTTTTCCACAGCGTGTCTAGCTCCTCTTTCAGCAGCCCCAGATATAGATTGATGTCGTTTCCTGGTTGTTTCGGTCCTTCAATTAGCATACTCATGTGAATGTACTTCCTCTTCATGCACAACCAGGGGGGAAGGTTGTACATCCACACAAACACAGGCCAGGTGCTATGTGTGCTTCTCTGGCTGCCAAACGGATTGACTCCATCGGTGCTCGCGCCCAGCACGATGTTCCTTGGATCGTTCCCAAATTCTAGGTCTTCGAAGTTCAACGCTTGCCACTGGCTCACATCCTTAGGGTGACTCAGCATCTTGTCTTTTTATCTATCTCTGGATCATTTGCGTCATCTTCTCGCTTCTTCTCCTCCCTATCCGCGTGCCAACGCAGGAGCTTTGCTACCTTAGGGTCCGCGAAATACCGCTGCAGACGAGGAGTGATCTGAAAGTACCACACCACTTTTCGAGGTGCTTTCTTCCTCTTCTTGTATCGAGTGACGCCGCACACCGGACATATGGTAGACTCCGCGTGCTCGTCCCGATAAATGATGCAATTGTTCATGCACACATGGTATTTCATGTGCGGTAAATCCAGAGGACACACGATTTTCTTCGCCTCCTCCAAACTGGTGGGGCACTTGTTCCCCTTGGGAAGACGTTCGTGCCAGAATGACATGTTCTCGTCGAAGCATGCGTGGGTCATTTTGTGTTTTACCTTCATCTCCAGAGCCATGAGCGTTACTTTCAGGCGGGTATCCTCGGGCCTGCATCCTTCATACAATGGAGTAACCGCGTCTAACTCAACTTGATCCATCTTGGCTTTCTCTCGGGCGGCAGCTCTTGCGTTATCGATCTGCTTGAGAATCAGCTCTTGAATATGAGGGTCCTGCACCCAGCCCATCGATGGTCCAGCGTCGTTTGCTCCGCCGGCATCATCATCTTCATGATCATGCCCGTCGTCTGCTCCGGCATCTTCCTCATCATCATGTCCTGCATCTTCTACATGATGACTGTGTACAGCATCACCGTCGTGATCATCTCCTAGGGATTCTTCGTCTTCTCGCCCGCCCGAGCCGCGGTGGTTGTCTTGCTGCCCTTCCTCATTTCTTGCCCGGCCCCCATGGACGACTTCGTAGTCATCTTCATCACCTTGCCACCGATAGCCATCCATGAAACCATGCAAGAGCAGGTGGTCCCGCACCTGCCCGGAATCCGGGTCCGCAATAAGGCTCTTCAGCTTGCATCTTCGACACGGACATCTTATCTCCGTCTCGTTCTTTTGAAGCATCTCGGCCTTCGCGGACCTCAAAAACCTATTCACGATGCCATCGGTCATCGTGCACACCATGGTCGCCTGCGGGGTAGAGCAAAACGATATTTTAGAACCAAGAAAAAAATTCCATGACTTTCCCTAAAAATAGGACAAAAAAGAATGCGTAATGCCAAAATTCTCACCGAAACGGAAATGAATCAACATTCCGAGAAAATATTGGCAACTATCGCATTTCAAATACCGGTACACCTCCAAACACAAACACATATGCAACACAACAAACATATGCAACACCACGAACATACATAGATCTATCTAGGCCATAAAAAGTGCATGTGCACATTGTTGTATGGAGAACAACATAAATATAGCTTCCCCCCTTACTTACCTATCAAAACAAGGTAATTTAACCACTTAATTTGAATGAATCTATGGTGGAAATGAGGTGAAAAAGAGGAGGGACCCGAGACAAGGAGGAGGTGGAGAGAATGAAGTGGGGGAGAAAGTGAGTGTGGGTAGGAGAGGCTGTCCAAAATATCTTGTTGCTGCCCACTTACTAATGGCGCACCCACTACAAATGCGCCATTAGTAATCAAGGTTACTAATGGCGCATCTTCAGTTAGTGCGCCATTACTAGTTTTGCAAAAAAACATACTAATGGCGCACTGTGGAACAGCGCGCCATTAGTAGTTTTGTAAAAAAAAAAGAATAAAAAATATCATAAAAAAAGAACATTAATGGCGCACTTTACTGCTGGTGCGCCATTACTAGTTACAACTAGTAATGGCTCACTTCGTCTGGATGCGCCATTAGTATGTTTGGACAGGCGCACTAGTTCAAAAAAAACTTTTTGATACTAATGGCGCACGCTGGGCCAGGTGCGCCATTAGTAGTTTGAACTCTAATGGCGTATCTGAGGTTGGTGCGCCATTAGTATATACTAATGGCGCACTGCTTGTCTGGTGCGCCATTAGTATCAATTCCATCTATAGCCCGTTTCCTAGTAGTGCAATGTGAGTGAGTAGGGATTGCCATGCAACGGATGCCCTAGAGCTATAAATGTATGAAAGCTCAACAAAAGAAACTAGGTGGGTGTGCATCCAACTTGCTTGCTCACGAAGACCTAGGGCATTTGAGGAAGCCCATTGTTGGAATATACAAGCCAAGTTCTATAATGAAAATTGCCCACTAGTATATGGAAGTGACTAAACAAAAGACTCTCTATCATGAAGAGCATGGTGCTACTTTGAAGCACAAGTGTGGAAAAATATAGTAGCATTGTCCCTTTTTTCTTTTCTTTTTTTCTTTTCTTTTTTTCTTTTTTCTTTTTTCTTTTGGGCCTTTCTTTTTTTCTTTGGCCTTTCTTCTTTTTTTTCTTTTTTTCTTTGGGACAATGCACTAATAATGACGATCATCACACTTATATTGATTTACAACTCGATATTACAACTCGATACTAGAACAAAGTATGACTCTATATGAATGCCTCCGACGGTGTACCGGGATGTGCAATGAATCAAGAGTGACATGTATGAAAGATTATGCATGGTGGCCTAGCCACGAATACGATGTCAACTACATGATCATGCATGGCGATATGACAATGATGAAGCATGTCATAATAAACGGAACGGTGGAAAGTTGCATGAAAATATATCTCGGAATGGCTATGGAAATGCCATGATAGGTAGGTATGGTGGCTTTTTTGAGGAAGGTATATGGTGGGTGTAAGATACCGGCGAAAATTATGCGGTACAATAGAGGCTAGCAATGGTGGAAGGGTGAGAGTGTGTATAATCCATGGAGTCAATATTAGTCATAAAGAACTCACATACTTATTGCAAAAATCTACAAGTCATCAGAACAAAGTACTACACGCATGCTCCTAGGGGAAGGGTTGGTAGGAGTTAACCATCGCGCGATCCCGACCTCCACACAAAGGATGACACTCAATGAAATACCTCATGCTTCAAATTTGTCACACAACGGTTACCATACGTGCTTGCTACGGGACTTGCAAACCTCAACACAAGTATTTCTCAAAATCACAACTACTCTACTAGCATGACTCTAATATCACCATCCTCATATCTCTAAACAATCATCAAGTATCAAACTTCTCATAGTATTCAATGCACTTTTATGAAAGTTTTTACTATACCCATCTTGGATGCCTATCATATTAGGACCAGTTTTATAACCCAAGCACATTACCATGATGTTCTAGACTCTCAAAATAATATAAGTGAAGCATGAGAGATCAATAATTTCTACAAAATAAAACCACCACCGTGCTCTAAAAGATATAAGTGAAGCACTAGAGCAAAACTATCTAGCTCAAAAGATATAAGTGAAGTACATAGAGTATTATTATAAATTTCGATTCATGTGTATCTCTCTCAAAAGGTGTGTCCAGCAAGTATGATTGTGGTAAACTAAAAAGCAAAGACTCGAATCATACATGACGCTCCAAGCAAAACACATATCATGTGATGAACAAAAATATAGTCTCAAGTAAATTTACCGATAGACGAAGATGAAAGAGGGGATGCCTTCCCGGGGCATCCCCAAGCTTAGGCTTTTGGTTGTCCTTGAATTTTACCTTGGGGTGCCTTGGGCATCCCCAATCTTAGGCTTTTGCCACTCTTTGTTCCATAGTCCATCAAATCTTTACCCAAAACTTGAAAACTTCACACCACAAAACTTAGCCAAAAATCTCATGAGCTCCGTTAGTAAAAGAAAACAAACCACTACTCAAAGGTACTGTAATGAACTCATTATTTGTTTATATTGGTGTTAAATCTACTGTATTCCAACTTCTCTATGATTCATACCCCCCGATACTACTCATAGATTCATCAAAATAAGCAAACAACACACGATAAACAGAACGGTCTGTAGCAATCTGTAACTTTAGAATAATTCTGTAACTCTAAAAAATTGAAATAAATTGGTGGACGTGAGGAATTTGTCTATTAATCATGTTCAAAAAGAATCAACTAAAAATCACTCTCCAGTAAAAAATGGTAGTTAATCTCATGAGCGCTAAAGTTTCTATTTTTTACAGCATGATCGCATAAACTTCACCCAAGTCTTTCCAAAGGTTCTACTTGGCACAAACACTAATTAAAACACAAAACCATATCTAAACAGAAGCTATATGCAATATTTATTCCTAAACAGAAGCAAAAACCAAGAAAATAAAATTGTGTTGCCTCCCAACAAGCGCTATCGTTTAACGCCCTTAGCTAGGCATGATATAAGAATAGATCTAGGTATTGCCAACTTTGATAGGAAATTCTTCAATTGAACACTTATAATTCTTAGGAGTTGCTTCCTTCCTATTAATAATCAGACTTCTAGGCAAGAAATCAAGAAATTCAGTTGTAGCAAAAGGTTCCCTTATGATAGACAGAAAGTTGGGGTGAACACTTATCGATTTAAGATCCGCAGTCTCCTTACTAGAAGATTCACCCTTATTCTTAGGAACATACATAAATTTGGCCATTTTAGTAGTAGAGGGGATCGAAGTATTTCTCACATCAGAAAAAGCAGACCCTACACTAGTAATAATATCCTCAAGTTTATCAATTCTAGTGGAATCTTGATATATTCTCTCTTTAACTATGGGTTCTTTTTCTTTAAAAAAATCAAAATAACTCCTACCATAGATCCATATTGGGTAATTTGGTTATGGATATTTTTATCCAAACTCACTACCAATGTAACGACCAAACCTCGAAGGATTTGAGTCTCTGTGCTTACCGTGCTAGTCCCTGGATCGAACTCGCTAGCACACACAGTATAGATGAATACCAGAATACAAGTGCATCATTTATTACAACGTATGATCCAGAGTATATAAAATAAAACAATCTGCATAGCTCATGGCTAGCTATTATTCAATCACACAGCGGAAAGTAGCAGAAAATAACGATGAGTCCCATCATAGCCCAACTGGCGATGCTGAGTGCAGACTCGCGACCCTAACGGTACCTTACTCCTCGTCTGAAAATCCTGCAACATGAGACGTTGCAGCCGTATAGGTCAATACATTGAATGTATTGGCAAGTTACACAGGAGAAGTAATAAAGCAGACCTACATGTATATGCATAGAACAACAAAGGAAGGCTTGGGGGTTTATTTTGCAGAAAGCTGATTTTGTCCTCATAACTACCTAATAGTCAATTTTTCATTTAGTTCCTTTAATACTACAATTGAATGCACAAGGTTGAGTTGGCAAAATCAACTTCAACCTACCCAATTATCAAGTTGCCCAAAAATATTATTAAGTGTCACATCTGTCAAGATCATCCAACAACTGTAATGGCATAGTCGCTCAAAATTACCCATAACCGGGGGCACGCTTAATCATGATTAGTTTTATTACTCTGTAGAGTTTTGCACACTTTACCCACTAGACTCAACCCGAAGATTGAGACGAAGCCTTTCAGAAGTAGGCACCTCCACCCCCGGCAGCCGGTACACCTATCCATATCTACATCTGCTAGCATACCTGGGCGAGGATCCCACAACCTACTCAACTAAGCCAGAGCCCATATAGCTAGTGGTCGCGCATGGAAGCTACTAGTCATTAAGTCTGTCTGATATTTTTGAGCCTGGGCGGCCGTCCACTTACATTCAGAGGGTATAAACCATGATGTTCTCAAGACCACCCATCAATACCACTTCCGCCCAGAGGTGAGTTAAGTCCTGAATTACTACTCAGTTGTTAAATTTTAATAATCCTCACATAAGCTCAATGTATTCAGGAACCAACCCCGTCTACCAGCATAGCAAAACTATACCTAACACGATTTGCAAAAGATGGGAGATAGTTCAACAATATAGCTCAAATTATAACAATCCTATAATGCATAAGTTTATAGTGTGTCATAACCTACAATGCATAGAAAAAAAACAATAGGTAAAGGATGATCAACATGTAACTTGCCTTGGTTCTGGTTCAAAAGGTCACACTCCTGACAATAGCTCGCGTCGCACTCCGGACAATCTACACGTTTCACACAATTCAACAAATCAATCACCGAAACTCCAATAAAGCCAAAATAAAGCAAACTGCAAGAAAATCATTTTAAAACTCAAAAACAGCAGCAAAACAACATGTACAGATCATCTATATTGCACTACGGTCACAATGCAAAAAGAATCGCTGGATTCCGATAAACGGTTTAAAAGATATGGCCTCCGGAAGATTTAACTCGAATTCAAACGAATTCAAATTTGAATTATGCAAACATGTGCAAAATTGGTACTGTGATGAAGATATGATTTTTGTGAGTGCATAGGAAAAAGAATCACCTAATTTGGAGTTACAGAATAAAAACTACAGCAATTTGAAGATTAGAGGAAAAACTGAAAAAGACAAAAAGAAAAACAACAGAAAACGCCTGCACTGTGCAGAACTCCTGTTGCGACTCCTGTAGCGAACTGCCACGTGGAAGTCGCCGATTGGTTCGAGGCGTGTAACTCACCAAACGACAAAAGAACGGCGGCGGCGGCTCGGGCGTCGACGGCGGGGCTTCTCCGGTGGGTCTCCGGCGACGGCGATGCGACGGATGGGTGCGGCGGTGAGTTGCGGATGCTGTGGTGGTGTCGGACGACGGCGGGGAGGCCTGTAGCGGCGGCGGCGACGAGGTGAACTGCGGCGGTCCTTCGGCGGCGGCGGGTGTCGACGGCGGCAATCCTCCGGCGGTCTCCTGCTCACCGAACTGTGTCAAACAGCTGCGCAGGACAGAGGGGGTTCTGGGGAAACAAACGGAGTGGCCCGGCGTGTCCTTACGGCGGCGGATTCCTCCGGCGAACGGCGACGGTCGGCGGAGCTCCTCCCGAGATCCACTTCGCGCGGTTGCCTGCGTGCGGCAGTAGGAGAAGGGCAGAAGGGGCTGCGGGATCTCCCTAGGGTTTTAGCTCGCGCCTGGCGCGTTGGGTGGGCACGAGGTGGACCCGGAGCGCGAGCTCGTGTCGAGCTCGGCGTCCGTGCTCGCTCGGAGCGGCGCGTCCGGCTCGGTGAGGAAGGGGATTAGGGGAGGGGCCCACGATCAGTGAGAGAAAGAAGCCGGGTCGGGTGCGGGCGCGGGTGCGGTGCGGTGGCGCGTACCGCTTCGCGAGCGAGCGAGCGGGCTGCGGGGCTGCGGTTGCTGGGCCTTCGCAGTGCGCCTGGCTGCTGGCTGCGCTTTGCTGAGCCGCGCTGTGGCCTGCGCTGCTGCCTTTTTTTAAACTAGCAGCAGAAACAGAAATAATTAAAATAAACTAGACTATATAAATTCTAAATAAAAATACATAGCCAATCAGTAAAAATTTCCCTATAGCTATAAACTACTGGAACACTAGTTCCAACACTAATGCAATTTTGTAAAATAATTTTGATGCATTTGGCCACTCAAACAACAAATAAAACCACAAATAAAATATTTTGGAGATTGCAAAAATTACCAGAACATAACAAATGAACTGGAAATAATATTCTGGACATTATGCACATTTTTAAATGCAGGGGAGAAGTCATGTTATCTCCACTCCAATAAATTGCCTTTAGTTGCATAATGAAAAGAATATTGCAGAAAGACAAATAATGCAATGAAAATATGATATGCAAGTGAATGATCTATTAACATCCAAATTAGAAAAATTGGGATGTTACAAACCTACCCCCCTTAAGATGAATCTCGCCCTCGAGATTCGGGCTGGCTAGGAAATAGGTGTGGGTGCTCCTGCCTGAGATCTTCCTCTCGTTCCCAGGTAGCTTCTTCCTGTGTATGATGATCCCACTGAACCTTGCATAACTTAATTGTCTTGGTGCGAGTAACCCTCTCTGCTGTCTCCAGAATCTTAACAGGTTTCTACTCATATGTCAAATCACTCTCCAACTGAATTGCATCAAGTGGCACTGTGTCCCTCAATGGAACATCCATCATCTCTGCGTGGCACTTCTTCAACTGAGATACATGAAACACATTGTGAACTCCAGACAAAGATTCTGGAAACTCCAGCTGATAAGCTACCTCTCCTCTACGCTCCAAGATCCTGTAAGGCCCCACGAAACGTGGTGCTAACTTACCCTTAATGCCAAACCTCTTAATTCCACGAAGTGGTGAAACTCGAAGATATGCACGGTCTCCTACCTCATATGTCAGCTCTTTGCGCTTTGCATCTGCATAACTCTTCTGTCTGGATTGTGCTATCTTCAACCTGTCACGAATCAGCTTGACCTTCTCCTCAGCATCTCTAATCAAGTCTGGTCCAAAGAACTGTCGATCTCCAACCTCATCCCACATCAACGGTGTCCTGCACTTCCTGCCATACAATACCTCAAACGGTGCCATCTTCATACTAGCCTGATAACTGTTATTATATGAGAACTCTGCATAAGGTAAATTATCATCCCAACTGGACCCATAGTCCAAAACACAAGCCCTCAACATATCCTCCAAAATCTGATTTACCCTCTCTGTCTGCCCATCAGTCTGTGGATGGAAAGTTGTACTGAACTCCAGCCTGGTGCCCAAGGATTCATGCAACTGATGCCAAAATTTAGATGTGAACTGAGTACCTCTATCAGACACTACCTTCCTTGGAACTCCATGCAGACAAACAATTTTAGACATATAAACTTTAGCTAGCTGAGCACTGGTATAAGTTGTCTTTACCGGAATGAAGTGAGCAACTTTAGTCAAGCGATCAACAATTACCCAAATAGAATCATAACCTGGCCGAGTCCTGGGTAAACCTGTAATGAAGTCCATACCAATCTGATCCCATTTCCACTCAGGTATAGGCAATGGCTGTAACAAACCTGCTGGCCTCTGATGTTCTGCTTAACTCTCTGGCACACATCACATGTAGCAATATATCCAGCAATCTCCCTCTTCAGGCTAGGCCACCAAAATCTTTCCCTCAAGTCCAAATACATCTTAGTATTACCTGGGTGAATAGAATAAGGTGAATCATGTGCCTCCTAAAGAATCAATTTCCTGATGTCTGCATCTTGCGGTACACAAACACGCTTCTCAAACCATATGGTCCCATGTTCATCCTCATGGAAACCTTCTGCCATACCTTTAGTCATATTCTCTTTTATTGCAGCAATCTCTTTATCACCCTTTTGAGCTTCCCTGATCCTGTCAAGCAAAGTAGGCTTTACCTCAAGTGTTGCCAAATATCCCTTAGGAACCATCTCCAACCTGAGATCCCTGAACTGATCACACAACTCTTGTGGCATATCATTAATATCAACTACATTAACATGGCTCCTACGACTCAATGCATCCGCAACAACATTAACCTTACCAGGATGATACTGCACATTCAAATCATAATCCTTAATAAGCTCTAACCATCTCCTCTGCCTGAGGTTCAAATCTTTCTGAGTAAAAATATACTTCAAGCTCTTATGATCAGTAAATATATCACAATGATTACCAATAAGATACTGCCTCCAAGTTTTCAATGCATGCACAACTGAGGCTAACTCCAAATCATGTGTAGGATAATTATGCTCATGATTCTTAAGCTGACGTGAAGCATATGAAACAACTTTACCTTCCTGCATCAGAACACTCCCAAGTCCCTGACGAGAAGCATCACAATATACCTGGAAGTCCTTATGTATATCAGGCAGAATTAAGACTGGTGCTGTAACCAAACGCTGCTTCAATTCCTGAAAGCTGGCTTCACATTCATCAGTCCAAGCGAACTTCTTCTCCTTCTTCAACAATTCAGTCATAGGCTTTGCAATTTTAGAAAAGTTCTCAATAAACCTCCTGTAATAACCTGCAAGGCCCAAAAAGCTGCGAATCTCCCCAACTGTCATGGGTGCCTCCCACTCTGTAACTGCAGCAACCTTAGATGGATCAACTGCAACTCCATTACCTGACACAACATGTCCAAGGAATGCTACCTCATCCAGCCAAAATTCACATTTGCTGAACTTGGCATACAACTGATGTTCCCTCAGCTTCTCCATCACCAAACGCAGATGTACCTCATGCTCTTGCTTATTCTTGGAGAACACCAATATATCATCAATGAAAACAACCACAAATTTATCCAAGTACTCCATAAACACCTTGTTCATCATATTCATGAAGTATGCAGGAGCGTTAGTCAATCCAAATGACATAACAGTATATTCATACAACCCATACCTCGTAGTAAAAGCAGTCTTTGGAATATCTTGCTCACGAATCTTTAATTGATGATAACCAGAACGAAGATCAATCTTAGAAAACACAGTAGCTCCCTCCAACTGGTCAAACAAATCATTTATCATAGGCATGGGATACTTATTCTTAATGGTTACCTCATTCAGAGAACGATAATCAACACACATCCTCAAGGTACCATCTTTCTTCTCCACAAACAAAACTGGAGCTCCCCAAGGTGATGAACTTGGGCGAATAAATCCTTGTTCCTGCAATTCCCTTATCTGCTTCTTCAATTCCTCCAACTCCTGAGGAGGCATTCTATACGGTCTCTTTGCAATAGGTCCGGTGCCTGGTATTAAATCAATAAGAAACTCAATATCTCTGTCTGGTGGCATACCTGGCAACTCCTCTGGAAACACATCTGGGTAGTCCCTCACAACTGGAACATCTTCCAGACTACCCCCCTTAAGAGAGTTCACTTGCACCTGGTTATGCTTATACTTACATACATATCTGATCCTCTTACCTCCTGGTGCACTGAGAGTAATAGATCGACTGGCACAATCAATAAGACCTTTATATTTAGTCAACCAGTCCATACCCAAAATAACATCAATACCTTGTGACTTCAATATAACCAAATCTGTGGGAAAAACATGCTTCCCAATGGACAAAGGCATCTGAAAACATCCCAAACTTGCTGCCATCTCAGCCCCCGGAGAACTTACTAGAATAGGTGTCTTAAGTGCTACGGTAGGCAACTTATGTTTATCCACAAATACCCGTGAGATGAATGGATGCGATGCACCAGAATCAAAAAGAACAAGTGCAGGTACCGAATTAATCAAGAACTTACCAATCACGGCATCAGGTTCATCATAAACCTCCTCCACATTAACATGGTTAACATGACCCTTTTGGAAGGGGTTTGGCTTGCTGACTCCAGAATTTCCATTGCCGTTCTTGCTCTCTGGGAAAGCGTTGGAGTAGTGGCCCATCTGTCTACACTTATAGCACTGAACCTGGCTAATGTCCCTCTGCACAGGCACACTCTGGTGGCTCTGGTTATTACTCCCTCCATTACCATTACCATTACCATTACCTTTGACATTGCCATTGTTACTCTTGTGCCCATTGTGATTATGATGGCCATTATGGTTGTGGCCATTCCCTCCATGATGATTATGTCCATTACCTCCATGATGATGATGATGCCCATTACCTCCATTACCCTGATATGAAGTGCATGGCTTCTGTTGTGGTCCTGAATTATACCTGTTATTGTTGTTGTACTTCCTCTTGCGATTCTCTATGGCCTGATGCTTCCCCTCTAGCATAATAGCCTTATCAATCAGCTGCTGACAATTATCAAAAGTGGCCACTGTCAACTGAAGGCTCAACTCATCATTTAGGCCCTCCAAGAATTTCTCCTGTCTAGCTGCATCAGTGTTAACATCATTAGGAGCATAGCGTGCAAGATTATTAAATTCATCCACATACGCATTAACTGTGCGTCCTCCCTGACGCAAACTGCGAAACTCCTTCTTTTACAAACTCATAGCACCAGCAGACACATGTGCAGCACGAAAAGCAGTCTGAAACTGAGTCCAAGTGATACCAGCAATGGGATAAAAGACCAAGTAGTTGTCCCACCAAGCTGCGGCAGGACCCTCCAACAAATGTGCGGCAAACCTCACCCTCTCTGCATCAGTGCATCCAACCGTATCCAGGTTCTTATTGACTCCACGGAGCCAATCATCAGCCACAATAGGTTCAGGGGAACTGGAGAACCTCTGAGGATTCAACCTCAGGAACCTGGTAAGCATATCCACGGGTGATGGGTTGTTGTTGTTGTTGTTCTGGGTGTTCTGGTTCTGCACAAGCAACTGGATCAACTGCGTCTGTCCCTGAAGCAACTGATGCATGTATGGCGGTATGTCATTGCCATTGTCCTCTCCTCCTGCAGCATTGCGCTTATTCTCACGCCTCGGCGGCATCTGGTGGGCAAGCATAGAAGAGTTATAGATATAATAGGGCCAAAGCTATAAATATAAATATATTCTACCCATATGCATATATGATCAAGGCAATAAAACACAACAACGAATAACACAAACAAACAAACAAACAAACAAACAAACAATCACAATAATATAGTAGTATATATATATATGCATATATAGTCAAATAATTTTGACGAGATAAAATTTAACAAGCAAGCTACCAATCAAGCAAACAATCTAGTGTCTTCATACCACGAAAGTGGACATAATCAGATACGCTAACACGATAACGTTGCAAAATAAAACAAGCATATATGGTGGTCTCAGCACTAGTTCCTACTTAACTGTTCAAGATGCTTGAGGGGATGAACTAATAAACAGTAAGAAGTATAACTAGTTTATAAAATAATTTTCATTCCTATGGCTTTTCTAATCCATTTTCTAGGGTCACGTCCTACAGTCAACACACTGCTCTGATACCATCTGTAACGACCAAACCTCGAAGGATTTGAGTCTCTGTGCTTACCGTGCTAGTCCCTGGATCGAACTCGCTAGCACACACAGTATAGATGAATACCAGAATACAAGTGCATCATTTATTACAACGTATGATCCAGAGTATATAAAATAAAACAATCTGCATAGCTCATGGCTAGCTATTATTCAATCACACAGCGGAAAGTAGCAGAAAATAACGATGAGTCCCATCATAGCCCAACTGGCGATGCTGAGTGCAGACTCGCGACCCTAACGGTACCTTACTCCTCGTCTGAAAATCTTGCAACATGAGACGTTGCAGACGTATAGGTCAATACATTGAATGTATTGGCATGTTACATAGGAGAAGTAATAAAGCAGACCTACATGTATATGCATAGAACAACAAAGGAAGGCTTGGGGGTTTATTTTGTAGAAAGCTGATTTTGTCCTCATAACTACCTAATAGTCAATTTTTCATTTGGTTCCTTTAATACTACAATTGAATGCACAAGGTTGAGTTGGCAAAATCAACTTCAACCTACCCAATTATTAAGTTACCCACAAATATTATTAAGTGTTACATCTGTCAAGATCATCCAACAACTGTAATGGCATAGTCGCTCAAAATTACCCATAACCGGGGGCACGGCTAATCATGATTAGTTTTATTACTCTGCAGAGTTTTGCACACTTTACCCACTAGACTCAACCCGAAGATTGAGACGAAGCCTTTCAGAAGTAGTCACCTCCACCCCCGGCAGCCGGTACACCTATCCATATCTACATCTGCTAGCATACCTGGGCGAGGATCCCACAACCTACTCAACTAAGCCAGAGCCCATATAGCTAGTGGTCGCGCATGGAAGCTACTAGTCATTAAGTATGTCTGATCTTTTTGAGCCTGGGCGGCCGTCCACTTACATTCAGAGGGTATAAACCATGATGTTCTCAAGACCACCCATCAATACCACTTCCGCCCAGAGGTGAGTTAAGTCCTGAATTACTACTCAGTTGTTAAATTTTAATAATCATCACATAAGCTCAATGTATTCAGGAACCAACCCCGTCTACCAGCATAGCAAAACTATACCTAACACGATTTGCAAAAGACGGGAGATATTTCAACAATATAGCTCAAATTATAACAATCCTATAATGCATAAGTTTATAGTGTGTCATAACCTACAATGCATAGAAAAAAACAATAGGTAAAGGATGATGAACATGTAACTTGCCTTGGTTCTGGTTCAAAAGGTCACACTCCTGACAATAGCTCGCGTCGCACTCCGGACAATCTACACGTTTCACACAATTCAACAAATCAATCACCGAAACTCCAATAAAGCCAAAATAAAGCAAACAGCAAGAAAATCATTTTAAAACTCAAAAACAGCAGCAAAAGAACATGTACAGATCATCTATATTGCACTACGGTCACAATGCAAAAAGAATCGCTGGATTCCGATAAACGGTTTAAAAGATATGGCCTCCGGAAGATTTAACTCGAATTCAAACGAATTCAAATTTGAATTGTGCAAACATGTGCAAAATTGGTACTGTGATGAAGATATGATTTTTGTGAGTGCATAGGAAAAAGAATCACCTAATTTGGAGTTACAGAATAAAAACTACAGCAATTTGAAGATTAGAGGAAAAACTGAAAAAGACAAAAAGAAAAACAACAGAAAACGCCTGCACTGTGCAGAACTCCTGTTGCGACTCCTGTAGCGAACTGCCACGTGGAAGTCGCCGATTGGTTCGAGGTGCGTGGCTCACCAAACGACAAAAGAACGGCGGCGGCGGCTCGGGCGTCGACGGCGGGGCTTCTCCGGTGGGTCTCCGGCGATGGCGATGTGACGGATGGGTGCGGCGGTGAGTTGCGGATGCTATGGTGGTGTCGGACGGCGGCGGGGAGGCCTGTAGCGGCGGCGGCGATGAGGTGAACTGCGGCGGTCCTCCGGCGGCGGCGGGTGTCGACGGCGGCAATCCTCCGGCGGTCTCCTGCTCACCGAACTGTGTCAAACAGCTGCGCAGGACAGAGGGGGTTCTGGGAAAACAAACGGAGTGGCCCGGCGTGTCCTTACGGCGGCGGATTCCTCCGACGAACGGCAACGGTCGGCGGAGCTCCTCCCGAGATGCACTTCGCGCGGTCGCCTGCGTGCGGCAGTAGGAGAAGGGCAGAAGGGGCTGCGGGATCTCCCTAGGGTTTTAGCTCGCGCCTGGCGCGTCGGGTGGGCACGAGGTGGACCCGGAGCGCGAGCTCGTGTCGAGCTCAGCGTCCGTGCGCGCTCGGAGCGGCGCGTCCGGCTCGGTGAGGAAGGGGATTAGGGGAGGGGCCCACGGTCAGTGAGAGAAAGAAGCCGGGTCGGGTGCGGGCGCGGGTGCGGTGCGGTGGCGCGTACCGCTTCGCGAGCGAGCGAGCGGGCTGCGGGGCTGCGGTTGCTGGGCCTTCGCAGTGCACCTGGCTGCTGGCTGCGCTTTGCTGGGCCGCGCTGTGGCCTGCACTGCTGCCTTTTTTTAAAAAACTAGCAGCAGAAACAGAAATAATTAAAATAAACTAGACTATATAAATTCTAAATAAAAATACATCGCCAATCAGTACAAATTTCCCTATAGCTATAAACTACTGGAACACTAGTTCCAACACTAATGCAATTTTGTTAAATAATTTTGATGCATTTGGCCACTCAAACAACAAATAAAACCACAAATAAAATATTTTGGAGATTCCAGAAATTACCAGAACATAACAAATGAACTGGAAATAATATTCTGGACATTATGAACATTTTTAAATGCAGGGGAGAAGTCATGTTATCTCCACTCCAATAAATTGCCTTTAGTTGCATAATGAAAAGAATATTGCAGAAAGACAAATAATGCAATGAAAATATGATATGCAAGTGAATGATCTATTAACATCCAAATTAGAAAAATTGGGATGTTACAACCAACTCTACAGTGGCAACTTTATTTTCAATAATTTCAAACATTTGCATAACATGCTCTAAGGTTAAGACAGTTCCATTAAACAGAAGAGGTGGTGGACCAAACAATTATTTCATTGCGTTATAAGAAACAAAAGTATGGCTACCCAAGAAATTCCCTCCGGTAATGGTATCAAGAATATATCTATTCCAAGGAGTGATGCCAACATAAAAATTGCGGAGAAGCGCGGAAGTGGAAAGCTTCCTAGTAGATCTATTTTGAGAATTGCAAATTCTATACCAAGTATCTTTTAGATTTTCTTCCTCCCTTTGTTTAAAATTAAGAACTTCACTCTCAGGAGTATTGATAATGATAGGCGGGCTATCCATGACGGCACGGCGAACGATAAAACACATGGAGCAAAAAAGAGGGCGAATAAAACGGCAAGGGTGAAGTGCGGGAGCGGAAAACAAGAGGCAAATAATGTAATGCGAGGGATAAGGGTTTGTGATAGGTACTTGGTATATGACTTTTGCGTAGATCTCCCGGCAACGGCGCCAGAAATTCTTCTTGCTACTTCTCGAGCTTGCGTTGTATTCTCTCAAAGAGGAAAGCGTGATGCAGCACAGCAGCGTAAGTATTTCCCTCAGTTTTTGAGAACCAAGGTATCAATCTAGTAGGAGACCAGGCGCGAGTCCCTCGTACCTGCACAAACAAATAAGAACCTTGCAGCCAACGCGATAAAAGCGGTTGTCAATCCCTTCTCGGTCACTTACAAAAGTGAGATCTGATAGATATGATAAGATAATATTTTTTGTATTTTTGGTATAGAGATTGAAAGTAAATAATGCAAAGTAAAGAAAATAGTTGATGGAAGATTAATATGATGAGAATAGACATGGGGGACATAGGTTTCACTAGTGGCTTCTCTCATGATATCAGATTTCTACGATGGGTGAACAAATTACTGTCGAGCAATTCATAGAAAAGTGCTTAGTTATGAGAATATCTAGGCATGATCATTGTATATAGGCATCACGTCCGTGACAAGTAGACCGAAACGATTCTGCATCTATTACTATTACTCTACACATCGATCGCTATCCAGCATGCATCTAGTAAGAACAGAGTAACGCCTTAAGCAAGATGACATGATGTAGAGGGATAAACTCAAGAAATATGATATAAGGGATTTTTGCATTCGTGCCCCTAGTTGGGTCACACTCGACAGGTTTGCCCCTAGTTTTTCAACAATTGTGGTTTTGCCCAGCTCACTTCACTTGCCTTGTGTTTTTACCCTTCCGGGGCGGTTCCGACCAATGAGCAGTCGCCACGTGGCGAACCGTGATTGGTCGGAACCGCCCTGGAAGGGCAAAAACACAAGGCGAGTGAAGTGAGCTGGGCAAAACCACAATTATTGAAAAACTAGGGGCAAACCTGTCGAGTGTGACCTAACTAGGGGCACCAATACAATTATTCCATGGTATAAACCCCATCTTTTTATCCTCGATGGCAACAATACAATATGTGCCTTGCTGCCCCTGTTGTCATTGGGAAAGGACACCGCAAGATTAAACCCAAAGCCTGATGGTCCCCAAGTGCAGGGAATCATTGTAGCAATTCCCAATGGTGGAATTTATAAGTATCGAGTGTCGAACCCACAAGGAGCTAAAGGTAAGATCAATATTCTCTCAAGTCCTATCTTCCACTGATACGTCTCTACGTACACCAAATGTTTGCTTCCAACTAGAAACGAGAAATAAAACTACATTGTGGGTATGAAGAGGATAACTTTGCATGATATCTGAGAGCTAAAATATAAAAGTAGGTGTTGTTATCATAAAGTTAGAATATATTACTAAATATTATAAATAGCGAGTGTGGAATAATGATGGGTCGATGTGCGGAATTGTCCTAGGCAATTGTTAACAAGACCGGTAGTCGTCATTGCAATTTCATATGAGGGAGAGGCATAAGCTAACATACTTTCTCTTCTTGGATCATATGCTCTTATGATTGGAACTCTAGCAAGCATCCGCAACTACTAAAGATCATTAAGGTAAAACCCAACCATAGCATTAAAGCATCAAGTCCCCTTTATCTCATATGCAACAATCCCCTTACTCGGGTTTATGCTTCTGTCACTCAAGCAACCCAGTATAAGCGAATCATGAACGTATTGCAACACCCTACAACGGGAATCCCTCACGCTTGCGCGACACGGAGGGCACCATAGGACAGCACCAAAATAAAACATACAACTCGTACCAATCTAGATCATCAATCAACCCAAAGAGAAAGGATATCTACTCAAAACATCATAGAATGGCAACACATCATTGGATCATAATATGTGGCATAAAGCACCATGTTCAAGTAGGGATTACAGCGGGATGCGGGAGAGTGGACCACGTAAAAGAGATGAGGATCATGATGATGATGGTGATGTGGATGAAGACGATCACAGCGGCGATGATTCCCCTCCCGATGGCACTCCGGCGCCACCGGGAGAGAGGAGGAGAGGTTCTCCTCCTTGTGCTTCCTCCTCCATGGCCTCCCCCTAGATGGGGAGAGGTTCTCCCTCTGGTCCTTGGCCTTCATGGCGATGATGGCCCCTCCGGGATCCTCCTCCATGGCCTCCGGTGATGATTTCCCCTCCGGCAGGGTGCCAGAGAGGGCCTAGATTGATTTCTCGTGGTTACAGAGGCTTGCAGCGGTGGAACTTCCGATCTAGGTTATTTTCTGTAGGTTTCTGTATTTATAGAAATTTTTGACATCGGTCTCACGTCCAGGGGGTCTCCGAGTCGTCCACGAGAAAGGAGGGCGAGCCCGGTGGGTAGGGCGCACCCTCCACCCTCGTGGACGGCTTGGGACTCTTCTGGCCCAACTCTTTTACTCTGGGGGCTTCTTTTGGTCCATAAAAAAACATGAAAAATTGGCACGTCAATTGGACTCCGTTTGGTATTCCTTTTCTGTAAAACTCAAATACAAGGAAAAACAGAAACTGGCACTGGGCTCTAGGTTAATATGTTAGTCCCAAAAATCGTATAAAATAGCATATAAATGTATATAAAACATCTAAGATGGATAATATAATAGCATGAATACTTCATAAATTATAGATACGTTGGAGACGTATCAGCATCCCCAAGCTTAATTCATGCTCGTCCTCGAGTAGGTAAATGATAAAAGAAATAATTTATGAAGTGTGAATGCTAGCAGGTGCACAAGTTTGATCAATGATAATTTCAATCACCTTTTCGAGCATCATTATGTGTCATAACAGTAGCTCATCTCATAAAACTTTTCATGATCAAGTAACAAGCTATTCACATGTTAAAGTATAGATCATAAACTTTCTTGAAAACTAACAAACAGTGCTCTTAGTCATCAAACAATTGCAATTCATCTTATTTTTGGGAAGGGTCTATGTAAGAGCTTTGATTCAACAAACTCCACATAGTCAACTATCATTTAATCTTTCACAATTGCTAAGACTCATGTGATATTTATGGGTTCAATGTTTTAATCGGACACAGAGAAAGATAGGGGCTTATAGTTTCGCCTCCCAACCTTTTACCTCAAGGGTAATGTCAACAATAATAATTTATGAAAACCTACATTCAAGTGGATATATATATCTGAATCGCTTGTGACGCCCGAAGACCGACGCCCCAGAAGATTCCAGATGTTCCGGGTTCCCCCTTGTGTTTCTTTTGTGCTTGTGTTATTTATTTTGCATTGCATCATGTCATCATGCCATCATGTCATATTTCTTTTGCATCTCAACTTAAATAAATCGTGTGGACCTTCGGTCCATTTAAATCGAGGGAAGGATGACTTCTCTTTATAACATATCCTCCTAATATTATGGAGCTATTATAAATAATTATTCCATTTGTTTGGAATTAACCCAAACACACTTGCATATATTCTCCATGCCTTTTCTACTTCAAGTTTCACCGTCAAAACCTTGCCAAGTTTTCCTTTTCCTTTTATTGAGGCTCCTCCAAAAATTCGAACATTTTTGGACACTTCAAAAGTCAAGTCTTAGTTCAAACCCATTTGAATTAAATTCAAATATGTTTGAATTATATCTTTCGATCTTGCCCACTTCTATTTTCCTAGGATGAAACTCATTTTATGAGTTCGGGAAAATTAACCCCGTTCAGTAATTCTTTCACTAGGAGCCTTTTTCTTTTCCCTCTCTCTTTTATTCTCCGTCTTGTTTTTTTTGGGTGTTTTGAGAGAAAGGGAGAGATCCCAGCCGCAGCCCATCCTCCTCTCAGCCTTCTAGGCCCATCAGGTCCAGTCGGCCCATCCCTTCGCCGCGGCCCAGGTCTCCCGAACCCTAGCTCGCGACTGCACGACCGCTCCTCACCCCTCGCTCCCCGCTCCCTCTTCCAGCGCCGCACCCTTGTCGCAGCCTCGATCCCGATCCCCCTCGCTCTCCCTCGCAGCCGAACCCCATCGCGCAAGTGCTCGATCCCCTCGCCCCTTTATCTCCTGCAGCGCCTTCAACCCCAGCGCTTCGCTCCCACCCCTCGTTCCATCTCTCTCCCTTCGCTCCTCCTGACCCCGAACCCCTCTGCCCATCGCCTCCATGGCCACCCCGCCTCGCGCCACCGCACCAGGCCGAGCGCCCTCCGGTCGCCTCTTCCCCGTCGATGACGCAGCACGCCGCCGCCGGCCACCACGACACCGCAGCGGCCGCGCCCCTCCTCTCCTCCACCGGCCGGATCACGCGTCCCCACCGCGGCCAGCCACCTCTGTGCGCCTCGCCATGGCGCCCCGCGGGCCGTCCAGGAGCTGCGCTCCCAGGCCCCTGCCTCGTCTCCTCGCCGCCTGAAGTCGCCCGGCCCTACCTCCTCTGCCCGCCGTCGTCCCCTCCAGCGCCGGCAACGGCCGCCCCAAAGCCCGACACCCCGGCCTCTCCTCCTCGCTGCTCCGAGATGTTTCCATGTTTTGTTGTTGTTGTTTATCCCAGGACCTCGGAGGTCAAGTACCGCGACGACTGGATCCGCCAAGTTCCTCTTCATGTACGACTACATCCGATGTTGTTTTTGACAAGTACCACGACGCATGCTCGGAGCCCTCGGATCCATCAAGTTCGACTACCACACGTGTACGACTACTATACGAACGTGTACCACGACGTCGATGCCCCTCGAGTGCCGCTACGACTCGACAAGTACCACGACGACCGAGTACAACTATCGACGCGGGACCGAGACCGGCAAGACCGCTACGACCGAACGACTACTTCCACTACCGTCGCCGATGACCCGTGTAATGCAAGCGTCAAGTTCGACTATCGTCGCCCCGGAAACGATGGCTTCGTCAAGTACCTCTCCGAAACGGAATGTGAACGACTACTTCATTGACGACCTCGTGAACAACTACTTCCTCTATGACCCGTGTACCACTACGTCCCTCTACGACCTCGAACCGCCCCGAAACGAACGCTTCGAAGGTATAACCCCGAGACGATGACCCGAGAACGTTTGCTTGTGGTTGTATGAGATGTTACCCTTGTGTGCACCGAGCCCGATTCATCTTTTGTCATGCTCCTCGGTTGCCTCGTCGCCGACTCGTGGGAACCCGGTGACGGGATCACCCCACCTTTCTTCTTGCATGACACGCTCTCCGCCACCTTTTCTTTTGCATCGGTCTCTCAACGAGTTACCGGAACCGAGATTTTGCTGTTGCATCATTTTTGGATCGTTGCCGTGGCACCCTTTCCTTCCACCATGGTGACAAATACTCCTTATCATCTTCTTATCTCTTCATGTTAACCTTTAATTAATAAACTGCATAAAACTTGATCATGTCATCCGCATCATGTTAACAACATTAAAATGTGTGAATTGTTGTTGCGTAAATTTGCTAAATATGACTTGTGGGGTTTTTCGGATTTGTTGTTGTTATTTTCCGGCCTCATTTAAATTGCCTAGATAGGTAGTTTACTATTGATTCACCTCTTGCTATGTCAAAAACATTTAATCTTGTCTTGTAAATAAACAAGAGTCAACTAAATAAATAACATGTGGTGTTTCGTCAATATGCAACTCGTTGCATATTGAGCTCCACTTAACTTGTAGTACTTGTTTGTGCACTTTTCCATGACATGCATATTTAAACCGGACATGCATCATACTTGTTTGTGCATCATGCCATGGTTATGATATGTGTGTTTACCGTGTTGCTTGCTTCTTTCCGGTTGCTTCTCTTGTTAGTTTCGGTTTCATTCCGGAGTTGTGAGGATTCGCTCGACTATGTTGCTCCGTCTACTTCATGGACTTGTTCTTCTCCCTCGCGGAATCCCAGGCAAGATGATCATACCCTTGGATACCTTTACTACCATTGCCATGCTTAGTTGTCTCGATGCTATCATTACATGTCGCGCTACCCATCTTTTATGTCAGCCTCTCCTTGTTGCCATGAAACCTCTAACCTTTGACACCTTCCTAGCAAAACCACTGTTTGGCTATGTTACCCGCTTGCTCAGCCCCTCTTATAGCGTTGTTAGTTGCAGGTGAAGATGAAGATCGTTCCAGGAGGGAACTTGTTGTTGGAATATCACAATATCTATTATTATTATTAACACACCTATATACTGGGCATGGGTGGAAGGCTTGGCCTTTTGCTCGGTGTTTTGTTCCACTCATGCCACCTTAGGCGCCGATAAACCGGCATTATGTTCCTTGATTTTGCGTTCCTTACACGATGGGTGGATGGGGACCCCTTGACAGTTCGACTTTGAATAAAACTCCTCCAGCAAGGCGCAGCATTGGTTTTAATTTGCTCATAATAACAACTTAATTAAATAATTAAATTTGCATAGGGGGTCGCGTCCCCGGGTACTCTTTTCTACATAGCAGGGGGGCCAGTGCTGATGGTGTTGGTCCCAAACGGGGGTCCTGCGGGGCCACCACGGGGAAACTCGAGGATTGGATTTACCTGTAGCATCGCCCATCCGGTCGTGGCCTGAGACGAGATACGCGCGGCTACTATCAGGGTGTCGGCACGCCGGGAGGTCTTGCTGGACTTGTTTTACCATTGTCGAAATGTCTTGTGCACCGGGATGCCGAGCCTGATCGGTTTTCCCTAAGATAAGGGGTGATGATATTATATTTATCACTTCAGTTAATCATGAGAGCTTGTGATGGGCTAAGTTGGGACACCCCTGCAGGGTTATAATCTTTCGAAAGCCGTGCCCGCGGTTATGTGGCAGATTGGAATTTGTTAATGTCCGGTTGTAGAAAACTTGTCAGAGGATCCGAAGTAAAACACACAACTGTGTGTGAGTAACCATGACTGTCTCTTTTCACTTTGAGAAGAGAACACGATGGGGTTATGTTTGACTCGTAGGTAGTTCAGGATCTTTAGCGATCACTACTAGTTGCGACCGTTTGCGTAGATGCTCATCTTACTCTTGTACTCGTAAGTTAGCCACCATATTATGCTTAGCCGCTGCTGCAACCTCACCACTTTACCTCTTCCTTCCCCTAAAGCTTTGCTAGTCTTGATACCCATGGTTATGGGATTGATGAGTCCTCGTGGCTCACAGATACTACAACACCAGATGCAGGTTCAGCCGAGAATGATGCAAGAGCTGGTTCAAGTACTTCACTGGGAGCTCGATGAATAGAGTGGCCGTATGCTTGTGACGTTTCCGACGATCAGTAGTGGTTTCTACTAGGGGCGATTCGGACCTGTGGCTTTATGTTTTGGTATCTTTCTTTTGGATCTTCGCCCGTAGTCGGGTTGTGATGTTTTGAATGATGTCTTGCTTATGTAATGTATTTTGTGAAGTGGCGAGTGTAAGCCAACTATCTCCTTTTGCAATTTAATCCCTCTTTTACATGAGTCGTGCAGAGATACCAAACTTGAGATCATTCCAGAATGGGCTTATACCTTTAAGTCGTGCCTCGACACGTAGGAGGTATAGTCCCATCCTGGTCATTACAAGTTGGTATCAGAGCCTTCTCTGACCTAGAAGCCCCCACTGATTGATCGAATCGTTGACGGTTGAGTCTAGGCACACACTTGAAAATGTTTTGAGTCCTATAGATATCGGAGAGTAGGATTTCTTTTGCTCCTCATCTCTTTTCACTCTGGTGAGGACTCCTGACGATTACTCTTATCTCTTCTACTCTCAAAAATGCCCCAAATTTTTTTTTAGGATCACGCGAGTATTGTTTGGATTGTTCCGATGTCTTTGTGACGAGAACATTGTTCTCGATGCCTCCTGTCATTATGGGTTGTGGCAGTGTCCCGGGGAGTTGAGCTCCGAGGTGTTGTCGTCACAAATATATCGGAGCGGTTCTGGAATACTTAAGACGGCCGACATCGAAAACTCTCCTATACGGTTGGTGGCAAGATAACCCTGACATCACCCAGTACTGGGGAGGTAGTTCGGGAGTATTTCCATAGCTTGTATAGTAGATGCGTTTCGAAGGTCCGAGGTAAACGGTTTCCGGAAATAACTGGTTATGTGTTGAAGGATGGATACAGCTGGATGTAGGATTAGAGTTGAGTGCGCGATGCTTCCCCTGTATCCCCAACACCTGATTGCATAACTGGAAACTTTCGGAAATTAATAGGTGGGTTCATCTAGTAGCTCGTAGGCATTCTTCCAACGAATGCAGGATATGGAGTTCGGGGTTCAACATTGAGTGAAGTGGTTTATGGTCATTTGTTCCGATCGGGAGTTGCATCTTAAAGGGTCCTTGGCTATGCTGATCCAAGGATTGCAAAACCCTTTTGTAACACGTTCCATGAGCTTTCAGCACGAATATGTGGGACGAAGCTTCTATCTTGTATTTGTTCTATCTGCTCCTTGTTGCTTTTATTTATCTTTTGTTCTCTCAAGTGGCTTCTCGACAAGTTGATGTACCTACGGAATTCATTTGTTCAATTCTCTGTTCGGATGCTGTTGTCAAGATCATGTTGCAGCATATCTATCCTTTGTTATTGTTTTGATTCTGGTATTCGAGTTGCTTCGATGTCAAGTGTTGATTCCATACCTTTCCTAATCGGTATTCTCATATTTCTATGGGAGTGCTAGTCCTTCTTAATCATCAAGGATGTCATGTTAAATTCTTCTCAACCGGCGTCCTTTGCTTCAAGTTAATCCGATCTTTTCATCATCTGCAAGATCAACTCTCAGTCTTTTCTCAACGGTGTATGTTTCATTCATCGCAAGTTGTCCTTGTTTTCCCCACCCTCCCACCCTTCTTCTCGGAGCAAGAAATTCTAAGATGAAGTATCCATTTTATTCACGTGAGGTTTCTTCATTCATTTCCTTCAATGTTCTTATCCGGTGATTTATCGTGAAGATGCTCAAGAGCTTCAAGTTCATAATTCTTCGTTCTCGTTTCTTCTCCGGTGGATGTAATTCAAGATTTTGGTGTTGATTTTATCATTTTCCTCATTTCACAATGCTTTCTTATTTCGGTGCACCAATTAATCATTCTCCTCTTGCTATTCATATCCGGAGTGCGGAGGATTCGTGTTTCCATTCTTAATCCTGTCAAGCTATTTTCAGATTGTTATCTCATTCAAGCAATTTAATTCAACCGGTGCAATATCTCTTAAGCAATCTTTTTTCAACGGTGATTTCTTTTGAGTGGGCCCTAACCCACAGGTCTTTTTCCAGGATCTTACCTAACTCTTCTATTTTTCCGGAGTTATACTCAAATTCTTTTCAAAGTGTGACGTAAGAATGATCTCCATCAGTCACATGCCTTCTCCAAGCTTGTTTTCAATTATTTCCATCTTTTGCTCCACCTTCCTCTGTCATTCGTCCGGAGTATCTCGAAATTCTTCATGGCATTTCTCGTCTTCACTCTCAACATTTGAAGACCGGAGAAGAGTTTCTCTTAAATTTTGACCCATTCTCTTGATGAGTTGTGGTTCTAGCTTCATGCCATCCTCATTATTGTTCCGATTGTGAGGAATTCTTTTATACCCATCCGAAGCATTTCATAAATTCTTTCCATTGTGATCCTCCGAAGGCCATCATTTCAGAAGATTTCCTCGTTCTCAGTTTTCAACTTCGTTCTCCAAATATTCTTCATTGATGCCTCTTCGTTCGTCTCCATAATTTTTACGGTGGTTCTTTCAAGATTACTCTTCCGTTGTTATCGTATCAATTCATTTGTTCTTTTCATAATCCTACCGGTGAGTCGTTCAACATTATTCTCAAGTTTGGCCATATCTCTCTCCGATCCTTTTCAAGAAGAATAAGTAGTAGGCCAAATCCGTTGCTTGTCATCAATTTAAATTGATGAAGGATATGCATAACATAAATCTTATTCTAGTTTCTTCCAAGAGGTTAATCCCTTCCTTCGGAGTTTGTTCAGAAGGAATATATCCTTGGTTCTAAGTTGTTCATCTTGTTTTCCGGAGCTCCAAGTTATTCAATTATACCATTCCAAACCTCCATCTAATTCATCGCAGGTCTTGAATCTTATTCTTTTCATCTTTCACTTCTCATGCTTTCATTACAGGAGTTCTCATGGTGGTTCATCATGTTTTAATTCATCCTCGAAGTCTTCATCAAGATTCTTGTTGGAGCTCAAGCATTCTTCATCATACTTTCCAATTGCAATCCTTTCTACCTTATCTTTTCAGATGGTGTTATGTCATTCTTGACAATTCCTTCATGGATTATGATTCACGAGTTATCAAGAATGAGATTTTTAAAACCATCATTTTCATTGTTCAGGAGATCTTTTCAACCCTTCAATTATTCGTTGGAGTTATCTTGGGTTATAATTCACCTAAAGCTTTCCCTAAGGATTGTTGCTATTATGGTGCTTATAAATGACCCAAGTTCTTCATTTATCCTCTCGGTGAAAGAGTTTATCGTCTCCTTGTTGATCTCAATGCAATCAATCGTTTCCGTTAGTGGCCGGTTGTCACCTCATAATTTTGAGATGTTTCCCATAAGCCAACATCAAGCTTATTCTTTTCGTTGTTGAATTTCCAACAACTCTTGTCAATCCATAGTTGTAAGGTTGCTCTTTCAAATTCAATTTTGGGAGAAGTTGTCATTTTCTTCTCCGTTCTTTCTTTCCAATGATCTAGCATCTATTCTTTCATTCCGGAGGCATTGTGATGTTGATCTCTCCAAACCATCATCTCGTTTTTATCGAGATCATGTTCGTTCCCTTGCTTATCATTTAACAGGAGTGTTGTGTCCTCCATTCAAGTTCCATCATCTTATCTAGTTTTGCCTCACTTTTCAACCGGAGTGCTGTCTGAAATCTTTCTTACCCCTTGTGCCATTCTTTTAATTGTTTCGGAGGCAATGTGTTGTTGATTTCATCAACTATCATCCATCTTCTCAAGTTCTTGTTCAATTTCTTCCATTTTCTGACGGAGTGTTGTCCAAATTATGTCATTCTTATTCCTTGCCTATACCATTGCGGTTTCATATTCTTTTCGTTCGTAAGCTCTTGTTTCATGTCTTTCAACCTACAAGGTTCTCGTAACGCTCCTTGTTCCTCTTTTCTAACGGAGTGTTTTCATCTTCGTTCATCTCCATTGTATTCATGTTCAACTTGTTTAACCTCTCAAGGTTCTTTGGTTTCACTCGTTTGTCAAAGAAGCAACTTTGTTTTACCTATTCCTCTTCCGTTTTTACCCGCTGCCATCTCTAGGATCTCGAGTCGAGATCCTCTGTTAGTGTGGGAGAGTTGTGACGCCCGAAGACTGACGCCCCAGAAGATTCCAGAGATTCCATATGTTCCGGGTTCCCCCTTGTGTTTCTTTTGTGCTTGTGTTATTTATTTTGCATTGCATCATGTCATCATGCCATCATGTCATATTTCTTTTGCATATCAACTTAAATAAATCATGTGGACCTTCGGTCCATTTAAATCGAGGGAAGGATGACTTCTCTTTATAACATATCCTCCTAATATTATGGAGCTATTATAAATAATTATTCCATTTGTTTGGAATTAACCCAAACACACTTGCATATATTCTCCATGCCTTTTCTACTTCAAGTTTCACCGTCAAAACCTTGCCAAGTTTTCCTTTTCCTTTTATTGAGGCTCCTCCAAAAATTCGAACATTTTTGGACACTTCAAAAGTCAAGTCTTAGTTCAAACCCATTTGAATTAAATTCAAATATGTTTGAATTATATCTTTCGATCTTGCCCACTTCTATTTTCCTGGCATCAAACTCATTTTATGAGTTCGGGAAAATTAACCCCGTTCAGTAATTCTTTCACTAGGAGCCTTTTTCTTTTCCCTCTCTCTTTTATTCTCCGTCTTGTTTTTTTGGGTGTTTTGAGAGAAAGGGAGAGATCCCAGCCGCAGCCCATCCTCCTCTCAGCCTTCTAGGCCCATCAGGTCCAGCCGGCCCATCCCTCCGCCGCGGCCCAGGTCTCCTTAACCCTAGCTCGCGACTGCGCGACCGCTCCTCACCCCTCGCTCCCCGCTCCCTCTTCCAGCGCCGCACCCTCGTCGCAGCCTCGATCCCGATCCCCCTCGCTCTCCCTCGCAGCCGAACCCCATCGCGCAAGTGCTCGATCCCCTCGCCCCTTTTTCTCCCGTAGCGCCTCCATCCCCAGCGCTTCGCTCCCTCCCCTCGTTCCATCTCTCTCCCTTCGCTCCTCCCGACCCCGAACCCCTCTGCCCATCGCCTCCATGGCCACCCCGCCTCGCGCCACCGCACCAGGCCAAGCGCCCTCCGGTCGCCTCTTCCCCGTCGACGACGCAGCACGCCGCCGCCGGCCACCACGACACCGCAGCGGCCGCGCCCCTCCTCTCCTCCACCGGCCGGATCCCTCGTCCCCGCCGCGGCCAGCCACCTCTGTGCGCCTCGCCATGGCGCCCCGCGGGCCGGCCAGGAGCTGCGCGCCCAGGCCCCTGCCTCGTCTCCTCGCCGCCTGAAGTCGCCCGGCCCTGCCTCCTCTGCCCGCCGTCGTCCCCTCCAGCGCCGGCAACGGCCGCCCCAAAGCCCGACGCCCCGGCCTCTCCTCCTCGCTGTTCCGAGATGTTGCCATGTTTTGTTGCTATTGTTGTTTATCCCAGGACCTCGGAGGTCAATTACCGCGACGACTGGATCCGCCAAGTTCCTCTTCATGTACGACTACATCCGATGTTGTTTTTAACAAGTACCACGACGCATGCTCGGAGCCCTCGGATCCATCAAGTTCGACTACCACACGTGTAAGACTACTATACGAACGTGTACCACGACGTCGATGCCCCTCGAGTGCCGCTACGACTCGACAAGTACCACGACGACCGAGTACAACTACCGACGCGGGACCGAGACCGGCAAGACCGCTACGACCGAACGACTACTTCCACTACCGTCGCCGATGACCCGTGTAATGCAAGCGTCAAGTTCGACTACCGTCGCCCCGGAAACGATGGCTTCGTCAACTACCTCTCCGAAACGGAATGTGAACGACTACTTCGTTGACGACACCGTGAACAACTACTTCCTCTACGACCCGTGTACCACTACGTCCCTCTACGACCTCGAACCGCCCCGAAACGAACGCTTCGAAGGTATAACCTCGAGACGATGACCCGAGAACGTTTGCTTGTGGTTGTATGAGATGTTACCCTTGTGTGCACCGAGCCCGATTTGTCTTTTGTCATGCTCCTCGGTTGCCTCGTCGCCGACTCGTGGGAACCCGGTGACGGGATCACCCCACCTTTCTTCTTGCATGACACGCTCTCCGCCACCTTTTCTTTTGCACCGGTCTCTCAACGAGTTACCGGAACCGAGATGTTGCCGTTGCATCATTTTCGGATCGTTGCCGTGGCACCCTTTCCTTCCACCATGGTGACAAATACTCCTTATCATCTTCTTATCTCTTCATGTTAACCTTTAATTAATAAACTACATAAAACTTGATCATGTCATCCGCATCATGTTAACAACATTAAAATGTGTGAATTGTTGTTGCGTAAATTTGCTAAATATGACTTGTGGGGTTTTCCGGATTTGTTGTTGTTATTTTCCGGCCTCATTTAAATTGCCTGGATAGGTAGTTTACTGTTGATTCACCTCTTGCTATGTTAAAAACATTTAATCTTGTCTTGTAAATAAACGAGAGTCAACTAAATAAATAACATGTGGTGTTTCGTCAATATGCAACTCGTTGCATATTGAGCTCCACTTAACTTGTAGTACTTGTTTGTGCACTTTGCCATGACATGCATATTTAAACCGGACATGCATCATACTTGTTTGTGCATCATGCCATGGTTATGATATGTGTGTTTACCGTGTTGCTTGCTTCTTTCCGGTTGCTTCTCTTGTTAGCTTCGGTTTCGTTCCGGAGTTGTGAGGATTCGCTCGTCTATGTTGCTCCGTCTACTTCATGAACTTGTTCTTCTCCCTCGCGGAATCCCAGGCAAGATGATCATACCCTTGGATACCTTTACTACCATTGCCATTCTTAGTTGTCTCGATGCTATCGTTACATGTCGCGCTACCCATCTTTTATGTCAGCCTCTCCTTGTTGCCATGAAACCTCTAACCTTTGACACCTTCCTAGCAAAACCACTGTTTGGCTATGTTACCCGCTTGCTCAACCCCTCTTATAGCGTTGTTAGTTGCAGGTGAAGATGAAGATCGTTCCAGGAGGGAACTTGTTGTCGGAATATCACAATATCTATTATTATTATTAACACACCTATATACTGGGCATGGGTGGAAGGCTTGGCCTTTTGCTCGGTGTTTTGTTCCACTCATGCCACCTTAGGCGCCGATAAACCGGCATTATGTTCCTTGATTTTGCGTTCCTTACACGATGGGTGGATGGGGACCCCTTGACAGTTCGACTTTGAATAAAACTCCTCCAGCAAGGCGCAACATTGGTTTTAATTTTCTCATAATAACAACTTAATTAAATAATTAAATTTGCATAGGGGGTCGCGTCCCCGGGTACTCTTTTCTACATAGCAGGGGGGGCAGTGTTGATGGTGTTGGTCCCAAACGGGGGTCCTGCGGGGCCACCACGGGGAAACTCGAGGATTGGTTTTACCTGTAGCATCGCCCATCCGGTCGTGGCCTGAGACAAGATACGCGCGGCTACTATCAGGGTGTCGGCACGCCGGGAGGTCTTGCTGGACTTGTTTTACCATTGTCGAAATGTCTTGTGCACCGGGATGCCGAGCCTGATCGGTTTTCCCTAAGATAAGGGGTGATGATATTATATTTATCACTTCAGCTAATCGTGAGAGCTTGTGATGGGCTAAGTTGGGACACCCCTGCAGGGTTATAATCTTTCGAAAGCCGTGCCCGCGGTTATGTGGCAGATTGGAATTTGTTAATGTCCGGTTGTAGAAAACTTGTCAGAGGATCCGAAGTAAAACACACAACTGTGTGAGTAACCGTGACTGTCTCTTTTCACTTTGAGAAGAGAACATGGTGGGGTTATGTTTGACTCGTAGGTAGTTCAGGATCTTTAGCGATCACTACTAGTTGCGACCGTTTGCGTAGATGCTCATCTTACTCTTGTACTCGTAAGTTAGCCACCATATTATGCTTAGCCGCTGCTGCAACCTCACCACTTTACCTCTTCCTACCCCTAAAGCTTTGCTAGTCTTGATACCCATGGTTATGGGATTGCTGAGTCCTCGTGGCTCACAGATACTACAACACCAGATGCAGGTTCAGCCGAGAATGATGCAGGAGCTGGTTCAAGTACTTCACTGGGAGCTCGATGAATAGAGTGGCCGTATGCTTGTGACGTTTCCGACGATCAGTAGTGGTTTCTACTAGGGGCGATTCGGACCTGTGGCTTTATGTTTTGGTATCTTTCTTTTGGATCTTCGTCCGTAGTCGGGTTGTGATGTTTTGAATGATGTCTTGCTTATGTAATGTATTGTGTGAAGTGGCGAGTGTAAGCCAACTATGTCCTTTTGCAATTTAATCACTCATTTACATGAGTCGTGCAAAGATACCAAACTTGAGATCATTCCAGAATGGGCTTATACCTTTAAGTCGTGCCTCGATACGTAGGAGGTATAGTCCCATCCTGGGCATTACATCGCTCCAACACAAAGTGCTTGCCAAAGGAAAAAAGTGTAAAAAGGAAAGGTGATGATCACCATGACTCTTGTATAAGGGTAGAAGATAAAATTAAAAGATAGGTCCTTCGCAGAGGGAAGCAGAGGTTGTCATGCGCTTTTATGGTTGGATGCACAAAATCTTGATGCAAAAGAACGTCACTTTATATTGCCTCTTGTGATAAAGACCTTTATTATGCAGTCCGTCGCTTTTATTTCTTCCTTATCACAAGTTCGTATAAAGCTTATTAACTTCGCGCTAATAGATCATACATATTTAGAAAGCAATTTTATTGCATGCACGGATGACAACTTACTTGAAGGATCTTACTCAATCCTTAAGTAGGTATGATGGACTCTCATGGCAGAATTGGTTTAAGGGATGTTTGAAAGTACAAATAGTATTTCTACTTGGTGCAAAGAATTTGGCTAGCATGAGACGAAAAGGCAAGCCCAACATGTTGGATGATCCAAGACAATATAACATTTTGGATATAGGAAAACATAACCCTTTAAGTTGTCTTCGTGCTACTGTAAAAAAAATAAACATACATTCAAGTTATATCCGCCCAAGAATAGATGTAAGGAACCACGACAACCAAAATTGAACCAAGCTTTTTCCATTTCATTTTGAATCTCAATCAACACAAGGCTTTTATTTTTTTGAAACTCAATCAAACCACAATAGGTTGACAACATGAGGAACTGAGGAAGAGGAATTAAGGACTTACCATATTGGAGGCTTGGAGATGGATGAGATAAGCAGTGAGTTGACACGCCCGCCAGCCGCTGCAGAAGATCGGAGTGCCGGAGGAGCCGCTAAATCAAAGAATGAAGATGGGGGAGGTCCGCCGTGCTAGGAGAGGCCGGCAGCCAGGACCTCGGAGAGGAAGGCTCGCCATGCTTGGGAGGCCAGGAGTCGGTAGGGGTCTTGGGGTGGAGGTCGTGGAGCTCGATCCGTGGGTGGATGTGGAGGCGGCGACGGCGCGCGGTAGGTCAGGCCCCTCGCCGGCCAGCACACCATCCGGTTTTGGCGGCGGCGACTGAACCCTAGCCGGTCGCCGCTGCCAGTCGTGGAGGGAGGTGGAGGCCCAGGCACCGCGCGATGGAGTGCCCGGCGACCTCAGCCATGGGTGGTGGGTGGGAGCGTCCCCTAGATGGCTTGATCTGGAGGATCTGCAGGGAGATGAGACGAGACAGAGGATGAGGCATTCTTACGAAGCAATGGAGGACGAATGTGAGGCTCGGTACCGATAAGGAAGGCGACAAGACCCAATACGTGTACGCCTGCATAACCCTTCGCGACCCACTACTGTGTTTTTCTTTGTTGTACCTGCGATGACGTGGACAGCGCGAGAGTGCGCCATAGTCGCGTACGTTAATGTGTTCGATTGACGCATAGGAATACATAAATAAGTACATATTTAATTCTTTAGCAAGATCTGCACTTCAATCAAAAAACAAGAGATGTCTATTGCCGATCGCTTGCTACACCAATGGACTATGCATATGGATATTATCTATCACTCACTAACTGGCAAACTGGCACACACGGAGTACACACGCATGACGTAGTGGCTTTATGGGCATAAAAAACTCACTGATCAATACCTACACACGGATCAATAAACAAAGGGAAATGTTTGGATACGGTGCGTCGGCGGAAGGTTCGGCCGGTCCAGTCCACGCGCGCACGCGCGATCCACTCGCGAGCAACCACGTGGTGCGGATCTCGTCCCATCCTCCTGCGTTATCCCGCGGATCTCGCCTCATCCCCGTCTCACAGCTCCCTGGATCTCGCCCCATCCTTGTCTCCCAGCTCCCTCTAATCCCCGAGCGGCCATGGATGTAGATCTCACCCCGCCATGCTTAGAGCCCCGTTCATGGCGATTGCAACTCCCACGCGCCTCGTGCTTCTGCCTCGCCGCCGACGAGCGGGGCGGCGATGGGCGACACCAGAGGCTTCTGCAGAAACCGTCACATCCCGTCATGTTGCAACCGTTTTACAAAAAGCTTCATCCCCTTGATGGAAAGCTTCAACCAGATGTAGAGAAAGCTACAAGATGTCAGCGCCATCGCCGGAAAGCTACAACCCTTGACACGAAATGCTACAACCTTCAATGAAAAAAGCTTCAACCGAAACGACACAAAAAGCCTTGACCAAGCGCTGCTAAAAAGAAAATAGCTACAACCATGGATAGAAAATCTTCAACCGTAGTTGGAAAAAGCTCCAACCATTGAGAGAGAAAGCTACAACTAGATTCTATGCAAATCAGAAAAGTTTCAACCGCTGGCAGAAAATGCTTCAATTGTATGTGTGAAAAGTTTCAACCGGCGACTGGCGAGGGGGAAAGCCACGAGCGGTGCCAGGTGTGGGCATGTTGGATATGCTACATTGCTTTTATGTTGGAACCGGCATTTTCTTTTGCTACGACCGTGTGACATTTTTGCTTCAACCATGTGGATTTTTGCTACTACCGTCCACATTTTTGCTACATCCTAACATTTTTGCTTCAAGCATGTGGATTTTTGCTACTACCGTCCACAGTTTTTGCTACATCCATTTTTTTCACGACGGCGAGATGCCGGTGGTGGTTTTCTGTGAATTCCGGCGGCGAGATCCAGCACGGGGGCAGGGGCGGATGCTGCAACCGGTCACCGGCGAGCTGCAACGGGCTCGCGGTGAGCTGGAACCTCCACCGGCGAGGCATGGCGGCGAGTACGCAGGGGGCTACAACCTAGCGCCGGATGTGCTGCAGCTGCGCCTCATTTTTTGGCCGGAATCGACGCCCGCGGGAGCTTGATGGCCACCATGGCGAGCGGGGATGAGGGCGCGGGGTGCCGAGAGGGCGCGGGCGTGCTCGCCGTGGGGGAGAGAGAGAAGCGGGGGGATTTGACCCGTGCAGAAGGAAGAAGAAGGAACAGATCTGACGGCCCACCTCGCTCAGATCGGACGGCTGCTAGCCGACCGGCCGAAAGTTTCGGCCGGTGCGCCGGCGCAGAGTGCTGCCCATAAACAAAAGCCAGGGCATGCATACATGACAAGGCAGTTTGAAGCATTGGCAGTGAAGGTGAGAACTGAATGCCATGACTAACTCAACCTAACCAGCCCACCTTATTAGCATAATCAAGTGACACTGCAACTTTCATCTAGCAGGAAATCTAAAAGGAGAGAGATAAATATACAAATTGACATGGAGCATCCGACTGTGCTTGTTTGCATTCTCACATCACCGTGTCAATCTGTAAAAAATCCAGAAAATAACTACTAAAGCATCACCAAAAATTAAAATGATTGAAGTGTAGAGAAATTTGGAAGCATAATCAGTGTGCAGGTTCACTTATGTAGCAAATCGAAGCTGCGGGCTGAAGGAAGTACTCACCGGGACGATACTCCTCTACCGTCGACATCACCATGCACTGTCCTCCCGTCCCCTGCTTATGCATTTTTCATAGCGTCATCTTCAATTTGTTAAGGAATGGGTAATCTGCTTATGGTGATCTGCACAATATTATGAACATACATACTAAGGCATTAGTTCAAGTAAATTAGTCCTATTGAATCAGCACAAGAAGTTTAGGATTACGGGAGAGTTTACCTCAAATTTAGAACCAGAGAGGCCAAATATAATACTATGCGGAACTTGGTTCCCTTCACAGTACACATGCCTCCAAGCTTAGCTTCTTGAATTTGCTGGGAACTGGCCTAGTCAGTCAAGCACAATTATACGGGTTGTAAAAGGAAGAAATAATGAAAATAGTCAGATAAGAAATCACAAGCCACAACATGTTTGCTCCATCGACAAGTTGACCGTTGGAGATCTGAGGTTGAATCTACATGGATAAAACACATAAAAAATAAGGACGTGACTAACTTCCAGTCGACTGGAAGTTAGGGACAAGTGCGGACGACTAGTTTCTACCTGATCGTTATCATCCCCAGGTCCATGCAATAGCTATTGAGCCTAATAGCCAACTAAGCCACCTTTAGTTGTTGTCTATTGTAGATAAACAATATTATTTGAACCTTTCTTATTTTTGCCATATCAGAAAAATAATAAACTTTGGCTTGGTAACTTTGGCATGATCAGCGTGATAATTATGGTATGAGCAACATGATAACTATATCCTGATAGGGCTGATAACTACAGTACGAGAAGGTTAAAACATGATAACTTTAGCATGGGGAAGTATGATAATTAACACAGAAATTACCGGTGAATGTTTCAAAATAAATCCCTTGGATGAAAGATACCATGATGTTTAAACGTAAGATATTAGGTCTGTCATGCATAAAATTTTTATAAACTTACATAGAAGTTACCAGAGGAGTTAGGTTTCAACGTTTTTCCTTGATGTCAAAGTTAACATGGTGGCTGAACGTAAGTTATGAGGTCCGCGGTGCATAAATATCATGTCAAAAGTTACCATGTCCTAAAAAGTTACCATGGGGTCTACATAAATATCATGTCCGCGGTCGCCAAAGTTTCTAGGACCCGGGTACATAAGTTATCAGGTCTTCGGTGTGTGAGTTACCATGCTATTCACACAAAACCTACGGAGGGGATATTTCATCAACTCTCACCCCCACCCCCGTCGTCAAAGTTACTAGGACTGGGGTACATAAGTTATCAGATGTACGATGTGTGAGTCATCATGCTATCGACATAAATCCAACGGAGGGGATATTTCATGAACTCCCTCCCCCCACCCCGGACCCTCATTGCCAAAGTTACCAGGACGGGGTGCATAAGTTATCAGGTTTTTGATGTGTGAGATTG
>LR738710.1:700778847-700792503 GCA_902687465.1 Secale cereale | reverse complement strand
ACGAGTAGAACACAATGAGTTGTGGGCGATACTAGTCATACTGCTTACCAGCATGTCATACTTTGCTTCGGCGGTATTGTGAGATGAAGCGGCCCGGACCGACATTACGCGTACGCTTACGCGAGACTGGTTTCACCGTTACGAGCACTCGTTGCTTAAAGGTGACTGGCGGGTGTCTGTCTCTCTCACTTTAGCTGAATCAAGTGTGGCTACGCCCGGTCCTTGTGAAGGTTAAAACAGCACATACTTGACGAAACATCGTTGTGGTTTTGTATGCGTAGGTAAGAACGGTTCTTGCTAAAGCCCGTAGCAGCCACGTAAAACTTGCAACAACAAAGTAGAGGACGTCTAACTTGTTTTTGCAGGGCATGTTGTGATGTGATATGGTCAAGACATGATGAGTTATACGGTTTTGTATGATACGATCATGTTTTGTAAAGTTATCGGCAACTGGCAGGAGCCATATGGTTGTCGCTTTATTGTATGAAATGCAATCACCATGTAATTGCTTTACTTTATCACTAAGCGGTAGCGATAGTTGAGGAAGCAATAGTTGGCGAGACGACAACGATGCTACGATGGAGATCAAGGTGTCGCGCCGGTGACGAAGGTGATCATGACGGTGCTTTGGAGATGGAGATCAAAAGCACAAGATGATGATGGCCATATCATGTCACATATTTTGATTGCATGTGATGTTTATCTTATTATGCTTCTTATTTTGCTTAGAACGACGGTAGCATTATAAGATGATCCCTTACTAAATTTCAAGGTATAAGTGTTCTCCCTGAGTATGCACCGTTGCGAAAGTTCGTCGTGCCGAGACACCACGTGATGATCGGGTGTGATAAGCTCTACGTTCAAATACAATGGGTGTAAGCCAGTTTTGCACACGCAGAATACTCGGGTTAAACTTGACGAGCCTAGCATATGTAGATATGGCCTCGGAACACTGGAGACCGAAAGGTCGAGCGTGAATCATATAGTAGATATGATCAACATAAGATGTTCACCATTGAAACTACTCCATCTCACGTGATGATCGGACATGGTTTAGTTGATTTGGATCACGTGATCATTTAGATGACCGGAGGGATGTCTATCTAAGTGGGAGTTCTTAAGTAATATGATTAATTGAACTTTAATTTATCATGAACTTAGTCCTGGTAGTATTAGCATATCTATGTTGTAGATCAAAAGCACAAGATGATGATGGCCATATCATGTCACATATTTTGATTGCATGTGATGTTTATCTTATTATGCTTCTTATTTTGCTTAGAACGACGGTAGCATTATAAGATGATCCCTTACTAAATTTCAAGGTATAAGTGTTCTCCCTGAGTATGCACCGTTGCGAAAGTTCGTCGTGCCGAGACACCACGTGATGATCGGGTGTGATAAGCTCTACGTTCAAATACAACGGGTGTAAGCCAGTTTTGCACACGCAGAATACTCGGGTTAAACTTGACGAGCCTAGCATATGCAGATATGGCCTCGGAACACTGGAGACCGAAAGGTCGAGCGTGAATCATATAGTAGATATGATCAACATAAGATGTTCACCATTGAAACTACTCCATCTCACGTGATGATCGGACATGGTTTAGTTGATTTGGATCACGTGATCATTTAGATGACCGGAGGGATGTCTATCTAAGTGGGAGTTCTTAAGTAATATGATTAATTGAACTTTAATTTATCATGAACTTAGTCCTTGTAGTATTCGCATATCTATGTTGTAGATCAATAGCTCGCGATGATTGCTCCCCGTTTATTTTTTCATATGTTCCTAGAGAAAACCAAGTTGAAAGATGTTAGTAGCAATGATGCGGAATTGTTCCGTGATCTGAGGATTATCCTCATTGCTGCACAGAGAAATATGTCCTTGATGCACCGCTAGGTGACAGACCTATTGCAGGAGCAGATGTAGACATTATGAATGTTCTGACAAAAGCTCAGTATGATGACTACTTGATAGTTTAGTGCACCATGCTTTACGGCTTATAACCGGGACTTCAAAAACGTTTTGAATGCCACGGAGCATATAAGATGTTCCAAGAGTTGAAATTAGTATTTCATACTCATGCCCGTGTCGAGAGGTATAAGACCTCTGACAGTACTTTGCCTACAAGATGGAGGAGAATAGCTCAACCAGTGAGCATGTGCTCAGATTGTCTGGGTACTACAATTACTTTAATCAAGTGGGAGTTAATCTTCCTGATAAGATAGTAATTGACAAAGTTCTCTAGACACTATCACCAAGTTAGTAGTACTTCGTGATGAACTATAATATGCAAGGGATGACGAAAGGAATTCCCAGCTCTTCGCGATACTGAAGTAGGCTAAGGTAGAAATCATGAAAAAGCATCAAGTGTTGATGGTTAACAAGACCACTTGTTTCAAGTAAAGGGCAAAGGGATAGAAGGGGAACTTCAAGAAGAGTGACAAGCAAGTTGTCACTCCCGTGAAGAAACCCAAAGCTAAACTCAAGCCTGAAACAAGTGCTTATACTGCAAAGGAAATGGTCACTAAAAGTGGAACTACCCTAGATACTTGGCGGATAAGGAGGATGGCAAAGTGAACAAAGGTATATTTGATATACATATTATTAATGTGTATTTTACTAGTGTTCATAGCAACCCCTCGGTATTTGATATTGGTTCAGTTGCTAAAGAGTAGTAACTCGAAGTGGGAGTTGCATAATGAACATAAACTAGTTAAAGGATGAAGTGACGATGTGTATTGGAAGCAGTTCCAAGATTGATATGATCATCATCGCACACTCCCTATACTTTCGGGATTAGTGTTGAACCTAAATAACTGTTATTTGGTGTTTGTGTTGAGCATGAATGTGATTTGATCATGTTTATTGCAATACGGTTATTCATGTAAGTTAGAGAATAATTTTTGTTCTGTTTACATGAATAAAACCTTCTATGGTCATACACCCAATGAAAATAGTTTGTTGGATCTCGATCGTGTGATACACATATTCATAAAATTGAAGCCAAAAGATGCAAGGTTAATAATGATAGTGCAACTTATTTGTGGCACTGCCGTTTAAGTCATATTGGTGTAAAACGCATGAAGAAACTCCATAATGATGGAATTTTGGAATCACTTGATTATGAATCACTTGGTGCTTGCGAACCATGCCTCATGGACAAGATGACTAAAAACTCTGTTCTCCGGAACTATGGAGCGAGCAACATATTTGTTGGAAATCATACATACTGATGTATGCGGACCAATGAGTGTTGAAGCTCGCGGCGGGTATCGTTATTTTCTAACCTTCACTGATGATTTGAGCAGATATGGGTATATCTACTTAATAAAGCACAAGTCTGAAACATTTGAAAAGTTCAAAGAATTTCAGAGTGAAGTAGAGAATCATCGTAACAAGAAAATAAAGTTTCTACGATCTGATCGTGGAGGAGAATATTTGAGTTACGAGTTTGGTCTTCATTTGAAACAATGTGGAATAGTTTCACAACTCACGCCACCCGGAACACCATAGTGTAATGGTGTGTCTGAACGTCATAACCGTACTTTATTAGATATGGTGCGATCTATGATGTCTCTTACCGATTTACCACTATCGTTTTGGGGTTATGCATTAGATACAGCTGCATTCACGTTAAATAGGGCACCATCTAAATCCGTTGATACGACACCTTATGAACTATGGTTTGGCAAGAAACCAAAGTTGTCGTTTCTTAAAGTTTGGGGCTGCGATGCTTATGTGAAAAAGCTTCAACCTGATAAGCTCGAACCCAAGTCGGAAAAATGTGTCTTCATAGGATACCCAAAAGAGACTGTTGGGTACACCTTCTATCACAGATCCGAAGGCAAAATATTCGTTGCTAAGAACGGATCCTTTCTAGAAAAAGAGTTTCTCTCGAAAGAAGTGAGTGGGAGGAAAGTAGAACTTGATGAGGTAATTGTACCTTCTCCCGGATTGGAAAGTAGTACATCACAGGAAATTGTTCCAGTGATTCCTACACCAATTAGTGAGGAAGTAAATGATAATGATCATGAAACTTCGGATCAAGTTTCTGCTGAACGTCGTAGATCAACCAGAGTACGTTCCGCACCAGAGTAGTACGGCAACCCAGTTCTGGAAATCATGTTACTAGACCATGATGAACCTACGAACTATGAGGAAGCGATGATGAGCCCAGATTCCGCAAAATAGCTTGAAGCCATGAAATCTGAGATGGGATCCATGTATGAGAACAAAGTGTGGACTTTGGTTGACTTGCCCGATGATCGGCAAGCCATCGAAAATAAATGGATCTTCAAGAGGAAGACCGACGCAGACGGTAATATTACTGTTTACAAAGCTCGACTTGTTGCTAAAGGTTTTCGACAAGTTCAAGGAGTTGACTACGATGAGACTTTCTCACCTGTAGCGATGCTTAAGTCTGTCCGAATCATGTTAGCAATTGCCGCATTTTATGATTATGAAATCTGGCAAATGGATGTCAAAACTACATTCCTGAATGGATATCTCAAAGAAGAGTTGTATATGATACAACCAGAAGGTTTTGTCGATCCAAAAGGTGCTAACAAAGTATGCAAGCTCCAGCGATCCATCTATGGACTGGTGCAAGCATCTCGGAGTTGGAATATATGCTTTGATGAGGTGATCAAAGCATATAGATTTATACAGACTTTTGGAGAAGCCTGTATTTACAAGAAGTGAGTGGGAGCACTACAACCTTTCTGATAAGTATTTGTGAATGACATTATTGTCGATCGGAAATGATGTAGAATTTTCTGGAAAGCATAAAGGAGTGTTTGAAAGGAGTTTTTCAAAGAAAAGACCTTGGTGAAGCTGCTTACATATTGGGCATCAAGATCTATAGAGATAGATCAAGACGCTTGATAAGACTTTCGATGAGTACATACCTTGATAAGATTTTGAAGTAGTTCAAAATGGATCAGTCAAAGAATAAGTTCTTGCCTGACTTGTAAGGTGTGAAGTTGAGTAAGACTCAAAGCCAGACCACGGCAGAAAAATATAGAGAGAATGAAAGTCATTCCCTATGCCTCAGCCATAGGTTCTATAAAGTATGCCATGCTGTGTACAAAACACGTTGTGTACCTTGCCAAGAGTTTGACAGGGAGGTACAATAGTGATCCAGGAATAGATCACTGTACAGCGGTCAAAATTATCCTTAGTAATTGGATGACTAAGGAAATATTTTTCGATTATGGAGGTGATAAAGAGTTCGTCGTAAAGGGTTACGCCGATGCAAGCTTTGACACTAAATCCAGATGACTCTAAGTATCAATCTGGATGCGTATTGAAAGTGGGAGCAATTAGCTAGAGTAGCTCCATGCAGAGCATTGTAGACATAGAAATTTGCGAAATACATAGGGATCTGTATATGACAGACCCGTTGACTAAACTTCTCTCACAAAAAAAACATGATCACACCTCATTACTCTTGGGTATTAATCACATAGCGATGTGAACTAGATTATTGACTCTAGTAAACCCTTTGGGTGTTGGTCACATGGTGATGTGAACTATGGGTGTTATTCACATAACGATGTGAACCATCGGTATTAAATCACATGGCGATGTGAGCTAGATTATTGACTCTAGTTCAAGTGGGAGACTGAAGGAAATATGCCCTAGAGGCAATAATAAAGATGTTATTTGTATTTCCTTATATCATGATAAATGTCTTTTATTCATGCTAGAATTGTATTAACCGGAAACTTAGTACATGTGTGAATACATAGACAAAACAGTATGTCCCTAGTATGCCTCTACTAGACTAGCTCATTGATCAAAGATGGTTATGTTTCCTAGCCATAGACATGAGTTGTCATTTGATCAACGGGATCACATCATTAGGAGATTGATGTGATGGACAAGACCCATCCGTTAGCATAGCACTATGATCGTTTAGTTTAACTGCTATTGCTTTCTTCATGACTTATACATGTTCCTATGACTATGAGATTATGCAACTCCCGAATACCGTAGGAACACCTTGTGTGCTATCAAACGTCACAACGTAACTGGGTGATCATAAAGATGCTCTACAGGTGTCTCCGAAAGTATTCGTGGTGTTGGCATAGATCAAGATTAGGATTTGTCACTCCGAGTGTCGGAGAGGTATCTCTGGGCCCTCTCGGTAACACACATCACAATAAGCCTTGCAAGCATAAGACTAATGAGTTAGTCACGAGATGATGTGTTACGGAACGAGTAAAGAGACTTGCCGGCAACGAGATTGAACTAGGTATAAAGATACCGACGATCGAATCTCGGGCAAGTAACATACCGTTTGACAAAAGGAACAACGTATGTTGTTATGCGGTTCTGACCGATAAAAGATCTTCGTAGAATATGTAGGAGCCAATATGAACATCCAGGTTCCGCTATTGGTTATTGACCAGAGATGAGTCTCGGTCATGTCTACATAGTTCTCGAACCCGTAGGGTCCGCACGCTTAACGTTTGATGACGATCGGTATTATGAGTTTTTGAGTATTGATGTACCGAAGGTAGTTCGGAGTCCCGGATGAGATCACGGACATGACGAGGAGTCTCGGAATGTCCGAGACATAAAGATTGATATATTGGACGGCTATATTCGGACACCGGAAGTATACCGGAAAGGTTTCGGATTTATCGGGAATGCCGGAGGGGGTTACCGGAACCCCCTACGAGAGGGGATGGTCCATAGTGGGCCTAAAGGGTGAGAGAGAGGCAGCCCATAGGGCTGGCCGGCGCCCCCACCTAGGAATCCTAGTTGGACTAGGATTGGGGGGGGCGCCACCTCTCCTATTCCTTTCCCCCTTCTTCCTTTCGGTGAATCCTACTAGGAATAGGATTGCAATCCTATTCCTAGTAGGAATCCCTTCCCTAGCCGCACCAGGAGAGTTGGCCGGCCCCTCCTCCCTTGCTCCTTTATATACGGGGGCAGGGGGGCACCCAAAGACACACAAGTTGAATTGTTTTAGCCGTGTGCGGTGCCCCCCTCCACAGAATCACACCTCGGTCGTACCGTCGCGGAGCTTAGGCGAAGCCCTGCGCCGGTGAACACATCATATCTGTCACCACGCCGTCGTGCTGACGAAACTCTCCCGTGAAGCTCAACTGGATCAAGAGCTCGTGGGACGTCATCAAGCTGAACGTGTGCTGAACGCGGAGGTGCCGTACGTTCGGTGCTTGATCGGTTGGATCGCGAAGAAGTTCGACAACATCAACCGCGTCACTTGACGCTTCCGCTCCCGGTCTACGAGGGTACGTAGACACACTCTCCCCTCTCGTTGCTATGCATCTGGTAGATAGATCTTGCGTGATCGTAGGAAAATTTTAAAATACTACGTTCCCCAACACGACCACTGCAGAAGATAGAGAGAAAATGAAAGTCATTCCCTATGCCTCAGCCATAGGATCTATCATGTATGCAATGCTGTGTACCAGACCTGATGTGTGCCTTGCTATAAGTCTAGCAGGGAGGTACCAAAGTAATCCAGGAGTGGATCACTGGACATCGGTCAAAAACATCCTAAAGTATCTGAAAAGAACAAAGGATATGTTTCTCGTATATGGAGGTGACAAAGAGCTCGTCGTAAACGGTTACGTCGATTCTAGCTTTGACACTGATCCGGATGACTCAAAGTCACAAACCGGATATGTATTTTTATTGAACGGTGGAGCTGTCAGTTGGTGCAGTTCCAAGCAGAGCGTCGTGGCGGGATCTACGTGTGAAGCGGAATACATAGCTGCTTCGGAAGCAGCAAATGAAGGAGTCTGGATGAAGGAGTTCATATCCGATCTAGGTGTAGTACCTAGTGCATCGGGTCTAATGAAAATCTTTTGTGACAACACTGGAGCCATAGCCTTGGCGAAGGAATCCAGGTTTCACAAGAGAACAAAGCACATCAAAAGACGCTTCAATTCCATCCGCGATCTAGTCAAGGAGGGAGACATAGAGATTTGCAAAATACATACGGATCTGAATGTTGCAGACCCGTTGACTAAGCCTCTTCCACGGGCAAAACATGATCAGCACCAAGACTCCATGGGTGTGAGGATCATCACTTTGTAATCTAGATTATTGACTCTAGTTCAAGTGGGAGACTGAAGGAAATATGCCCTAGAGGCAATAATAAAGATGTTATTTGTATTTCCTTATATCATGATAAATATCTTTTATTCATGCTAGAATTGTATTAACCGGAAACTTAGTACATGTGTGGATACATAGACAAAACAGTATGTCCCTAGTATGCCTCTACTAGACTAGCTCATTGATCAAAGATGGTTATGTTTCCTAGCCATAGACATGAGTTGTCATTTGATCAACGGGATCACATCATTAGGAGAATGATGTGATGGACAAGACCCATCCGTTAGCATAGCACTATGATCGTTTAGTTTTACTGCTATTGCTTTCTTCATGACTTATACATGTTCCTATGACTATGAGATTATGCAACTCCCGAATACCGTAGGAACACCTTGTGTGCTATCAAACGTCACAACGTAACTGGGTGATCATAAAGATGCTCTACAGGTGTCTCCGAAAGTATTCGTGGTGTTGGCATAGATCAAGATTAGGATTTGTCACTGCGAGTGTCGGAGAGGTATCTCTGGGCCCTCTCGGTAACACACATCACAATAAGCCTTGCAAGCAAAAGACTAATGAGTTAGTCACGAGATGATGTGTTACGGAACGAGTAAAGAGACTTGCCGGTAACGAGATTGAACTAGGTATAGGGATACCGACGATCGAATCTCGGGCAAGTAACATACCGTTTGACAGAAGGAACAACGTATGTTGTTATGCGGTTCTGACCGATAAAAGATCTTCGTAGAATATGTAGGAGCCAATATGAACATCCAGGTTCCGCTGTTGGTTATTGACCGGAGATGAGTCTCGGTCATGTCTACATAGTTCTCGAACCCGTAGGGTCCGCACGCTTAACGTTTGATGACGATCGGTATTCTGAGTTTATGAGTATTGATGTACCGAAGGTAGTTCGGAGTCCCGGATGAGATCACGGACATGACGAGGAGTCTCGGAATGTCCGAGACATAAAGATTGATATATTGGACGACTATATTCGGACACCGGAAGTGTTCCGGAAAAGTTTCGGATTTATCGGGAATGCCGGAGGGGGTTACCGGAACCCCCTACGAGAGGGGATGGTCCATAGTGGGCCTAAAGGGAAAGAGAGAGGCAGCCCATAGGGCTGGCCGGCGCCCCCACCTAGGGTTCCTAGTTGGACTAGGATTGGGGGGGGGCACCTCTCCTATTCTTTTCCCTCTTCCTTCTTTTGGTGAATCCTACTAGGAATAGGATTGCAATCATATTCCTAGTAGGAGTCCACTCCCTAGCCGCACCAGGAAGGGCCGGTCGGCCTCCCTCCCTTGCTCCTTTATATACGGGGGCAGGGGGGCACCCAAAGACACACAAGTTGAATTGTTTTAGCCGTGTGCGGTGCCCCCCTCCACAGAATCACACCTCGGTCATACCGTCGCGGAGCTTAGGCGAAGCCCTGCGCCGGTGAACACATCATATCCGTCACCACGCCATCGTGCTGACGAAACTCTCCCGTGAAGCTCAACTGGATCAAGAGCTCGTGGGACGTCATCAAGCTGAACGTGTGCTGAACGCGGAGGTGCCGTACGTTCGGTGCTTGATCGGTTGGATCGCGAAGAAGTTCGACAACATCAACCGCGTCACTTGACGCTTCCGCTCCCGGTCTACGAGGGTACGTAGACACACTCTTCCCTCTCGTTGCTATGCATCTGGTAGATAGATCTTGCGTGATCGTAGGAAAATTTTAAAATACTACGTTCCCCAACAGAGATACCATGCTATTCGCACAAAAGTTCATCAACTTCATCCACCCCCTTTCGTCGTGAAAGTTGTCAGGACTGGGGTACAGAAGTTATCAAGTCTGCAATGTGGAGTTATCGTGCTATTCACACAAAATAGTTACCGGGGTATATTTCATCAACTATGCATAACAGCATAAGTTATCAAGACTTGTGTGCCTAAGTTATCATATATGCGATGTGTGAGTCACCATGCTATTCATACGAAAAGATATCGAGGGTACATTTACGCTAGTTCTGTTTGGGGTAAAAAACGCTACAACGATATTTGTACATAAACAATCATATTTGTGGTGCGTATAATTATCGGGCTCGTTCAAGAGAATTTACTGACGGATGACACATGAGAAAAAGACTGATGTTCGAATTCTATAGGAGCAAGACATTTATTTCTCTAGAAAAATATTCATCACTACAAAAAAAGACAGGTGAAGTACAAAACATGTTGCATCAGTCCTTTAAAAACTTGGAGCAAATGGTTTTGGCATCTCGTCAAAGGCATTGTGATCTTTCTTTCTCATTGTCATTTACTAAGGTATAAGTACCAATTCATCTGTACATGAAACAAAACAGATTCTCATCTCAGCTGGTAGCGCATCATATTGGTTGTGTTTTTGAATCCTAGTTGTGGCCCTATTTTTTCTGAGCTTTTTTTAGGTGTTACGCGCGAGAGCAGAAGCGAGCTGCTCTAGAATCGTGCGAATCTGTCACTAACTTCCAGTTTCTCGAAAAAATAATACTCCGGCCCCATGCACTGTCCTCCTGTCTTCACGGCCGCGGACTCGAGCTGTGGTAGGACCGTAGGAGCACTGCGGAGGGTACGGGGAGGAGGCGCCTGGGCCAGGCCGACGCAGATCAGACCAAATCATTTGATTACAAGGGGGGGCTAGAACCTTCTCCCTCTTCCCTGCAGCCTCACCCAATCATGACGTGACGGCTGCTTATTGTCCTCATCGCTCGCCTCCTCTACTCCTTCACCCCGCCATCGGCCTCGCCTAACCCGCGCCCGATCTGAAACCAGGCGTCGGCGATGGCCGCGTAAACAACAAAGAGAAGGAAGGCAAGGTGGAGGGGGTGGAGGGGATAGCGTAGTGAAGAAGCAGCAATGGTCGTGGAGGAGGAGGAGAGGAGCGGGCGGCGGAAGCTAGCGGGGAGATTGGGGACCGAGAAGGAGGATTACGTGCATGCATGCGTGACCACCAAAGGACGCTAACCCGGTATAGAGAACGTGGGAGAGAGAAGGACCGGCTCTCCCCTCGCAGGCGCAGTAAAAGACACCCACCTGCGCCCTCGGTGACAACCACCACTGCATCGTGGGACCAAACCACAACCGGGACTACCAAAAAACACTGGGTAGACAAAGGGCAAGTAAACAAGCAAGAATACACCACTCACTTCACACGAACCACACCACGTCGCCCTCGCTCGGTCAGAACGCTGCAGGGCGAGTCAATCGCCTCTCATGAACCCATCAACCACTCAGAAACTGAGCCAGTACACACCAATCGCCCACGCCTTCCGCTAGCAACCTGCTCACTACATGTTCCCCCCACATAAGGGAAGACCCAGCAGTCAATAAGTCAAGCCATCAGCGCACGGGTAAAAAAAGATGGACAGTTGACCTGCTAACACGGGTAAGAACATGACCAGTAAAACCATCGTGCGGACGAAACTGCACGAGCGCAGTGCCCTCATATGGCCGGGTAGGCTAGCGTCATTTAACTAGTCGATGCGCCATAGTTCCACCATTTTTTTTTGCATGTTTCACATGGTTCGCAAAACCAGGTGTTTCCTTTCCTCTTTTTGAGATGCAAATTACCACGGTGTTTGTACGTAAGTTATTAGTTATGCGGTGCATAAATTATCATGCTATTTGCACAGAAGCTATGAGGATATGTTTTCAACGACTACTTCCCCCGAGTCAAAGTTAATGCAGTGCTTTTATATATGGTATCAGGTATGCGGTGTGTACATATTACCATCCTATTTACAGAAGTTACCGATGTGTGTTTTTAACTACTTTTTCCACGGGTCGGAAGTTAGTTTGGTGTTTCATCGTAAGTTATGAGGCATGTAGTGCGTAAATTACCATATAATTTACACATAAATTACTAGGGTGTGGGTATGTTTTCAATAATTTTTTCCCTTGTATCAAAAAATTGCCATGGTGTTTATATGTAAGTTATTAGGTATGTGGTATGTAATTTCTCATGTTGTTTACATAAAAGTTAACGGGGTATGTTTGAGCAAAAAAATTCCACCGGATGAAATGTTATCACCGTGTTTCAACGTAAATTATGAGTTCTCTGGTGCATAAATTAACATGCAATTTACACTAAGTTATGCGAGATGGGGTTTGTTTCAACATTTTTTCTTTAGGGTCAAAGGTGCCATGGTGTTTGTACGTAAGTGATAAGGTTAGTGGTGCGTACAAAAGATACCAGGTGTATGTTTAAACAACTTTTTCCAACGGAGTGAAAGTTACATGGTGTTTGAACATAAATTATTAGGTCTATGGGGCGTATATTATTATGCTATTCACATAGAAGTTATCGAGGTGTGTTTTTGAATTAAAAAAATCTCTACTCAAAAGCTATGTAAGTTATCATGTCTGTAGTGTGTATATTCCATGCTATTTACACATGAGTTATCAGGAGTATGTTTTCCAACAACTCCTACCCCCTTGAGTCAGAGTGACCGAGGTGTTTGTATGTTAGTTATCAGGTCTGGTATGTCAATTACAACGATGTTCACACCGAAGAATACTCAGAGGTATGTTTTGAACAATGTTTTTTTTTCATCGGGTGAAAGCAATCGTGTTGTTTGTATGCACATTATCAGGTCTATGGCGCGTATATTATCACGCTATTTACATAAAATTATGAGGGTATGTTTTCAACAACAAAATTCAATGTCAAAAGTTACCACAGAGTTTGTACGTGTGTTATCAACTCTACCATGCTGTCTACAGAGAAGGTACTGTTTTGAATAACCTTTTTCCCGAGTAAAATATTGTTATGGTGTTTGTATGCAAGTGATCAGATCCACGGTACGTAAAATATCATGTTATTTACACATAAATTACCGAGGTTTATTTGAACACCGTTGTACATCGATTGCACCTGATCAATAAATCGTGCAATTCCATCATCATACAGTTACAAAAAAAAGGAAGAAAATGAGTTAAGCAAAGGGTTATAGATGATGGGAACACCACATGTCAACATCTATCTTTTCTATAATTGGAACCGAGTTAGCTCGCCCCGTAGATACAGTGACGGTAGCGTCGGAAAAAAAACTCTACCACACTTGCAAGATTTTTGGATATTCCTTCTGTACGGAATATCCAACTAGCAAAGACACACCTCGCAGGGAAGCTGCTCATGAAGCTCCAGCGATAGCATTCTTGTTGGCAGCGGCGAGGCTTGATGAAGATTGTTGAGGGGGCAAAGAAGATAAGTTTTGCATGAACTTTGAGAGATCTTGCATATTCAAGCATGCTTACAGTTTCCCTAGAGTATGGGGCCAATGGCCACCTTTCGACCCATTGCCAAGATACGGGCATGTATGGCCTTCTGACGGTCCATGGTGAATCTTGAAAGCATAAACATCTTTACGCCTATGGACACTAGGCCCTGAACCGCGTAGGTAACAGCCAGGCGGACCCATGCTCCCACCAACGCTCGCCGCTACTGCCGCCATGGTAAGTCGATCGAAGCTTGCTCTCTCTCTCTCTCTCTCTCTCTCTCTCTCTCTCTCTCTCTCTCTCTCTCTCTCTCT
>LR738710.1:700752988-700778512 GCA_902687465.1 Secale cereale | reverse complement strand
GTAGATGGATGTGTGTTGTTGAAAGGTGAATAGGGGTCTTGTGGGGAGGTGTACTTATAGGGCATCGAAACCAGCTGTAGTGATCCATCCATGTGACTCATCCTTATGGCTGCATGCGTGCTCTAAGGCGTTATGAGGAGCAGGATCGATTGCTAGGATTGCCGCACGCACCACGTGTCACGCATCTAGCGCAGGCATGCACACGCGCAACTGTCGGTACGAGATGCACCATGGCCAATGGTGATGGTCGTGAAAGTATAGAAAACATTAGTGTCAATCTCGTCGCACGGTTTACCGGACCCAACCCATAGCTTGGTGGGCTCCTTCCATTCGAATCAAAGCCAGCGCAAGCTAATAGCCCTTGCAAATTTCTCCATGTCCCAAGACCTTCATTTTTGACGGCTCGTTATACGGATTCCCAATTAACTTTTCACTATGCGCTGGTAGTCTTATCCGTTTCCTCCCAAAGGAAAGCTCTCTCAAGCTTGATGACATTGTGAGGATGCTCGGTGGAACTATGAGTGGGGTGATGAAAGTAGATGGCTTGCAAGGATAGCACGGACTTGGGAAGGGCAGTCCGATTGATGGCGGTGATATTTTGCCATCCCATGAAACAAGTTTCACAGCCACCTTCTCCACGGGGAACTGGAAATCCTGAACTTTTAGTTGCCAAACCGAGAGAGCTAGCCCCCAGATATTTTAACGAGAAGGAAGCACAGGCAGCGGGGAAGTTTTGGAGGATGGTGTCGAGGTGAAGGTGCCTACACCGAATCAGTACCAGCGTGCTCTTTTGGAAGTTAGTGCATAGGCTCGTGATGCCACCAAATGCACCGAGTAAAATGGAGAAGTTTTCAATATCTTTCTTGATGGGTGCAATGAATACGGATGCATCATCGACGTAGAGGGACGTAACAAGTTAGCAATACAAACACAAAATAGTTTCGCTTCTTATATGAGTTTTACTAGCACATATGCCCGTGTGTTGTAACGGGGGAGATACTTTTTTGTGAGAAGCAACAGGAAAGATAATTGATGTGTCATCCAAAAAAAAAAGGGTCTCCACAATGGTAGGTGACACGCCAATGAGTTATGGTCTTCTCGCTAGACATGTTTGACACGTGAAATCTTGATAGTGGTGGGGTTTGTCCGCGTGGTGTCGAGCACCCAACTCATGACTTTTTACCTCCGGGTCCGCCTCCATCTTGGGGTTGTGCCTTCCTCCTCATTTGGTGGCTGCGCAGTGACCTTCGGGACACGGTTGCTTCGACCACTCTATCCTACGACGGCGTAACCAGGTGGATATTAATTGCAGCCATAAATCCCATTTCATTGGTATAATCGGGCATGAATGTCCATTCTTTTTGAGGATTTATTCTCTCTGATTATTTTAGTGCTCAAGTGCCCATAATTTTGCTCTAATTAAAGTCTAAAAACATATTCATTTTTATAGGCACGTGCCCACAATTTCTTTCATTTATAGTCAACAAGCATAGAACGAACGCGCATCGCTAACTAATGGCCAGCGCAAATATTTAAGAAAATACTATAGCATCAGATTAGAATTGTTTTTTGATTTATTTGAACATTAAAAATATTATGAATTGGCAAATATACTTGGAAGCGTGTTAATTTTTTAATACCGAACAATTTTCAAAATATGTGATCAATTTTTCAAAAAATCCAATATTTTCGAAAAAAAGAACATAATTAGAAACATGAATAGCTTTTGAAATTCACAGACAATATTTCAAGATATGAAAAAATTATAAAAAATAAACATTTTTATTATATATATTTTTAAGGGAAACATTCAAAACAATTTTACAAAATGTTTTCTTAGACGCAAATATTATTCTGGATTTTTGAACATTTACTAAAACAAGAATATTTTGAAATATGGAACATTTTATAATTTGTATTTTTTATAAATAACAATTTTGAAGAATTTTTAAAAATTCAAGCATTTTTTTAAATGAGAACACATTTTTTTATTTTGTGAAAATTTTGAAACGAGAATTTGTATAAGTTTCGATCATTTTTCAAAAGAGGAACAATATTTTGAAATTTTGAATATTTTCTAAATATTTGAATAAAAAATGAAATTCTAAATATTTCTGTAAAGTTTTACTTCACAGAAAAAAGGGAAAAGGAAAATGAAATATAAAGGAGAAAGAGAAAGGAACAGAAAAAGAAAAATAGAAATAGAACCACGAAAAATGAGAAACGGGCCGGCCCAATATTAGGCAGCTTCGGCTATTGATCGCTCCAGGCGACAAATTAGGCCTTCCCAACTGCATAGGCATTAACTAGCAAAAGAGCCCGTGCGTTGCAACGGGAGAGAAAACATAACACACGCTCTTAACCCAACAACCATCACTCAAGACCACAATAGGTCCATCTCCTTTATTTTGCGAGGCATCATATTTGCATGTTGCCGCTTATCCTCCTTCTCTCCGTCGCCGGCGATGGCCTCGGCGTTCACAAAAAAAAACATGTTTGAATACGGTTAATCCTAAGGCGTCTCTCTCCCTCTCTCCTCCCTCTCCATCTCTCTCGCTTTCTCTCACTCTCGCGAGGAGAAATCTGTTATTTTCCCCTGCACATTTTTCATAGGTATGCATGTGTAGTTATCGATGTTTTCTTTTCCCTATATGGTTATAGTGGGATGTTTATTTACAATCCGGATCGCCGCCGGTACGAAATAAAATTGGATCTTGCGCTATAAATTATAAGTTTGCTTTCAAAACAATATTTTAAAAATATTTAACAGGTAAAATTAACATCATATTTAGATTCCACTCATTTTTCTAATAAATTTTCATAAATAATATGTGAAAATTGAAGTTACTGTTTAAAAGATACGTATAATTTAGAAAAATATTTGTTTGACTTAAATATATTCGAAAATAATATTTAAAAATACTTAACAGGTAAAAATAATCTCATATTCATATTCTACATATTTTTCTAATCAAATTCATATATAACATGTTCAAATCGGAGTTACGGTTTAAAAGATATGGATGATTTTAAAAAGCATTTATTTGACTTAAATACGATCCGTGCATGAATTACCTAAAACATCAGGGGGGGGTTTCAAAAAATGTAAAATAACGGTTCGGGTGTGACTTAAATCCAGACTGCGGGTTGATTCCAGGAAAATACAGGGACTTTTGTCTAAAATACAAAAAAACAATTCGTTTTAACTTAAAATAGGACTGCGGGTTAAATTTTCTGAAGTTGATGGACTTTTCTAAAAATGCCATGATGGATGAGAAGAAACCCAATTTGCTTTATTATTAGGTAAATATAAAGATTTTTGGTGTTTGTTGTACTGTCATGAGTGAAGATGAATAGATCAGAAGTTTTCTCGAAAAAAAAAAGCTAGATTTAACTTGAAAACTCAAATCAAAACCCAACATCGGCTTAGGAAAGAATTTTCTTTAGTCGAAACATAAATTTTTTTTGAGAAAAAAAATGGGCAACTTTCAGTTCATTAAAATTTAAAGGAAAAGGATTAAAATTTATACCACATGGACCCACACTCTCTCTAGCTAAGCCATGACAACTGAAAAGGACTTTCTATATCAGGCCCATTCGAGCAAGGTTTTCTTTTTATATATGTATATGCTCTACGTGAGAGGAACATTGTTTCTTTTGGGACGCAGGTGCTAGAGCATACGTAGCGTACAAATACGACCGCTCAAACGAATCAAACAAAATCTGGGTTCCTCTCAAGTGGCCTGAAATCTGTATTGAAGGTCTCAATGCCTATCTTGGGGGCGGGGGGTGCAGTGGCTTCTGGCGCTTGAACTGAAGGTCGACGGGGCTTAAAGGAATGGCCGGGGACGGCCGCAAGCACGACGATGGGGTGGGGGCTCTGAGAGAAGGGTGGGGCGGCGGCAGCAGGCGGCGCGATAAGAAGATTTAACATGGATCTACTTTTTCATGAAGAATAATGACAGGAGGAAGAAGACGTGACTGAACCGTTCATTTCTTATCTAACGACTCAAATTGATCCTGGCAAATCAACTAACCCAATTTAAATTTTCAGACGACTTGAGGTTAGTCAATCCTTTAACAAATAGCCCACAACCATGACCAATCAGCAGTAGATTGGTTGATAGATCATCAGCTCTCACCCGCAAAAAAAAAAAGATAGATCATCAGCTCGCAACGGCTACAACTATGGTATGAAGAGTTTTTTTTTCGAAATATGGTATGAAGAGGTTGATATAGTGGACGCTCACCAATTAATCCTCAAACCTTCGTAAACCCAATACCCTAAATATGCCCGTGCGTTGCAACGGGAAAAAAGCTATTAGATTACGAGATAAGGGACTTTTAGAAAGTCATTTAAAAAATAAAAACGTGATGGTCTCATTACGATTTGATTTTCTAACGCGTCATAACGAAAAAAATGTCGGTGAGCAAACTGCATTGATGAACACTGCCTGAGCTAGATTGATGAGTGAGTGCCTCGCCTTGACCTAGCGTAGCGGTGTTTATAATAATCAGTAATGTGGTACCAAAAAAAAATAACCGTGTATGAAGGCAAAATAGAAATTTTGTCATTTTTATATAGCTTATAAAAATAAACCTATAGAATGTTGTGTCGATTTTTGAGGGCTCAGCGTTGTACAAGACATGGATTTTTTTTTTACCAAATGGAGGGACTGAAGACAATCATGAAGCGACCCCTAGACGGTTCGTTATGTTCATTATTTATGAATCTGTTTTATTTTTTTTGAACATATTCCAAAGTTTAATGGACATTTTTTAAATTCCCCTAGTATTTTTTGTATACTGGATATTTTTTAAAAATTGTGAACATTTTTTATTTCCTGAAATTTTATTTGAAATCGTGATAGTTTTTTATAATACGTGAACAACTTTTTGAAATGATGATCATTTTATGATTTTCCGAATGTTTTTTTAATTCAAAAACAGTTTATAATTTTTCAAGACTTTTTTTGAAATATTGTTCTTCTGAAAATCACGAATAAATTTAAAGAAGAAAAAACTAAAAGAGAAATGAGAACGTGAAAGACAAAAGAGAAAATGAGAGATAAAAAAATGGGCAGGCTGGGGATCGAACCCTGGTCTCTAGGGTAGAGACGCGCCGCGCTAGCCACCGGGCTCAGCGTACATTTGCGTTATATTACGGGATCTAGGCGTATATAAACCAAAACCAACAATGCGATGTGTGAACTGTTTTTGCCACTTAAGGGTGGTATTGGTGGGTAATTTTTGCCAACTTCGAGGGTATTTTATATGACGTACGGGCTGAAATCCAACTTTCTTTATTATTAGGTAAAGATAAGTGGGTTGGCTTCGTTGGGCCGGAGCGGGCAGTCCAAATACGGAATTGTGGACAAACCTTTTTTTTTTCTTTCCTAGCGGATAGACGCGGAAAAATTTAGTACCACCTCCGATAGAAAAAAGAATCTTTTCGATGATGAACAGATGAAAAAATTGAAGAAACGCACATTTGCTTTATTAGTAGTTATAGATAAATATAGATTAGGCCAACTCCAACGCACGACCCCATTCTATCTGCCCGCGTCCGTTTGGGGGTAAACGGACAAAGCATGCTTTCCAACGCGTGGCCGCAAACGGGCCGTCGTCCGTTTTCGGTCCGCTTTCGACCCATTTCCGGTACAAGTTTGGACCGAATTTGCGGCCGAACAGACACGCGCGGACGCGAGGGGCCTTGTCCTGCCTTGGCCGGCCTGTCGGGGAGATAGACCCCCTTTTCTCTTCTTCTACCTCCTTCCGCGCCCCAACATTGCCGCCGCCGCCACAATCCCCGGCCGCGTCGTCTTCCGCAAGGGTCGTCCCAAGAAGCACCGCGCCATGCCATAGTTGTCTCCGCACCGGCTTTCCGGAAATTATTTGGCCGACATTCTCCTTGTTGCCGGTGGGAGAGAAACTACGGCCGTCGGCGTCGCCCGTCGTCCCCAACCTCTTCCGATCGGCCTCTCAGTGACGCAGGGCTCCCTCCAGCACCACCGACCCCAAAACCTTTGTTTTGCTGCCTGCGAGGGGAGCAGGGCGTGCACTATCCGGATCTTCCCCAGCACGACCGCAATGTGTTTGACGAATTGCTCACAAGGTACAATGGATAGTGGTGATGAGTTTTTCTTTCACAATATCATTTGCTCATGGGATGATTCATCTTCGGATGATGAAGAGTTGGTGGCTGCGTTGGTCGTACATGAACACATTACCAGGAAGCGGCCTCGATACAGGGGATCAATCATCGGCCATGCTCCGGCCTTGGACCGCAGGGAGAAAGGTCACACACTTATCTATGCCGATTACTTCAAGGATGGTGCACTCTTCAGTTTAATTTCTTGTCATGCAAATAAATTTTGATTGGGTTGTAAGACTATTTGATATTGTTTTCTTGTCATACAAACAAATTTTGATTGGGTTGTAAGACTATTTCGGAGCTATGTTTGATTTAAATCATTTCATATGCGTCATTTTTTATTATTTTGCTGGTGAAGAGCCGAGATGAGGTCGAAATGCGGCCGCGCGTTGGGCGCACAGCCGTCACATCCACAAATCCGGATGGATACGATCCCATTGTCATCCCCAAACAGACGAAAAGCGGACGTTCGTTTGAAGTCGCGCGTTGGAGACTTGGAGTTGGCCTTATATTGCAACTAATCGATACGGCGTTGTCACCAGGATGTACCAGTTCAGTGGTAAATCCAGTTTGATGAGATGGAAAATATCGTCCATCAGACATGTTTACATCAGCTCCATCATTATGGAACGGTGCCGACTTCTTCTGAGAATCATGGAGCTGTCCGTCTCGTAATTTCGGTTGATTACTTCTTCCGGCTTAAACAAAAAAATGAAGCAGAGAATAAAGCTTACTCCCTGGTGCACCTGCCCTTGTCATTGTCATATCGTGAAAGAACCCCGCGATCATATCAAAACCCCTCTTTTCCCCTTCTGCTTTAGACTAATGGGCCACAGCAAATATCCTTCTTTGGTTTGTGAATGAACTTTGATTTGCGTTGTGTGGCTTGGAAGCTTGCACCGCTCGATGTAAACCGTGGAGCAGAGCTGCAATGAAAATCTCCTGCTTGCTCACGCGAGAACAAAACCTCAACACTTTTCATACAACCTTTGACTGAAGTGGATCACGTCGGCAAGCTCCTGTAGAAGGAAAGGTGGCGATTTCACAACCATGGAGCACACGTTCGACCGGGACTCGTAGCGAAAACGTGATCTTGGCCCCTCTGACTTGCGAAGATCTTATCCCAATCCCGTGAAGGAAATGAAGGCAACATAAAGCAGAGAAAGAAACTCTGCACTCTGTCTGCGTCTCATTCGCAGTAGCAACCAGTCCCAGAGACGTCATCAGGAAAACGCGCCGTTTTGCCGACCGCAAGCTAAGCCCTACTCACGCGACACACGGCACATGCGGTGAACCCGACTGAAAACACCGGCCAATAACACCAAGATCTATCCGTGCACATGTTCCCGATCAAATGAACAGTCATCTGATTGACGCACTGTTGCACCAAACGCCAGAGTTCGATCTGTCAATAGCGATGCGTGTACTGCAGGTCCACCTACAAATATTTGAGAATACATGCTTCTTCCTCATACATACGTACTACATGCACTGCTGCGTCGATCCAACTACAAGATTCTGTACGTGATGCGTCCGTGTTGGCAGAATCTACAGCAACTCATCCGCGCGCGCGCACACACACAGCGTGCTGGCGCCAGGAATAATGCGTTTCCAGGTGTCACTGGATTGCCCCCTTCCAGATCATCGTTCCATTTCTAAAGTCTGAACCCCTTGTCCAAAGACAAAGCAGGCAGACATCTTTATCGAGGAAAAAGCATTGCGCGAATACGATGTAGCTAGCCCACCACGGAATTATGCAGTTTTATAAACATTTTTGCGTTGCTTTCCTAGTCGCGATGAATGATGGAACGGCTGAGAGGACGAGAGGAAAAATCTTGCGAAGGTGCCGGGACAGGTTGGCCCAGGTGGTGCGCAGCGCAGCGCAGCTGAAAACAACCCTCACTCGCCTCCAAAACCTCATTAGTTAATCAAGGCCAGCAAGGCCATAAGCATAAGATAAGCTCACAGGGATTCGGGGGCATGAACTATACTAGAGCCTAATCCAAACAGGGGTTGCTTGTGGCCGCAACGTCTGAAGCGTATCATCATCATCATGATCGCCTCGTTAATCTGAATGGAATGAGAAAAATATGCAAATATATGTGCGTGTGTGGGTGGAAAGGAATGAATAAATAGGAAAAGAGATCGACGGAATTGGTGGGTTTCTACATTTGGGACACGAGTCGCTTTCTGACTCGATATCCCGCGATGCGTCCAACGCCCCGGGGGCCCGCCACGACGTCGACGCACGATTTTAAAAACTCTGCATGCACACAGCTTACCTGCCTCGTCTTCCTCGGTGTTATTTTTTTTCTTGAAACAAAGGCAAAAGATTTGCCTCATCGATTTTTTTAACACCACCTTATATTAATTAACCAACCACGTCAGTACACTCATTCGATACAATATTCATCACACAGGGCGGTACCTCATTAAGAAGAATACCATCTAATCTATTGTCAAAGCTATACTTAGCGATTAAATGTGCCGCCATATTGCCCGAACGACTAATCTGATAGTTGAAGATTGTTGATCAACTTCGAGATGCTCACCGCTTTCATCTTCAGGTCACGCATAGCAGACCTGTCATAGTTTCCCGATGCAAGAGATGCTACCACAAAAGCGCAGTCAGTCTCTAAAATTATAGGATTATGAAGAGAAATACCTATGTATAGACCGGCAATGCAAGCCCTAAGCTTCGCTTCCTCCACGCTTTGACAAGCATCAAAGAAATCCCACGACGAAACAATAACTCCCCCCTCCTTGTCCCTGACCACCACCCTCACACTTGCTTTTCTAATGGACTCCACGAAGCTAGCATCGACATTAATCTTGAGCCAACCTGCAGGAGGCGGGGACCAGCCACTACTCACCTTCAGAGAATTAGGAACTCTGCTAAACTGGATCAACGACCCTTTTCCCTTATTTTGAACCTCCACCGGCATCGGCGAATGATATGCACGAAATGACTCCTAATAGTTTTCCACAAAGCAAGCAGAAGTAGAAACTGATTCCTTCCCTTTACCAAAGATCAAATCATTTCTCAAATGCCAGGCCCTCCAGAATAAGAATATAATTTGGTCTCGCATTACGGGGTCTAATTGACTCAGGAGAACAATAAACCAATCATACCCCGTATAGCTGAAAACCTCCTCAGCAGGAAGAGCCCAAATGTTCCTCATGGCCATGCGAAGCACACGAGCCTTCGGGCATAAGACAAGCGCATGAAAGGTATTTTCATCCTCCATGCCACAAATAGAGCACGTACTAATGGAGTCTTGATGATGCGTCACTCTATTAACCTGTACAACCAAGCTATTGGAAGCAACCCTCCAAGCAAAAATACGAATCTTCTGAGGAATGTTTGCCTTCCAAATAATATCCCAAATTTTCCTCTCCGTCCCTACCGCCTCACTGGTTTGCCCCTCATCCTCTTGTTTATCCTTAAGGGTGAGCGCTAACTTGTACGCACTCTTAACTGAGAACATCCCTCACTTTTCATAATGCCAAGCAACAAAATCTGCCTCCCCATTTGATTGGATCCGCAACCTCAAAATCTCATCCGCATCATAAGGGTAAAATACATGCCTAACCAGCTCCTCATCCCATCTCCTTTCTCCACTCATGAACAATTCCTCAACCCATTTGACTCTAGTCCTATTCTTCCTTGCAGAGATTTTAAGACCAGAAGCTCTAGGAAGCCAATTATCTCTCCAAATATGAATATTAGCCCCATCACATACTCTCCAAATATGAATATTAGCCCCATCACATACTCTCCAAATAACTCCGGATTTAAGCAACTCCAACCCATGCAGAATACCTTGCCAAGTGAGAGAAGCCGTCTGCGGGAAAACTGTGTCTAAAATATGCCCATGTGGATAATATTTTGCCTTGATCACTCTGGCACACAGAGATTCCGGATTCACGACCAAACTCCATGCCTGCTTCGCTAAGAGAGCTTGGTTAAATAATCTGAGAACCCGAAAACCCATACCACCCTCCGCTTTAGGCTTTGTCAACTTATCCCAAGCCAACCAGTGAGTTTTTCTTCTGTTTTCCTCATCCCCCCACCAGAAATTTCTTATAATCTGAGATAATTCCTCGCACAAAGACGCTGGGAATTTAAAAATACCCATAGCGTACACCAGAAGAGCTTGCAGAACAGATTTAATCAACATTTCTTTCGCCCCACAAGAAGCATATTTCTCTATCCAGTCCGACAGAATTTTGAGAGCTTTGTCCTTAGTGGATTGAAATTTGCCAGCCATCGATTAATTAAGAAGAAGAGGGTTGTCCAGTTAATTGACAAAAAATCGAGCGAAAACTCATACATATAGATCACATGCGAAACGCTGGCGCTTCTATGTCGCAAAGAAACCCTCCACAAAACCAAGGTTGAATACACAGGCCGCCATCAAATCCATATAGAAGGCCAAGGTCAATTATGCCTCTATAAGTGTGATAGGAGATCTCGTTAGGGTCGCTCCTGCCCCCGCGTCGCCCCCGTCTCGGGCGGCTTTTCCAACTCTAGCCGCTAGGGTCACCACCACCTCCCTCTCTTCCCTCCGCCGTCGCCAGAGGACACCGCTGGGCTAAGCCTAGGGGCCGACGGCGATGGCGGAGGCTCTCCTCCCTGGATCGCGTCGGAGAGGGTGGGGCGGGACCTCCACGCGTGTGACGGCGCAGCGGCGATCTGATCCATGGTGGCGCGATGGTGTACTCTGGGCGGAGGCCTTGGGCGGCGGCGCGGTTGCCTGGTGGCGAGCCGGCGGCGGCGCCGTGAAGAGGGCGTCGTGGAGGACCGGGCTGGCCAGATCTGGTTCCTGGTGCGGCTGCCCTGGACGGCGGCGGCGGGTGAAGCTCGGGCTTCCCGCAGCGGCATGGCGTGGTGCAGTCCATATCCAAAGCGGATCTGCGTCGGCAATCTCGTGGTTTTGCCACGGATTGGTTCTGATCAGGGACGGTGATGAGCGTCTGGGATCCATCTCGGCGGCTCTCGCGGCTTGGCGAGGTGGGGTGGGAGTCCTCCTCCTAGGCTCTAGTGGTGGCGGATTCAGGCAGTGGCCGGTGTGCCAGGTCTCCTACGGTGGCACGACTGTTGCGGTTGGTCGTCGGGTCTAGGCGGCTAGATTTGGGGCTTTGAAGGCGGTTGAGATAGTGCACAGGTTGTTGGGTGGATTTCTTGGGACGGATCCGAGTGAAAACTTGGTCTTTGGTCGTTGGCCGGAGCCGGTGATGACGATGCTCTTATCATCGTTTCCTTCATGAAGGCATCATCGAGTTACAAATCCCAAACCCACCCAATACCTCTGGGGGAACCATAGATCAGTTGATCGGATGACGGCGGCATTCATGTGTCGTTACCCCCTTGGGGGCGGCATTCTTGGAGTTGCACCCGGGCTCGAGGGACCAACGGATGGCTTCTTCGGTGGAGCGGTGTTTCTTTCTACATATCCATGGTGGCGGCTCTTGGCGGCATGGAGCAGCGGAGGCTTGGCGTCAGATGTGTGGTGATGGACACGCGCAGGAGGTCGACGCTGTCTGGCGTCGTAGTGGCGTCGGCAGCAGCTAGACCGGGTAAGGTAGATGCAGCAGTACATCTCTGAAGATGGATTGGTGGCAGATGGCTGCGGCAGCCTCATACCCGACAGGCGTCCTGGTTGAGGAGCATGTCGGACTGGTGGGTGCCCATACCCGGCAGGCGTCCTGGTTGGGACGTCGGGTCTTAGATATTAGGTTTGGCTGCGAGTCTATTTGGTATTAGGCCTAGACTATCAGTGTCCCTTCATCAACTGGATAGGATTAGCAATAGATGTTGCTTAGATGGTGGCTTTGGTCTTACTGTTGTATGACTTTGTAAGGTCTTGTGTTAATAATTAATAAAATGGTTGTATACATCGTCCAGATGCACAGGCCGGGGTGAAGGAAATATGCCCTAGAGGCAATAATAAAATTGTTATTTATATTTCCTTATATATCATGATAAATGTATTTTATTCATTCTAGAATTGTATTAACCGAAAACTTGATACATGTGTGAATACATAGACGAAACAGTGTCCCTAGTATGCCTCTACTAGACTAGCTCGTTAAACAAAGATGGTTATGTTTCCTAACCATAGACATGAGTTGTTATTTGATCAACGGGATCACATCATTAGGAGAATGATGTGATGGACAAGACACATCTGTTAGCTTAGCAACTTGATCTTTTAGTTTTTCTGCTATTGCTTTCTTCATGACTTATACATGTTACTATGACTATGAGATTATGCAACTTCTGAATACCGGAGGAACACCTTGTGTGCTATCAAACGGCACAACGTAACTGGGTGATTATAAAGATGCTCTACAGGTGTCTCCGAAGGTGTTTGTGGTGTTGGCATAGATCGAGAATAGGATTTGTCACTCCGAGTGTCGGAGAGGTATCTCTGGGCCCTCTCGCTAATACACATCGTAATAAGCCTTGCAAGCAAATGACTAATGAGTTGGCCACGAGATGATGTATTACGGAACGAGTAAAGAGACTTGCCGATGATGAGATTGAACTAGTTATGATGATACCGACGATCGAATCTCGGGCAAGTAACATACCCCTGACAAAAGGAACAATGTATGTTGTTATGCGGTTTGGCCGATAAAGATCTTCGTAGAATATGTGGGAGCCAATATGAACATCCAGGTTCCTCTATTGGTTATTAACCGGAGATGAGTCTCGGTCATGTCTACATAGTTCTCGAACTCGTAGGGTCCGCACGCTTAACGTTCGTTGATGATCGATATTATGAGTTTATATGTTTTGATGTACCGAAGGTAGTTCGAAATACCAGATGTGATCACGGACATGACGAGGAGTCTAAAAATGTTTGAGACATAAAGATTGATATATTGGAAGGTTATATTCGTACACCGGAAGTGTTCCAGGGGTCACCGGATAAATACCGGAGTACCGGGAGGTTACCGAAACCCCTTGATAACCCACAAGTGTAGGGGATCGCAACAGTTTTCGAGGGTAAAGTATTCAACCCAAATTTATTGATTCGACACAAGGGGAGCCAAAGAATACTCTTAAGTATTAGCAGCTGAGTTGTCAATTCAACCACACATGGAAACTTAGTATCTGCAGCAAGGTAGTTTAGTAGCAAAGTAATATGATAGTGGCGGTAGCAGCAATAAAAGTAACAATAGTGTTTTTGTAGTTTTTGTAATAGTAGCAATGGAAAAGTAAATAAGCAACAAGCAATATGTGAAAAGCTCATAGGCATTGGATCGGTGATGGGAAATTATGTTGGATGCAATTCATCATGTAGAAGTTATAACCTAGGGTGACACAGAACTAACTCCAGTTCATCAGTGCAATGTAGGCATGTATTCCGAATATAGTCATACGAACTTATGGAAAATAACTTGCATGACATCTTTTGTCCTACCCTCCCGTGGCAGCGGGGTCCTATTGGAAACTAAGGGATATTAAGGCCTCCTTTTAATAGAGTACCAGACCAAAGCATTAACACATAGTGAATACATGAACTCCTCGAACTAAGGTCATCACCGGGAGTGGTCCCGATTATTGTCACTTCGGGGTTGCCGGATCATAACACATAGTAGGTGACTAGACTTGCAAGATAGGATCAAGAACATATATATATTCATGAAAACATAATAGGTTCAGATCTGAAATCATGGCACTCGGACCCTAGTGACAAGCATTAAGCATAGCAAAGTCATAGCAACATCAATCTCAGAACATAGTGAATACTAGGGATCTAACCCTAACAAAACTAACTCGATTACATGATAGATCCCATCCAACCCATCACCGTCCAGCAAGCCTACGATGGAATTACTCACGCACGGCGGTGAGCATCATGGAATTGGTGATGGAGGAAGGTTGATGATGACGATGGCGACGATCTCCACTCTCCGGAGCCCCGAACGGACTCCAGATGAGCCCTCCCGAGAGACATTAGGGCTTGGCGGCGGCTCTGTCTCGTAAAACGCGATAATTCTTTCTCCTTGATTTTTCTCTCCATGAAGTGAATACATAGGATCTAGGGATACGTTGGTGGAGCACCAGGGGGCCCACGAGGCAGGGGGCGCGCCCCCCACCCTCGTGGACAGGGTGTGGCCCCCCTGGTCTGGATCTTCTTGCAGGTATTTTTTTATATTTTCCGAAATAATTCTCCGTGGATTTTCAGGTCATTCCGAGAACTTTTTATTGCTTCACAAATACAACACCATGGCAATTCTTCTGAAAACAATGTCAGTACGGGTTAGTTCCATTCAAATTATGCATGTTAGAGTCCAAAACAAGGGCAAAAGGGTTTGGAAAAGTAGATACGTTGGAGACGTATCACCTCCCCCAAGCTTAAACCTTTGCTTGTCCTCAAGCAATTCAGTTGATAAACTGAAAGTGATAAAGAAAAACTTTGACAAACTCTGTTTGCTCTTGTTGTTGTAAATATGTAAGCCAGCATTCAGGTTTTCAAGATCATAAACTAACCACATTCACGATAACTTTCAGGTCTCAAGACTACTCACATCAATGGCATAATCAACTAGCGAGCAATAATAATAAACATCATATGACAACACTTTCTCAAAACAATCATGATATGATATAACAAGATGGTATCTTGCTAGCCCTTTCTGAGACCGCAAAACATAAATGCAGAGCACCTTTAAAGATTAAGGACTGACTAGACATTGTAATTCATGGTAAAAGAGATCCAGTCATGATCATACTCAATGCAAATTAATAGTAATACATGCAAATGATAGAGGTGCTCTCCTACTAATGCTCTTTGATAAGAGGATGATGACTCTGCATAAAAGTAAATAGATAGGCCCTTCGCAGAGGGAAGCAGGGATTTGTAGAGGTGCAAGCGCTCGATTTTTAAATAGAGACGAATAACATTTTGAGCGGTATACTTTCATTGTCAACATATCAACCAAGAATCTCGATATCTCCCATGCTACGCACATTATAGGCGGTTCCCAAACAAAATGGTAAAGTTTATACTCCCCCAACCACCAACAAGCACACTCCACGGCTAGCCCGAAACAACGGGTACCGTCCAAACCAGCAACAGCCCTGGGGGAGTTTTGTTTAATTATTTATGATTTTGAGCATGGGACTGGGCATCCCGATTACCATCCATTTTCTCGTGAATGATGAACGGAGTCCACTCATCGTGAGAATAACCCACCTAGCATGGAAGATATAGACAACCCTAGTTGATACATGAGCTGTTCGAGTATACAAAATAGAATTTTATTTGAAGGTTTAGAGTTTGGCACATACAAATTTACTTGGAACGGCAGGTGAATACCGCATATAGGAAGGTATGGCGGACTCATATGGAATAATTTTGTGGTTTATGGAAGTGGATGCACAAGCAGTATTCCCTCTTAGTACAGGTGAAGGCTAGAAAGAGACTGGGAAGCGACCAGCTAGAGAGCAACAACGGTCATGAACATGCATTAAAATTAATCAACAATGAATGCAAGCATGAGTAGGATATAAATCACCATGAACATAAATATCGTGGAGGCTATGTTGATTTGTTTCAACTACATGCGTGAACATGTGCCAAGTCAGACCACTTGAATCGTTCAAAGGAGGATACCACCCCATCATACTACATCACAATCATTTTAATATCATGTTGGCACGCAAGATAGACCATTATAAACTCTCAGCTAATTAAGCATGGCATAAGCAGCTATGATCTCTAATTGTCATTGCAAGCATGTTTCATTCATAACAAGCTGAATCAGGAACGATGAACTACCATATTTACAAAAACAAGAGAGGTCGAGTTCATACCAGCTTTTCTCATCTCAATTAGTTCATCATATATCATCCTTATTGCCTTTCACTCGCATGACCGAATAGTGTGGATAATAATAATAGTGCACGTGCATTGGACTAAGCTGGAATCTGCAGGCATTTAATACAAGAGAGAAGACAAGGTAATATGGCTCAAGGTTAAATCAACAATAAAGCATATGAGAGCCACTAAGCAATTTCATTCATGGTCTTCTACTCTTGACCCCCAAAGAAAGAAAAGAAACTATTTACACGGGAAAGCTCCCAACAAGCAAAAGAAGAACAAGAAATCTTTTTGGGTTTTCTTTTAATTACTACTACTACAAACAAGGAAAGCTAGCTAGAAGCTACGGCTAATATTTTTTTGTTTTTCTTAAGGGTTTTTTTCTAGCACACGAGAAAAAGACTAAGAAAAAGAAATGAAATTAAACATGGATGGTACAATGAAAGAGTGTGAGCACCGACTACTAGAATAAGTATGTGAACATGAATGTAAAGTCGGTGAGAAACACGCACTCCCCCAAGCTTAGGCTTTTGGCCTAAGTTGGTCTATGGCCACGGATCGAAGCTACTCCCTCCAGTGTACTGATAGGTATCCTCTAGGTGCCACTGGTTGGCAAGCTCATCCAGCTCCCACCCATAAACACACTGACGGTAAGGATCGAGTGGTGGCTCCGGCTAAGGCTCCGAAGCTTGTTCCTGGCCCTGGTACTTGTAGAAGGCATCTGATGTAATGAGGTATATGCCTGTGGACAGATCAAACAAAGATGGTCCAGGCAAGGTAACAATTTCACAATATATTTCATCGAACCTTAATTTATAATTAAGCAACCCATCTTTGTCTTTAACAATAAAATCATGAGCAACCATGCTCCTGTAGTCTAGATAAACAGGGGCAAGCAATTTTTCTTACTTCTCATGATGCCTAATAGGTATTCTAAAATGTTCAGCAAGGCGAGAAGCAAAGATGCCTCCAAAGACGGGCCCCTTTGAGCGGTTCAGACTCAATCGTTTAGCAACGACGGCGCCCAAGCTAAAAGTTGTCTCTTGAAACAAAGCATGGCGTAAGATGACAATATCAGGGGCACTAAGATTCCCACTATTCCCGCGACCAATTAAACATCTACTAGCAAATAAAGCAAAGTAGCGCAGAACAGGGAAGTGTATACTAGTGATTCTTGCCCCTAAGACTTGTCTAGTTTCCCCTACAGCTATCATGTCAATAAACCCTTCAACGTCTTCACGACGTGGTTCATCAAGTCTACCTCCAAAGGGTATGTTACATACTTCACAAAATTCTAAGAGTGATATCTCCTTAATCACATCATATAAACGAAACTCCACTGCAGGTGGTGTTTTCTTAGCATGAAAATGAAAACTTTGTGTGAAAATATTGGTGAGTAAGAGATACTATAAACGCTGGTCGTGGAGGAAGTCGGTGAGGCCTGCATTATTTGCCAACCAATAAAATTCTTCGTAAATCCCGGCGGACATCATGAAATCATTACAAGGCCATTCACACGGCCGAACTTCCGCCATGCGAGGAAGATTATATTTGGGCTTCTTATTTTCTTCTTTCTTCTTCTCCTCCGAGCTCTTACTGGAGGAGCCCCTCACCAATCTCTTTATCATTTTCCTTTTCCGAAAATTTCTGAAATTTTTAGTAACTCAAAATAAATAATTAAAGTTAACCAAACTCAACAAGATTGATAGCAACAACTCCTACTAGTGCCTAGAGACTATATCATGCATTAGAACTACTTGGGACCAAGAAAATTTGACATGCAAGCTCAAGAACAAGGTCACCACAACAGCAAAAATTTGCAATAAATAGAGCACTAGAACAAAACCTAATTGGACCAATGGAGGAGTCACATACCAAGGAACAATCTCCCCAAACAGTTTGGTGAATGGTGCTTTGAGCAAGGAGATCGAAAATGGCAGCAAGATGAGCTAGAACTCGGGTTTGAGCTGGTTGGTGATTTTTTTGGGAGGAAGAAGAAGAGTGTGGGTGCAGGGATAAGTCGAGGGGGGCACGTGGGGCCCACTAGGCAAGGGGCGCGCCCTGGACCCTCGTGGCCAGGTGTTGGCTCCCCTCGCTGTGTGTTATGTGCCATATTTTCTCAAATATTCCAGAAAAAATCATACTTCATTTTCAGGGCATTTGGAGAACTTTTATTTTCGGGGTATTTTTTTATTGCACCGATAAGTCTGGAAATAGACAGAAAATACTACTTTTGTTTTATTTATCCTAATTAACAGAAAGTAAAAGGAGGGTACAGAAGGTGGTGCTATCTAGATTCACCCATCTCATGCTCCTCAAAAGGAATCCATTAACAAGGTTGATCAGGTCTTGTTAATAAACTCTTTCCGAATAACATGAAACCGCAGAATTTTCGAATAACACTAGGTTACCTCAATGGGAATATGTATATCCCCAATAATAAAAATGTCATATGTCTTCATGACAGTAGGAAGAGGAATTCAAAACCTCCAATATTAATAGTTGAAATTTTTCCAATATAATTGATACTGTGGACTTGAGGCTGTTTCCTCGGAAAGTGTACCGTATGCTCATTACCATTGACATGAAAAGTGACATTGCCTTTGTTGCAATCAATAATAGCCCCTGCAGTATTCAAAAAGGGTCTGCCAAGGATAATAGGCATACTATCGTCCCCGGGAATATCAAGTATAACAAAGTCCGTTAGAATAGTAACATTTGCAACCACAACAGGCACATCCTCACAAATACTGACAGGTATAGCAGTTCATTTATCATCCATTTGCAAAGATATTTCAGTAGGTGTCAACTTACTCAAGTCAAGTCTACGATATAAGGAGAGAGGCATAACACTAACACCGGCTCCAAGATCACATAAAGCAGTTTTAACATAGTTTTGTTTAATGGAGCAAGGTATAGTGGGTACGCCTGGATCTCCTAGTTTCTTAGGTATTCCACCTTTAAAAGTGTAGTTGGCAAGCATGGTGGAAATTTCTACTTCAAGTATCTTTCTTTTGTTGGTAATAATATCTTTCATATACTTAGCATAAGGATTTGTTTTAAGCACATCAGTCAAACGCATACGCAAAAAGATAGGTCTAATCATTTTAGCAAAGCGCTCAAAATCCTCATCATCCTTTTTCTTGGATGGTTTCGGAGGAAAAGGCATGGGTTTCTGAACCCATGGTTCTCTTTCCCTATCGTGCTTCCTAGCAACAAAGTCTCTCTTATCATAACATTGATTATTTGATTGTGGGTTATCAAGATCAACAACAGGTTCAATCTCTACATCATTATCATTGCTAGGTTGAGCATCATCATGAACATCATCATTTATATTATCACTAGGCTCATGTTCATTACCATATTGTGCCTCAGCATCAGAAACAGATATATCATTGGGATTCTCTGGTGTGTCAGCTACAGGTTCACTAGAAGAATGCAAAGTTCTATCATTTTTCTTTTTCTTCTTCTTAGAAGAACTAGGTGCCTCTAAATTAGCTCTCTGAGAATCTTGCTCAATTCTCTTAGGGTGGCCCTCGGGATACAGAGGTTCCTGAGTCATTCTACCACCTCTAGTCACAACTCCAATGGCATTATCATTATTCTTACTATTTAATTCATTGAGAAAATCATTCTCAGCCTTAAGTACTTGTTCTACTTGAGTGATAACCATAGAAGCATGTATACTAATGAGTTTCAGTTCACCTTTAGCTCTAGACAGATAATCACTCAAGCGTTCAATCATATAAGCATTGTGTTGTAATTGTCTACCAACATAAGCATTAAAGTTTTCTTGTTTCACAATGAAATTGTCAAACTCATCTAAGCATTGGCTAGTAGACTTATAACGAGGAATACCTTCATCAGACCTATAAAGAGAATTTACCTTTACTACCTGTGTCGGGTTATCAAGACCATGTATTTCTTCAATAGGTGGTAAATTCTTAACATCTTCAGCTTTAATACCTTTTTCTTTCATAGATTTCTTTGCCTCTTGCATATCTTCAGGACTGAGGAATAGAACACGCCTTTTCTTCGGAGTTGGCTTAGGGGCTGGTTCAGGAAGTGTCCAATTATTTTCATTGGCCGGCATATTATTCAATAGTAATTCAGCTTGATCAACGGTTCTTTCCCTGAAAACACAACCAGCACCACTATCCAGGTGGTCTCTAGAAGCATCGGTTAGTCCATTATAAAAGACATCAAGTATATCATGCATCTCAAGAGGATGATCAGGCAAAGCATTAAGTAATTGGAGAAGCCTCCCCCAAGCTTGTGGGAGACTCTCTTCTTCAATTTGCACAAAGTTATATATTTCCCGTAAGGCAGATTGTTTCTTATGAGTGGGAAAATATTTAGCAGAGAAGTAATACATCATATCCTGGGGACTACGCACACAACCAGGATCAAGAGAATTAAACCAAGTCTTAGCATCACCCTGTAACGAGAACGGAAATAACTTAAGGATATAGTAGTAACGAATCTTTTCATCGTTGGTAAACAGGGTGGCTATATCATTCAACTTAGTAAGATGTGCCACAACATTTTCAGATTCATAGCCATGGAAAGGATCAGATTCAACCAAAGTAATTAACTTAGGATCAACAGAGAATTCATAATCCTTATCGTTAACCTAGATAGGTCAAGTAGCAAAAGCATGGTCATGTTTCATTCTAGCATTCAAGGACTTTTCTTCCAGCTTAGCTAATAATTTCTTAAGATCATATCTATCATTGCAAGCAAGAAAGTCTCTAGCAGTTTCTTCATCCATAACATAACCCTCAGGAACAACAAGCAATTCATATCTATTGGGAGAAGCTTCACCATCACTTTCATAAATATCATCAGTTTCAATATTTGCATTCTCCCTAACCTTAACAATTTATTCATCTACAAATTCACCTAGTGGCACAATATTATCAAGCATAGAAGTAGTTTCATCATACATAGTAGAAGTGGCATCATCAAGAACATACGACATATCAGATTCAATAGCATGAGTAGGTGTCGCAAATTTACCCATAACAGAAGGAGAATCAAGTGCAGAGCTAGATGGCAGTTCCTTACCTCCCCTCGTAGTTGAGGGTAAGATCTTGGTTTTTGAGCCCTTCAAGTTCTTCATAGTGATCAACAGATATAAATCCCAAGTGACTTAAAGAATAGAGTTATGCTCCCCGGCAACGGCGCTAGAAAATAGTCTTGATAACCCACAAGTGTAGGGGATCGCAACAGTTCTCGAGGGTAAAGTATTCAACCCAATTTTATTGATTCGACACAAGGGGAGCCAAAGAATACTCTTAAGTATTAGCAGCTGAGTTGTCAATTCAACCACACCTGGAAACTTAGTATCTGCAGCAAGGTAGTTTAGTAGCAAAGTAATATGATAGTGGCGGTAGCAGCAATAAAAGTAACGATAGTGTTTTTGTAGTTTTTGTAATAGTAGCAACGGAAAAGTAAATAAGCAACAAGCAATATGTGAAAAGCTCGTAGGCATTGGATCGGTGATGGGAAATTATGTTGGATGCAATTCATCATGTAGAAGTTATAACCTAGGGTGATAGAGAACTAGCTCCAGTTCATCAATGCAATGTAGGCATGTATTCCGAATATAGTCATACGTGCCTATGGAAAAGAACTTGCATGACATCTTTTGTCCTACCCTCCCGTCGCAGCGGGGTCCTATTGGAAACTAAGGGATATTAAGGCCTCCTTTTAATAGAGTACCGGACCAAAGCATTTAACACATAGTGAATACATGAACTCCTCAAACTAAGGTCATCACCGGGAGTGGTCCCGATTATTGTCACTTCGGGGTTGCCGGATCATAACACATAGTAGGTGACTATAGACTTGCAAGATAGGATCAAGAACATATATATATTCATGAAAACATAATAGGTTCAGATCTGAAATCATGGCACTCGGGTCCTAGTGACAAGCATTAAGCATAGCAAAGTCATAGCAACATCAATCTCAGAACATAGTGGATACTAGGGATCAAACCCTAACAAGACTAACTCGATTACATGATAGATCCCATCCAACCCATTGATGACCCACAAGTGTAGGGGATCTATCGTAGTCCTTTCGATAAGTAAGAGTGTCGAACCCAACAAGGAGCAGAAGGAAATGATAGGCAGTTTTCAGTAAGGTATTTTCTGCAAGCACTGAAATTATAAGTAGCAGATAGTTTTGTGATAAGGTAATTGGTAGCAAGTGACAAAAGGTAAAAGTAAATAAGGTGCAGCAAGGTGGACCAATCCTTTTTGTAGCAAAAGGACAAGCCTAGACAAACTCTTATATAAAGGAAAGCGCTCCCGAGGACACATGGGAGTTATCCTCAAGCTAGTTTTCATCACGATCATTTGATTCACGTTCGGTACTTCGATAATTTGGTATGTGGGTGGACCGGTGCTTGGGTGCTGTCCTTACTTGGACAAACCTCCCACTTATGATTAACCTCTAATGCAAGCATCCGCAACTATAAAAGAAGTATTAAGGTAAACCTAACCATAGCATTAAACATATGGATCCAAATCAGCCCCTTACGAAGCAACGCATAAACTAGGGTTTAAGCTTCTGTCACTCTAGCAACCCATCATCTACTTATTACTTCCCAATGCCTTCCTATAGGCCCAAATAATGGTGAAGTGTCATGTAGTCGACGTTGATATGACACCACTAGAGGAGAGACAACATACATCTCATCAAAATATCGAACAAAGACCAAATTCACATGACTACTAATAGCAAGACTTCTCCCATGTCCTCAGGAGCAAAAGTAACTACTCACAAGACATAATATTATTGATGATCAGAGGGGTATTAATATGCATAATGGATTTAAACATATGATCTTCCACCAAATAAACCAACTAGCATGAACTACAAGGAGTAATCAACACTACTAGCAACCCATAGGTATCAATCTGAGGTTTGGGTACAAAGATTCGATACAAGAGATGAACTAGGGTTTGAGAGGAGATGGTGCTGGTGAAGATGTTGATGAAGATAGCCCTCCCCAAGATGGGAGAGTTGTTGGTAATGACGGCGGTGACGATTTCCCCCCCGGAGGGAAGTATCCTCGGCAGAACAGCTCTGCCGGAGCCCTAGATTGGTTTCCGCCTTGAGACGGCGGTGTCTGGTCCCGAAAGCCTCCTATATGAGGTGTTTTGACCTGGAAAAAATCACAAGGAGGCTTTCGGGACCAGACGCCACCGTCTCGAGGCGGAACTGAGGCGGAAACCAATCTAGGGCTCCGGCAGAGCTGTTCTGCCGGGGATACTTCCCTCCGGGAGGGGGAAATCGTCATCGCCGTCATCACCAACAACCCTCCCATCTTGGGGAGGGCTATCTTCATCGACATCTTCACCAGCACCATCTCCTCTCAAACCCTAGTTCATCTCTTATATCCAATCTTTGTACCCAAACCTCAGATTGGTACGTGTGGGTTGTTAGTAGTGTTGATTACTCTTTGTAGTTGATGCTAGTTGGTTTATTTGGTGGAAGATCATATGTTCAGATCCATTATGCATATTAATACCCCTCTGATCATGAACAATATTATGTCTTGTGAGTAGTTACTTCGGTTCCTAAGGACATGGGAGAAGTCTTGCTATTAGTAGTCATGTGAATTCGGTCTTCGTTCGATATTTTGATGAGATGTATGTTGTCTCTCCTCTAGTGGTGTCATGTGAACGTCGACTACATGACACTTCACCATTATTTGGGCCTAGAGGAAGGCATTGGGAAGTAATAGGTAGATGATGGGTTGCTAGAGTGACAGAAGCTTAAAATCTAGGTTATGCGTTGCTTCGTAAGGGGCTGATTTGGATCCATATGTTTCAGGCTATGGTTAGGTTTACCTTAATACTTCTTTTGTAGTTGCGGATGCTTGCATTATAGGTTAATCATAAGTGGGAGGCTTGTCCAAGTAAGGGCAGCACCAAAGCACCGATCCACCCACATACCAAATTATCAAAGTACCGAATGCGAATCAGACGATCGTGATGAAAACTAGCTTGACGATAATTCCCATGTGTCCTTGAGAGCGTTTTACTTTATATAAGAGTTTTTGCAGGCTTGTCCTTTGCTACAAAAAGGATTGGGCCACATTGCTGCACCTTATTTACTTTTACCTTTTGTCCCTTGCTACCAATTACCTTATCACAAAACTATCTGTTACCTATAATTTCAGTGCTTGCAGAAAATACCTTACCGAAAACTGCCTATCATTTCCTTCTACTCCTCGTTGGGTTCGACACTCTTACTTATCGAAAGGACTACGATAGATCCCCTACACTTGTGGGTCATCATGTCTCAAATCATAGAAGAACTATTTCTTTTGCTGGTATGTGAAGCTAGGAGGTATAAACTTAGCAACAATATAATTAGCATAATCAGCATATGATGTCTACACACGCTTCTACTCTTGTAGACTATGTTGGGCCTCCAAGCGCAGAGGTTTGTAGGACAGCAGCAATTTCCCTCAAGTGGATGACCTAAGGTTTATCGAACTCAGGGAAGTAGAGGTTGAAGATGGTCTCTCTCAAGCAACCCTGCAACTAAGATACAAGAAGTCTCTTGTGTCCCCAACACACCTAATACACTTGTTAGATGTATAGGTGCACTAGTTCGGCGAAGAGATGGTAAAATATGGATGATAGGAGTGGCAAAGCAAAGTAATATAAATCTGTAATAAAAAGTGCAGCAAGCAAACAAGTGGTAAACGTGAGCACAAATGGTATTGCAATGGTGGAAACAAGGCCTAGGCTTCATACTTTCACTAGTGGCAACCCCCAACAACATTAACATAATTGAATCACATGATATTTCCCATAAAACATGCAATGGAGACGCATCCGGAGGTCATTCCTTCATGGTCAAGAGAGGACGAGAATTATGTAGGGCTACAAAAGCACACCTCAAAGTTCGTAGTTCTCAATCTAAGGATTTCCCAATGTCACCGTGGCCATCCAAAGAGAGTCCCACAATCACCACAACATATCTAAAGGATAGTCAAAGACAAGCACCAAGAGACTCTCAATCTTCAATCAACACACAAGAGAGGAAATCACTCATGAAAATATTTTTCTAATCCATGTCCAATAGACCACTGTCACCTTGGTCTCAGGGATTATACTAGATAAAGACAAGTGAGTACATCAATCAAATACATAGAGGAAGGGAAAATATCATGGGATCACCCTAGATTAACATAGCCTATGATCACAACGAAGATCACATCATGGGAGAGAGAATTGACCACATAGCTACTGGTAGAAACCTCAGCCCCGAGGAGGAACTACTCCCGCATCATGGAGGGAGGAAGCAACGTCGATGGAGATGAATCCGGGGGCACTTCCCCGTCTCGGCAGGGTGCCGGCACAGGAATTCTGGTCCCCCGAAGCTTGATGGCGATGGCGGCGGAGATCGGAATTGCGTCTGGAGAAAAGGGGTCTGGAATCAGGGTTTCCTCGACGGGTGTTAAATATATGCCAAAGGGGGTCGCCAGGGGAGCTAAGGGGG
>LR738710.1:700729511-700752970 GCA_902687465.1 Secale cereale | reverse complement strand
GCGCCCCCCCCCCCCCCCGGCGCGGCCTGGAGGAGGGCCGCGTGGCGAGGGCGCCTGGAGCCCTGGTGGCCCCCCTCCGGCCCTACTTTGGCCGCAAGGAAGCTTCCGGAACGCTGATTTTTTATATAATTTTTCCGGGATTTTTCTAGCAGTTTTCGTAATGGGAAAACCTGAAATACAAAAACAGCAGAAAACAGAAACTGGCACTGGGGTGCACTGAGTTAATAGGTTAGTCCAAATATGATCAAAAGTGTATGGAAGTGTATAAATATCATAGCAATATCACACAAAAGAGGCATGGAGCAAGCAGAAATTATAGATACGTTTTGGACGTATCAACATCCCCAAGCTTAATTCCTGCTTGTCCTCGAGTAGGTAAATGATAACAGGCATAATTTCTGTGGTGACATGCTATTAACCATATAAGAACTTTTCATAGTCACATGACAAGTGCTTACTGAGACAATGAATCTGTAGTAATTAAGTTGACTCATGAGAAAATCACAAAGAACTGAAAGTTTTACAATATGATACTGAAACACTCAAATAGATTTGTAATGAGCATGGTGTGCAAATATGATAAAGTGGTACCTCGCTTGCCCCCTTTAGCAAAACATAAATGCAGGGGCACCTCCAAGGTTTAAGTGACGACTAGATACAATGATTTCAGAATAAACGATATCATAATCATGCAAAAGACAATGGTACTTTGGCACAATGCACATTACACTCAGAATGACAATCATGCTCTCAATAGTTGGTGCTTTAAAGAAGGTGGAGACTCTCGAACCGTGGCTTTTGATGGCAAGGTTGAAAACCCGTGGTCGGAAACAAAAACTAAACATGTACCAGAGCTCTTGGTTTTAAAAAACAGAGGTAATAATTATTTTTTTGGATATGCATATTTCGTCAACGAATGCTAGCAGATAACTCAATTACTTCTTGAGCTGGACAAGTTTCGAGGAACGGCTCCCGAATGAGGACGATCACATCCTCTTAATCCCCTTTGTTTATCACTGCCAAAGTTTTCTGATTTCTCGTGAACAAAGCGTGAAGGAGGGTTTGTTTGTTGTATTATTTTTTTAATGAGCCGGGCGCACTCTATGCCAGTTCCTTCTCGTATTATGGGTTTGCACATTAGACATGCAATCCCGGGGTGAAGCTTGTCCAACTTAAAAAGATCATGAATTAACTACTACTTCCTCATGAGCTAAAACAGAGGCACAAAAGAGAAATGCTTTTTTGAATAATTTCGAGATGGTACATGAAAGTCTTCGTTAGGAATGGCAGGTAAATACCATGTATAGGAAGGTATGGTGGACTCATATGGCATAACTGGTTTAAATGATTTTGGATGCACAAGCAGTCAGTCCGCTTAGTATAGGCGAAGGTTAGCAAAAGACTGGGAGCGACCAACTAAAAGAGCAATGATGGTCATAATCATGCAGAGCGACAAAGCAACATTGAATCGGGCATGGAAGTTATATCGCTACTCAGAAATTAAAGATCATCAAGGCTTGATAGACTTTCTTTACAGTCTTAAATATGCGTGAGCATACGCCAAGTCAATCAAAATAAATTCTTGAAGGAAGATATCACTAAACCATACCACATCATAGGCAAACAAATCATGTTGGTACTTCAATAACACATTGAGAACCCCCCAGCTATTTGAGACTAACCATAAGAAAACATGAACTACTAAGCACCATTATGCACATAGCATTTTTATCATAGACATATCAACCAGTGCAACGGAAGCCAACTCTCTTAACAAGATAAGCATGATACTAAAGAGAGTTCTAGCGACCAACTAAACAAAAGCTCTTTAAAAAGATAAGCATGAAAACTAAGAGCTGAACATGATAGTAGCTATTGAAAGACAAAGAACACACACAGCAAGGATATACATGAAAATTCTATGTTATGTTCTAGGTTGAAGTGGAGCGTGTTTCTCTCCCACACAAAGAAAGCTGAGTTCCAACTCGTTATGAACAGCAAGCAAAGCTAAAGAAAACTAAAAAGGAAAACTAAAAGCAAGACGCTCCAAGCATAGCACATAACACATGAAGTGATAAAAATATAGTGGAACGAAAGACGAACTGATAATGTTGATGGAGAAGGGGATGCACGGGGGCATCCCCAAGCTTAGACGCTTGAGTCTTCTTGAATATTTCTTGGGGGTGCATGGGGGCATCCCCAAGCTTGAGCGTTTGACACTCCTGAATCTTTTTATCATCTTCCCTCGCACACTTGAAAACTCCATTCATACATAACTCATCATAATCTGATTAGCGAAGTTAGTACCCATAATAAAATAATTTTTCCTTGCTGGAAATAAGGATATTCTTGAAGATCTACTATTTCTCAAGATTTCCAAAAGGTTTTTGCAAAGAAAAAGCAAGCTCAAGGTTTGCAAAATGAAGAAAAGGCAAAACAGGACAGAATCTGTGAAAAACAGACCAGCAGGTAGTAAATGATTTTTTCGGGGCACTTCTACAACTCAAATAAAAAAACTCAGAACAGACGCCCGAAAGACAATTGTATAGAGCACGCTGTCGAAAAAATTCAGACCAAAAAGATGACCTGGTGATTTCATACGAATTTTTCTGTCCAAGGACAGAATCTGTTTCCTGGACAGCACGTCACAACTTTTGAACTTTCTTGCAATCAGAGGCTACACTTGGCACAAAGCTGAAAAGTAAAGATACAATGATGATGCTACTGTAGTAACAAACATCAAGACCACTAAAAACTGAAAGAACAAACTGAAAGCAAAGATAACAAGGGTTGTCTCCCTAGAGCTCTTTCTTTATAGCCATAAAGATAGGCTTAAGACTTTAATGATGCTCTCATAGGAATAAGAGTTGAAAAACAAAAGAGAGCATCAAGAAGCAAATACCAAACACATTTAAGCCTAACATGCTTCCTATGCATAGGAATATTGCAAGAAAGTAAATTATTGAAGCATAAAGCAACTAGCATAGGAAGGCAAAACAAGCATAACTTCAAAACCTTCAACATAAAGAGAGGGAACTTAATATTATTGAAATATCTATAAGCATATGTTTCCTTCTCAAAATAATTTTCAGTGGGATCACGAATAAACTCAACAATATAAGCATCACATAAAGCATTTTTACCATGATCCACATGCAAAAAGGTACTCTTACTCTCCACATAAGCATAATCTTTCTCATTGGTAATAGTGGGAGTAGGACTATCATAAACAACTTGAACACTGTAGATTAATTGTGTATTAGGAGGGTGGTGTTCAATAAGTGAGTAATTCCCTCCATGATTATGACAATTTCATAAGGATAATTTCTCCTTATGCCATAGGTACCTTTATAATCACTATAGATTGGAGTTATAACATCATCATAGTAGAGAATAGCATTATCATTGCTAGCAATTATATTTGTAATCATGTTGTCTTTATTCTTACTAGCAAAAGAATTATCAATTGTCACATCACTAGTGGGTAAAGGATTTGCAATCCTATCATCCCCAAGCTTAGAGCTTTCCATATCATCACTTTCAGAGTTGGTACCAAAAATATTTTCAAGATCATAAGTAGCATTATCATCATTTTCCCAATCACAATAAGTAACATGCATATCATAATCAAAATCATCTTCAATAGTACCTATGGACGTATCATCAAGATGATAATTAAGGCAATAAACTTCACCTTCTTCTTTAAAATTACAACCGTTAGGATAAAAGTTGATGGGAGGAATATGCTCAGGCCAGGTTGATACCCATTCTTCTTCCTTCTTGCTCGTCTTTCTCCTCCTCTTCTTTTTCTTCTTCTTCACCTTAGGAGGGAGTGGTTGGAGATGAAGCTTCTCCACATATCCTGGTTTATCATTAGAAACAATAGGGGAAACTTGGGAGAAACTCTCCTTTTTATTAGCAGAAATATAAGAGACATTTTTATACTTTGGTAAAGTTCCCTCCTTTCTAATCTTACTTATGTAATCATTTTCATGGAAATTAACAACACAATAGAGATGGCAATTTCACAAAGTGTTTTTTATCCCTATGGCATTAACATCCAGCCAAGAAGTCTTTTCTGATAACTCTTCACACATCAAAAATAACATAAGCACATCATAAAGATCAGAGGTGATCATGTTATCACACAACCGGTTAACAGTTACGTTTTGAAAGTGCATGCATTGAAAATTAAAGTGACCTTCTATACAGCAAAGTTCACAAGTAAAAGGATAAAGGTCACACAATTCTCTAGCAATTTCATTTAAATCTCTGACCCAAGTGATTGTTCTTTCATGCTTATGTTGCTTACAATACTTCTCTTCTTCAATCATAGGCCTTTCACAAGGTCTATCCACTCCACAAAAATTAACATGCTTATATAAAACTTCATTTTTAGGAATTGGATCATGCATGTTGCAATCATCATGAACAATTTCATTTTCTTTGCAAGTCTCTTTAAAAGGTTTATGATACTCGATCCAATCCTCCTTAGGCATATTAAGATGTGAAGCAAAACATTTGAGGAAATCAACAAGGAGTTGAGAATCAAGCCCAAACTTAGCACTAAACTTATTAAAACTTGTAGTTTCAACAAAGGACTTAATGCAATCATACTCATAAATTATACCTGACTCTTTACCTTTGTCGATCTCCCAATTTTCAGTGTTGCGTTGAATTCTTTCAAGGAGTTCCCATTTAGCATCAATCTTTTCGTTTGTGAAAGAACCCATAGAGGAAGCGTCGAGCAAATCTTTATTCTGTCGAGAAAGCCTCGCATAGAAATTAGTAATAATCATATCTTTGGGGAGCCCATGGTAAGGACATTTTAGCATTAACGTTTTCAGTCTCCCCCAAGCTTGAGCTATGCTCTCTCCGTCATGAGGATAGAAATTATAAACATAATTCCTATTCTCATGGACATCATGAAGAGGATAAAACTTGGAGTAAAAGAGAGACTGGATCTCTTCCCAATCCAGCAGGTGAAAGTCATCTAGTAGCCTATACCATTCCAATGCTTTTCCTTTCAGTGACAAGGCAAATAATTTCCTCATGACAAACTCCCTTGATACACCTGCAAGCTTAAATAATGAACATAGTTGTGACAGATATAGCAAGTGTTCACCGGGATGTCCGTCTCCTGCATAACGATTAGCCAAAACATAATCGATAATACCAGCTGGTATTTTATAGGGCACAATTTCAGTAGGGGGAGGAGTAACCACCACAGGTGTGGGGCGTCTTCCCATAAGCAATGATCCAATAGCACGGTTTTCCATAAACATAACTAGTGAAACTAAAAATATGAAACGAAAAGATTTAATTGCAAGATCTAAAGATATACCTTCAAGCACTCACTTCCCCGGCAACGGCGCCAGAAATAGCTTGATGTCTACACACGCTTCTGCTCTTGTAGACTATGTTGGGCCTCCAAGCGCACAGGTTTGTAGGACAGCAGCAATTTCCCTCAAGTGGATGACCTAAGGTTTATCGAACTCAGGGAAGTAGAGGTTGAAGATGGTCTCTCTCAAGCAACCCTGCAACTAAGATACAAGAAGTCTCTTGTGTCCCCAACACACCTAATACACTTGTTAGATGTATAGGTGCACTAGTTCGGCGAAGAGATGGTAAAATATGGATGATAGGAGTGGCAAAGCAAAGTAATATAAATCTGTAATAAAAAGTGCAGCAAGCAAACAAGTGGTAAACATGAGCACAAATGGTATTGCAATGGTGGAAACAAATGGTATTGCAAACGTGAGCACAAACGTGAGCACAAAAGCTTCATACTTTCACTAGTGGCAACTCCCAACAACATTAACATAATCGAATCACATGATATTTCCCATAAAACATGCAATGGAGACGCATCCGGAGGTCATTCCTTCGTGGTCAAGAGAGGACGAGAATTATGTAGGGCTACAAAAGCACACCTCAAAGTTCGTAGTTCTCAATCTAAGGATTTCCCGATGTCACCGCGGCCATCCAAAGAGAGTCCCACAATCACCACAACATATCTAAAGGATAGTCAAAGACAATCACCAAGAGACTCTCAATCTTCAATCAACACACAAGAGAGGAAATCACTCATGAAAATATTTTCCTAATCCATGTCCAATAGACCGCTGTCACCTTGGTCTCGGGGATTATACTAGATAAAGACAAGTGAGTACATCAACCAAATACATAGAGGAAGGGAAAATATCATGGGATCACCCTAGATTAACATAGCCTATGATCACAACGAAGATCACATCATGGGAGAGAGAATTGACCACATAGCTACTGGTAGAAACCTCAGCCCCGAGGAGGAACTACTCCCGCATCATGGAGGGAGGAAGCAACGTCGATGGAGATGAATCCGGGGGCACTTCCCCGTCTCGGCAGGGTGCCGACACAGGAATTCTGGTCCCCCGAAGCTTGATGGCGATGGCGGCGGAGATCGGAATTGCGTCTGGAGAAAAGGGGTCTGGAATCAGGGTTTCCTCGACGGGTGTTAAATATATGCCAAAGGGGGTCGCCAGGGGAGCTAAGGGGGGCCCAGGCGCCCCCCCCGGCGCGACCTGGAGGGGGGCCGCGTGGCCAGGGCGCCTGGAGCCCTGGTGGCCCCCCCTCCGGCCCTACTTTGGCCGCAAGGAAGCTTCCGGAACGCTGATTTTTTATATAATTTTTCCGGGATTTTTCTGGTAGTTTTCGTAATGGGAAAACCTGAAATACAAAAACATCAGAAAACAGAAACTGGCACTGGGGTGCACTGAGTTAATAGGTTAGTCCAAATATGATCAAAAGTGTATGGAAGTGTATAAATATCATAGCAATATCACACAAAAGAGGCATGGAGCAAGCAGAAATTATAGATACGTTTTGGACGTATCAACATCCCCAAGCTTAATTCCTGCTCGTCCTCGAGTAGGTAAATGATAACAGGCATAATTTCTGTGGTGACATGCTATTAACCATATAAGAACTTTTCATAGTCACATGACAAGTGCTTACTGAGACAATGAATCTGTAGTAATTAAGTTGACTCATGAGAAAATCACAAAGAACTGAAAGTTTTACAAAATGATACTGAAACACTCAAATATATTTGTAATGAGCATGGTGTGCAAATATGATAAAGTGGTACCTCGCTTGCCCCCCTTTAGGAAAACATAAATGCAGGGGCACCTCCAAGGTTTAAGTGACGACTAGATACAATGATTTCAGAATAAACGATATCATAATCATGCAAAAGACAATGGTACTTTGGCACAATGCACATTACACTCAGAATGACAATCATGCTCTCAATAGTTGGTGCTTTAAAGAAGGTGGAGACTCTCGAACTGTGGCTTTTGATGGCAAGGTTGAAAACCCGTGGTCGGAAACAAAAACTAAACATGTACCAGAGCTCTTGGTTTTAAAAAACAGAGGTAATAATTATTTTTTTGGATATGCATATTTCGTCAACGAATGCTAGCAGATAACTCAATTACTTCTTGAGCTGGACAAGTTTCGAGGAACGGCTCCCGAATGAGGACGATCACATCCTCTTAATCTCCTTTGTTTATCACTGCCAAAGTTTTCTGATTTCTCGTGAACAAAGCGTGAAGGAGGGTTTGTTTGTTGTATTATTTTTTTAATGAGCCGGGCGCACTCTATGCCAGTTCCTTCTCGTATTATGGGTTTGCACATTAGACATGCAATCCCGGGGTGAAGCTTGTCCAACTTAAAAAGATCATGAATTAACTACTACTTCCTCATGAGCTAAAACAGAGGCACAAAAGAGAAATGCTTTTTTGAATAATTTCGAGATGGTACATGAAAGTCTTCGTTAGGAATGGCAGGTAAATACCATGTATAGGAAGGTATGGTGGACTCATATGGCATAACTGGTTTAAATGATTTTGGATGCACAAGCAGTCAGTCCGCTTAGTACAGGCGAAGGTTAGCAAAAGACTGGGAGCGACCAACTAAAAGAGCAATGACGGTCATAGTCATACTAGATAAAGACAAGTGAGTACATCAATCCAATACATAGAGGAAGGGGAAATATCATGGGATCACCCTAGATTAACATAGCCTATGATCATAACGAAGATCACATCATGGGAGAGAGAATCGACCACATAGCTACTGGTAGAAACCTCAGCCCCGAGGAGGAACTACTCCCGCATCATGGAGGGAGGAAGCAACGTCGATGGAGATGAATCCGGGGGCACTTCCCCGTCCCGGCAGGGTGCCGGCACAGGAATTCTGGTCCCCCGAAGCTTGATGGTGATGGCGACGGAGATCGGAATTGCGTCTGGAGAAAAGGGGTCTGGAATCAGGGTTTCCTCGACGGGTGTTAAATATATGCCAAAGGGGGTCGCCAGGGGAGCTAAGGGGGGCCCAGGCGCCCCCCCCCCCCGGCGCGGCCTGGAGGGGGGCCGCGTGGCCAGGGCGCCTGGAGCCCTGGTGGCCCCCCCTCCGGCCCTACTTTGGCCGCAAGGAAGCTTCCGGAACGCTGATTTTTTATATAATTTTTCCGGGATTTTTCTGGCAGTTTTCGTAATGGGAAAACCTGAAATACAAAAACTCCAGAAAACAGAAACTGGCACTGGGGTGCATTGAGTTAATAGGTTAGTCCAAATATGATCAAAAGTGTATGGAAGTGTATAAATATCATAGCAATATCACACAAAAGAGGCATGGAGCAAGCAGAAATTATAGATACGTTTTGGACGTATCAGCATACCATGGAGGAATACGAGAAGTATTTATGACAGCTAGTTGTTCATCAGGAAAGCTATCATCAATAGGTTGTGGGTCATCAAGTACATTTTCTAACCTAGACAAGTTGTCTGCAACGGGGTTCTCAGCTCCCTTTCTATCAATAATATGCAAGTCAAATTCTTGCAGCAAGAGAACCCATCTAATAAGTCTACGTTTAGCATCTTTCTTTTTCATAAGGTATTTGATAGCAGCATGATTAGTGTGAATAGTTACTTTAGAATCAACGATATAGGGTCTAAACTTATCACAAGCAAATACAACTGCTAAAAATTCTTTCTCAATAGTAGCATAATTTTTCTGGGCACTATCTAGAGTTTTACTAGCATACTGGATAACATTCAATTTCTTATCAACTCCTTGCCATAGAACAGCACCCACAGCATAATCGCTAGCATCGCACATAATCTCAAAGGGTAAATTCCAGTTAGGAGGCTGGACAATAGGTGGAGAGATCAATGCTTTCTTAAGTATTTCAAATGCTTCTAGACAATCATCATCAAAGACAAAAGGAATATCTTTTTGTAAGAGATTAGTCAAAGGCCTGGAGATTTTGGAGAAGTCCTTTATGAACCTCCTATAAAACCCGGCATGACCAAGGAAACTTCGTATACTCTTGATGTCCTTGGGGCATGGCATCTTTTCAATAGCATCAACTTTAGCTTTGTCAACTTCAATACCTCTTTCAGAAATTTTATGTCCCAAGACAATGCCTTCATTAACCATAAAGTGGCACTTCTCCCAATTCAAGACAAGATTAGTGTCTTCACATCTCTGCAAAACTCGATCAAGGTTGCTTAAGAAATCATCAAAAGAAGTTCCGTAAACGGAGAAGTCATCCATGAAAACCTCAACAATCTTTTCACAAAAATCAGAGAATATAGACATCATGCATCTTTGAAAGGTAGCAGGGGCATTACATAAACCAAAAGGCATACGTCTATAAGCAAAGGTACCGAAAGGACAAGTAAAAGTGGTCTTTTCTTGATCCCCTTTTGACACAGGTATTTGAGAGAAACTAGAATAACCATCTAGAAAGCAAAAATGAGTATGTTTGGATAACCTTTCTAGCATTTGATCAAAAAAAGACAAGGGGTAATGATCTTTCTTAGTAGCTTTATTTAACTTACGGAAATCAATTACTATCCTATAACCTGTAACTATTCTTTATGGGATCAATTCATCTTTATCATTAGGAACGACAGTCATACCTCCTTTCTTAGGGACACAATGGACAGGACTTACCCACTGGCTATCAGCAACTGGATAGATAATACCTGCCTCTAGAAGCTTTAGTATCTCCTTCCTTACCACTTCTTTCATCTTAGGATTTAACCGTCGCTGATGATCAATAATCGGTTTAGCATTTTCTTCCAAATTTATCTTGTGTTGGCAGTGTAATGCCCAGGATGGGACTATACCTCCTACGTGTCGAAGCACGACTTAAAGGTATAAGCCCATCCTAGAATGATCTCAAGTTTGATATCTTTGCACGACTCATGTAAAAGAGGGATTAAATTGCAAAAGGAGATAGTTGGCTTACACTCGCCACTTCACACAATACATTACATAAGCAAAACATCATTCAAAACATCACAACCCGACTACGGGCGAAGATCCAAAGGAAAGATACCAAAACAACATAAAGCCACAGGTCAGGATCGAATCCTAGTAGAAACCACTACTGATCGTCGGAACGTCACAAGCAAACGGCCATGCTCTTCATCGAGCTCCCGGTGAAGAACTGATCCAACTCCTACATCAAACTCGGCTGAACCTGCATCTGGTGTGGTGAAGTAACTATGAGCCACAGAGGACTCAGTAATCCCGTTTCCGGGTAACACGACTATTTAAGCCTTGGGTGAGGATAAGGCTGAAGAAAGAATAAGAGGTGAAGGAAAAACAAGAGTCTGCAGCAGCAACTAGCACTAGCTTACGTAATAGAGAGCGAGAAGAGAAGTGCCTCGGTCGAGAGATGATCACGAAGTGATCCTAGCTAAAGCCGGTCAAACATAACCCCACCGTGTTCAACTCCCGAATCCCTATTCGGAAATTGACAGTCACGGTACACACGCTGGTAGTGTATTGAAACATTGTGTCAAGTTATCTACAACCGGATATTAACAAGCTCCCATCTACCACATAACCGCGGGCACGGCTTTCGAAAGTTCAAACCCTGCAGGGGTGTTCCAACTTGACCCATTACAAGCCCACGATCCGCGGAGTCGCAACTCCATAGGTGGGAAGACCCGAGTATTTTCGGAATCCCGTGCTCAAGTTAAACCGAACTAAGGTAAGGCTAATCCAGCAAATCCTCCCGGCGTGCCGACACCCTGATAGTAGCCACGCGTATCTAGTCTCAGGCCACGACCGGATGAGCACAGCGTACAGTGGCCGAAATACCCAAGTTGCCAAGGGGGGCCCCACACACGACTCTAGTTTGGACCAACACTCACATCGAGCACTGGCCCAGGGGGGTTGAATTAAAATAAAAGGGATAGCTAGTCCCATATGCAAGTTTTATTAGTTATTAGGCGAATAGTACCAATGTTGGGACTTGCTGGAAAAGACTTAGCACTTAGCGGTTTATCAAGGGGGTCCCATACACCCCAACCGTGTTAGGAACGCATAATCAAGGAACATAACACCGGTTTATACGGTTCCTAACGGCATGAGTGGAACAAATCACCAAACAAAAGGCTTAGCCTTCCACCCTTGCCAATATATAGATGATTTCATTTTTAAGCATTTATATAGTGTGATATAACCCAACCAAACTTCAACATGAAGCAAGCATCTTCGATCTTCACCTGCAACTAACAATGCTATAAGAGGGGCTGAGCGAGCCTACGTATAGCCAATCAAAGGTTTGCATAGGTAGGGTGGTTAAACAGGGTCATGGTTACAAGTAGGAGGCTGACAGGAAAGACATGGGCATCGAGGCAATTACTATAGATCGAGACTCTAGCAATAGGCAAAGATAGTAATGGTATCCGGGTTCGGTCATCTTGCCTGGGATTCCACAAGGGAGAAGAACGGATCCATGAAGTAGACGGAGCAACATAGTTGAGAGAATCCTCACAACTCCGGAACGAAGCCGAAGCTATCAAGAGAAGCAAACCGGAAAGAAGCAAACAACACGGTAAACACACAAGCATAAACAAGGCATACGATGCACAAACAAGTATGATGCATGTCCGGTTTAAATATGCAAGGCATGGCAAGGTGCACAAACAACACTACAAGTTAAGTGGAGCTCAATATGCAACGAGTTGCATATTGACGAAACACCACATTTAATTATTTAGTTGACTCTCGTTATTTACAAGACAAGATTAATTGTTTTTAACATGGCAAGAGGTGATGCATAATAAAACTATACTAACTAGGCAATTTAAATGAGGCCGGAGAATAACAACAACAAATCCGGAAAATCCCCATGAGCATGTTTAATAATTATAAAGCAACAACAATTAAGCATTTTAGTGTAGTTAACATGATGCGGATGACATGATCAAGTTTATGCAATTTTTATTAAAAGTTGACATAAAAGAGATAAGAAGTATTGTCACCGTGGTGGAAGAAAAGGGTGCCACGGCAACGATCCGAAATGATGCAAAGGCAACAACTCGGTTCCGGTAACTCGTCGAGAGACCGGTGCAAAAGATAGATGGCGTGAGCAAGTTGAACGAGAAGAAAGGTGGGGCGATCCCGTCACCGGGTTCCCACGAGTCGGCGACGAGGCAACCGAGGAACATGACAAAAGGTCGGAACGGCACGGAGCACACACGGGAGACATTTCATACAACACAAGCATCACACGGGTCATCGTCTCGGGTTATACCTTCAAAACACTCGTTTCGGGACGGTTCGAGATCGTAGAGGAAGGAGTCGTTCTCGCAACTCGTAGAGGAAGTAGGCGTTCTCGCGGGTCGTAGAGGAAGTAGTGGTTCACGGCCGTAGAGGAAGAAGTCGTTCTCGTTTTCGAAGGGGTACTTGTCGCGGCATCGGACGTCCTCGGGGCGACGGTAGTCGAACTTGACATCGGTAGGGGTACTCGTTCATGTAGTAGTCGGACTTGACGGGTCCCGTGAAGTAGTCGAACTTGGAGCTCGTTTTTCCCGTAGAGGTTCGGGTCGTCGTGGTCTTTGGTGTGTAGGCGTACATGGTTCCCTGACAAGTTCATAGCAAGGCAACACAACAAACAACCAAAAACAGCAGCACGGGACAGCGGCGAGGCCATGGCAGCAGCAAAAACAAAAGCAGCACGGCTCCGGTGACGCGGTGAAGATGACGGCTGGAGGTGAGAGGAGGCGGCCTTGGCGCAGCTCCTGGCCGCAGGAGGACGAAGAGGCGGGCCTTGGGGAACGAAGTGGCGGCGGGGTTGACAACGGGGCCACCGGAGTCGGGCTTCTGGCGATGGACGGTGGCGCTGCTGGCCTTGGGCGTCGATGAAAAGATGCAGCGGCGCGGGCTCCTGGAGCTGGCTCGGGGCGGAGTCTCCCGCTGGAGATGGAGGGCGCCTCCATGAAGTGAAGAAGGACGAGGCCGCACGGGGCGCGGCTGCGCGGCCTGGCTGCTCCAAGGCGCTCGGGAGGACGACGCGCTCGCGGGGCAGGGGCCGGAGCGGTGAGGCGCTCGGGCTTTAGGCAGCAGAGGGCGGCGCACGGCCGAGGGAAGAAGGAGGCGAGGCCGCGAGCTGCTCCTGGCGACGGGCAGAGGAGGCAGAGGCCTTGGCGAGGCGAGTGGTGCTCGCGCCTTGGCGATGGAGGGGGGCCTCGGGGCGGCCTTGCGGAAGAAGGGAGCGGGGCGCGGGGCGCTGCCGCTTGGAGAGGAGGGCTGCCACGCGGGGCTTCGGTCCTGGCGCGCATCGGGAGGAAGAGGGGGAGGGGCGATGGATGAGCGAGCGAGGGACTCGGCGATGGGAGAGAGAGAATCGGGATCGGGGGAAGAGGGAACCAGCGGGACGACGGGTCGAGGGGTGGCGGCGGCTGGGAGGGTCGAGAGGGGAGAGCGCTAGGGTTGGGGAGTGCGGTTGGGCTGGAGGAGTGGGATCGGGCTTCGGCCTGGGAGAAGAAGGTTGGGCCAGGGAGCCGAAGGGAGGATGGGCCACTGGTGGAAGGAGGAGGCCCAAGAGGCGGGTTCTCTCTTAATAAAAGAGAGAAAAGAAAAGAAAATAGATACAAAGAAAGAAAAAAAATAGAGGGGGTTAGGAGCAGAATTTGCACAAGAGGTAAATTTCCTGGACCCGCAAAAATGTCAGGAATTTAAATAAAATAGAAGGAGGGTTTTTGGAAGAACCTCGAAACAACGGAAAGAATTATAGGGAGGGTCTGACGGTGAAACTTGAATCAAAAGATGTCTGGAGAATAAATGCAAGTGTGTTGGGTTATTCCGAAGCAAATGGAATATTTTAATATAGCTCCCTAAATATTGAGAGACTTTTATAAGTTATAAAGAGAAGTCACCTTCCCTCGATTTAAATGGACCGAAGGCCCACACGATTTATTTAGGTTGAGATGCAAAAATTAAAATGACATGAAGGCATGATGACATGATGCAATGCAAAATAAATAAATAACACAAGCACAAAAGAACACACGGGCAACCCGGAACATCTGGAATCTTCGGGAAATCTTCTGGAATCTTCTGGGACGTCGGTCTTCGGGCGTCACAACTCTCCCACACTAACAGAGGATCTCGACCCGAGATCCTAGAGATATCACCGGGTAAAAACGGAAGAGGAAGAGGTAAAACAAAGTTGCTTCTTTGACAGACGAGTGAAACCAAAGAACCTTGAGAGGTTAAACAAGTTGAATAAAGAATACAACGGAGATGAACGAATATGAAAATACTCCGGTAAAAGGAAGAACAAGGAACACAGTGAGAACCTTGTAGGTTGAAAGACATGAAACAAGAGCTCACGGACCAAAAGAATGTGAAACTGCAATGGTATAGCCAAGGAATAAGAATGACAGAATTCGGACAGCACTCCGTCTGAAAATGGAAGGAATTGAACAAGAACTTGGCAAGTTGAGATGATACTTGATGAAAACAGCAACATATTGCCTCCGAACAATGAAAGAATGGCACAAGGGGTAAGAAAGATCCAGACAGCACTCCGGTTAAAAGAGAGTTAACACTTGATAAGATGAGATAATTAGAATGAAGAATACAACACTCCGGTTAAAAGACAAGCAAGGAAGACTATGATCTTGATATGCCAAGATGATGGTCCAAAGAGCAATATCACAATGCCTCCGGAACGAAAGAATAGAATATAGTTCAATGAAAGAATGAATGGAGAATAAAATGACAACTTCTCTCAAAATTGAATTTGAAAGGGCATCCTTACGAAGAAGGGTTGAACGGAGTTGTTGGAAATTCAACAACGAAAGAATAAGTTCGTTGTGGGCTTATGGAAAACATCTCAAAATTATACGGTGACAACCAGCCACTAACAGAAATGAATTGCTTGGATTGAGATCCACAAGGAGACGATAAACTTATATCACCGGAATGATAAATGAAGAACTTGGATCGTTTATAAGCACCACAATAGCAAAATCCTTAGGGAAAAGCTTTTAGGTGAATTATAACCCAAGATAACTCCAATGAATAAATTGAAGGGTTGAAAGGATCTCCTGAACAAGGAAAATGATGGTTTTAATTATCTCATTCCTGACAACTTGGAATCATGAAACATGAAGGAATTGTCAAGAATGACATAACACCATCTGAAAAGATACGGTAGAAAGAATTGCACTTGGAAAGCATGATGAAGAATGCTTGAGCTCCAACAAAAATCTTGATGAAAACTTCGAGGATGAATTAAAACATGATGAACCACCATGAAGAACTCCGGTAATGAAAGCATGAGAAGTGAAAGATGAAAGAATAAGGTTCAAGGCCTGCGATGAATTAGATGGAGCTTGAAATGATAATTGAAATAACTTGAAGCTCCGGAAAACAAGATGAAGAATTTAGAACCAAGGATATGATATGATGAACAAGCTCCGGAGAAAAGAATTAAATCACCTTGAAGGAATAGGAAAAAGAATTATGTCATGCATATCCTTCACCAATTTAAATTGATGACAACCAAAGGATTTGGCATACTACTTATTCTCGTTGGAAAGAATTAAAGAGAGATCTAGCACAAGCTCGGATTATGAAAGAACAAATGAATTAAACGATAACAACGGAATGGAAAACTTGAAAGAACCACCGTAAGAATATAGAGACGAACGAAGAGGCATCAATTAAGAATAGTTGGAGGACGAAGTTAAAAATTGAGAACGAAGAAATATTCTGAAATGATGGCCTTCGGAGGATCACAAAGAAAAGAATTCAAGAATTGCTCCGGATGATATAAAATAATTCCTCACAAACGGAACACTTATGAGGATGGTATGAAGCTAGAACCACGAATCTTCAAGAGAAGGGGCCAAGATTTAAGAGAAACACTTCTCCGGTCTACAAATGTTGAGAATGAAGACGAGAAATGCCATAAGAATTTCGAGATACTCCGGAATGAAGAATTAAAAAGGTTGAACCAATGAAGAAAAAGAATTTGAAAGCGGTCCTGGAGAAGGACTGTGACTGATGGGAATCATTCTTACGTCACATTTTGAAAGAATTTGAGTATAACTCCGGAAAAATTAGAAGAGTCAGGTAAGATCCTGGAAAAGACCTGTGGGTTAGGGCCCACTCAAAGAAAATCACCGTTGGAAAAGATTGCTTAAGAGATATTGCACCAGTTGAATTTAACGGCTTGAATAAGATGATAATCCTCAAAATAAGCTTGAACGGATTAAGAATGGAATTATGAATCTTCTGAGATATCCTCAACACTCCGGATAAGAATAGCAAGAGGAGAATGATTAATTGGTGCCCCGGAATAAGAAAGCATTGTGAAATGAGGAAAATGATAAGATCAACACCGAAAACTTGAATTACATCCACCTGCAGAATTAGAGAACAAAAGAATGATGAACTTGAAGCTCTTGAGCATGTTGACGATAAAGCACCGGATAAGAACATTGAAGGAAAAGAATGAAGAAATATCACATGAATAAAATGGATACTTCATTTGAGAATTACTGGCTCCATAAAGAAAAGGGTGGGAGGGTGGGGAAAACAAAGACAACTTGAATGAATGAAACAGACAAAACGTCGGATTCTCAACGGCGTCCATATGGAATAACTTGAAGAGAAGGCACACCGGTTGAAAAGGATTAACATGAAGATCTCGATGGTCAAGAAGAATTAGCACTCCCATAGAAATATGAGAACATCGATTAGGAAGGTATGGAATCAACATTTGACATCGAAGCAACTCGAATACCAGAATCAAAACTAGAACAAAGGGTAGATATGTTGCAGCATAGTCTTCATAATATCATCCGAACAGAGAATTGAACGAATGAATTCCGCAGGTACATCAACTTGTCGAGAAGCCACTTAGGAGAAGGAAAAGGTAAATAAATAAAAAGGAACAAGGATCAGATAGAACAAATACAAGATAGAAGCTTCGTTCGACATCTTCGTGCTGAAAGCTCATGGAACGTGTTACAAAAGGGTTTTGCAATCCCCGGATCAGCATAGCCAAGGATCCTTTAAGATGCAACTCCCGATCAGAACAAGTCCATAAAACCACTTCACTCAATGTAGAACCCCGAACTTCATATCCTGCATTCGTTGAAAGAATGCCTAGAACTACTTGATGAACCCACCTATTAATTTCCGAAAGTTTCCAGTTATGCAATCAGGTGTTGGGGATACACGGGAAGCACCGCGCAATCAACTCTAAACCTACATCCAGGTGTATCCATCCTTCAACACATAACCAGTCTTTCTCGGAAACTGTTTACCTCGGACCTTCGAAAAGCATCCACTATAACAAGCTATGGCAATACTCTCGAACTACCTCCCCAGTACTGGGTGATGTCGGGGTTATCTTGCCACTGGCCGTATAGGAGAGATTTTCGATGTCGGCCGTCTTAAGTATTTAGTACTGCCGCGATATGCTTGTGACGACAATACCCCGAAGCTCAACTCCCCCGGAACAGGAGGCATCGAGAACAATATCCTCGTCACAAGAACATCGGAACAATCCCAGAATACTCGCGGGATTCCTAAAAAAAAAATTGGTGCAATTTTTGAAAGTAGAAGAGGCAAGAGTAGTCGTCAGGAGTCCTCACAAGAATGAAAGGGGATGAGAAGCAAAGAATTCCTACTCTCCGATATAAATATAGGACTCAAAACATTTTTCAAGTGTGCCTAGACTCAACCGTCAACGATTCGATCAATCAGTGGGGGCTTCTAGGTCGGAGAAGGCTCTGAATACCAACTTGTAATGCCCAGGATGGGACTATACCTCCTACGTGTCGAAGCACGACTTAAAGGTATAAGCCCATCCTAGAATGATCTCAAGTTTGGTTTCTTTGCACGACTCATGTAAAAGAGGGATTAAATTGCAAAAGGAGATAGTTGTCTTACACTCGCCACTTCACACAATACATTACATAAGCAAAACATCATTCAAAACATCACAACCCGACTACGGGCGAAGATCCAAAAGAAAGATACCAAAACAACATAAAGCCACAGGTCAGGATCGAATCCTAGTAGAAACCACTACTGATCGTCGCAACGTCACAAGCAAACGGCCATGCTCTTCATCGAGCTCCCGGTGAAGAACTGATTCAACTCCTGCATCAAACTCGGCTGAACCTGCATCTGGTGTGGTGAAGTAATTGTGAGCCACAGAGGACTCAGCAATCCCGTTTCCGGGTAACACGACTATTTAAGCCTTGGGTGAGGATAAGGCTGAAGAAAGAATAAGAGGTGAAGGAAAAACAAGAGTCTGTAGCAGCAACTAGCACTAGCTTACGTAATAGAGAGCGAGAAGAGAAGTGCCTCGGTCGAGAGATGATCACGAAGTGATCCTAGCTAAAGCCGGTCAAACATAACCCCACCGTGTTCAACTCCCGAATCCCTATTCGGAAATTGACAGTCACGGTACACACGCTGGTAGTGTATTGAAACATTGTGTCAAGTTATCTACAACCGGATATTAACAAGGTCCCATCTGCCACATAACCGCGGGCACGGCTTTCGAAAGTTCAAACCCTGCAGGGGTGTTCCAACTTGACCCATTACAAGCCCACGATCCACGGAGTCGCAACTCCATAGGTGGGAAGACCCGAGTATTCTCGGAATCCCGTGCTCAAGTTAAACCGAACTAAGGTAAGGCTAATCCAGCAAATCCTCCCGGCGTGCCGACACCCTGATAGTAGCCGCGCGTATCTAGTCTCAGGCCACGACCGGATGAGCACAGCGTACAGTGGCCGAAATACCCAAGTTGCCAAGGGGGGCCCTGCACACGACTCTAGTTTGGACCAACACTCACATCGAGCACTGGCCCAGGGGGGTTGAATTAAAATAAAAGGGATAGCTAGTCCCATATGCAAGTTTTATTAGTTATTAGGCGAGTAGTACCAATGTTGGGACTTGCTGGAAAAGACTTAGCACTTAGCGGTTTATCAAGGGGGTCCCATACACCCCAACCGTGTTAGGAACGCATAATCAAGGAACATAACACCGGTTTATACGGTTCCTAACGGCATGAGTGGAACAAATCACCAAACAAAAGGCTTAGCCTTCCACCCTTGCCAATATATAGATGATTTCATTTTTAAGCATTTATATAGTGTGATATAACCCAACCAAACTTCAACATGAAGCAAGCATCTTCGATCTTCACCTGCAACTAACAATGCTATAAGAGGGGCTGAGCGAGCCTACGTATAGCCAATCAAAGGTTTGCATAGGTAGGGTTGTTAAACAGGTTCATGGTTACAAGTAGGAGGCTGACAGGAAAGACATGGGCATCGAGGCAATTACTATAGATCGAGACTCTAGCAATAGGCAAAGATAGTAATGGTATCCGGGTTCGGTCATCTTGCCTGGGATTCCACAAGGAAGAAGAACGGATCCATGAAGTAGACGGAGCAACACAGTCGAGAGAATCCTCACAACTCCGGAACGAAACCGAAGCTATCAAGAGAAGCAAACCGGAAAGAAGCAAACAACACGGTAAACACACAAGCATAAACAAGGCATACGATGCACAAACAAGTATGATGCATGTCCGGTTTAAATATGCAAGGCATGGCAAGGTGCACAAACAACACTACAAGTTAAGTGGAGCTAAATATGCAACGAGTTGCATATTGACGAAACACCACATTTAATTATTTAGTTGACTCTCGTTATTTACAAGACAAGATTAATTGTTTTTAACATGGCAAGAGGTGAAGCATAATAAAACTATACTAACTAGGCAATTTAAATGAGGCCGGAGAATAACAACAACTAATCCGGAAAATCCCCATGAGCATGTTTAATAATTATAAAGCAACAACAATTAAGCATTTTAGTGTAGTTAACATGATGCGGATGACATGATCAAGTTTATGCAATTTTTATTAAAAGTTGATATAAAAGAGATAAGAAGTATTGTCACCGTGGTAGAAGAAAAGGGTGCCACGGCAACGATCCAAAATGATGCAAAGGCAACAACTCGGTTCCGGTAACTCGTCGAGAGACCGGTGCAAAAGATAGATGGCGTGAGCAAGTTGAACGAGAAGAAAGGTGGGGCGATCCCGTCACCGGGTTCCCACGAGTCGGCGACGAGGCAACCGAGGAACATGACAAAAGGTCGGAACGGCAGGAGCACACACGGGAGACATTTCATACAACACAAGCATCACACGGGTCATCGTCTCGGGTTATACCTTCGAAACACTCGTTTCGGGATGGTTCGAGATCGTAGAGGAAGGAGTCGTTCTCGCAACTCGTAGAGGAAGTAGGCATTCTCGCGGGTCGTAGAGGAAGTAGTGGTTCACGGCCGTAGAGGAAGAAGTCGTTCTCGTTTTCGAAGGGGTACTTGTCGCGGCATCGGACGTCCTCGGGGCGACGGTAGTCGAACTTGACATCGGTAGGGGTACTCGTTCATGTAGTAGTCGGACTTGACGGGTCCCGTGAAGTAGTCGAACTTGGAGCTCGTTTTTCCCGTAGAGGTTCGGGTCATCGTGGTCTTTGGCGTGTAGGCGTACACGGTTCCCTGACAAGTTCACAGCAAGGCAACACAACAAACAACCAAAAACAGCAGCACGGGACAATGGCGAGGCCATGGCAGCAGCAAAAACAAAAGCAGCACGGCTCCGGTGACGCGGTGAAGATGACGGCTGGAGGTGAGAGGAGGCGGCCTTGGCGCAGCTCCTAGCCGCAGGAGGACGAAGAGGCGGGCCTTGGGGAACGAAGTGGCGGCGGGGTTGACAACGGGGCCACCAGAGTCGGGCTTCTGGCGATGGACGGTGGCGCTGCTGGCCTTGGGCGTCGGTGAAAAGATGCAGCGGCGCGGGCTCCTGGAGCTGGCTCGGGGCGGAGTCTCCCGCTGGAGATGGAGGGCGCCTCCATGAAGTGAAGAAGGACGAGGCCGCACGGGGCGCGGCTGCGCGGCCTGGCTGCTCCAAGGCGCTCGGGAGGACGACGCGCTCGCGGGGCAGGGGCCGGAGCGGTGAGGCGCTCGGGCTTTAGGCAGCAGAGGGCGGCGCACGGCCGAGGGAAGAAGGAGGCGAGGCCGCGAGCTGCTCCTGGCGACGGGCAGAGGAGGCAGAGGCCTTGGCGAGGCGAGTGGTGCTCGCGCCTTGGCGATGGAGGGGGGCCTCGGGGCGGCCTCGCGGAAGAAGGGAGCGGGGCGCGGGGCGCTGCCGCTTGGAGAGGAGGGCTGCCACGTGGGGCTTCGGTCCTGGCGCGCATCGGGAGGAAGAGGGGGAGGGGCGATGGATGAGCGAGCGAGGGACTCGGCGATGGGAGAGAGAGAATCGGGATCGGGGGAAGAGGGAACCAGCGGGACGACGGGTCGAGGGGTGGCGGCGGCTGGGAGGGTCGAGAGGGGAGAGCGCTAGGGTTGGGGAGTGCGTTCGGGCTGGAGGAGTGGGATCGGGCTGCGGCCTGGGAGAAGAAGGTTGGGCCAGGGAGCCGAAGGGAGGATGGGCCACTGGTGGAAGGAGGAGGCCCAAGAGGCGGGTTCTCTCTTAATAAAAGAGAGAAAAGAAAAGAAAATAGATACAAAGAAAGAAAAAAATAGAGGGGGTTAGGAGCAGAATTTGCACAAGAGGTAAATTTCCTGGACCCGCAAAAATGTCAGGAATTTAAATAAAATAGAAGGAGGGTTTTTGGAAGAACCTTGAAACAACGGAAAGAATTATAGGGAGGGTCTGAAGGTGAAACTTGAATCAAAAGATGTCTGGAGAATAAATGCAAGTGTGTTGGGTTATTCCGAAGCAAATGGAATATTTTAATATAGCTCCCTAAATATTGAGAGACTTTTATAAGTTATAAAGAGAAGTCACCTTCCCTCAATTTAAATGGACCGAAGGCCCACACGATTTATTTAGGTTGAGATGCAAAAATTAAAATGACATGAAGGCATGATGACATGATGCAATGCAAAAATAAATAAATAACACAAGCACAAAAGAACACACGGGCAACCCGGAACATTTGGAATCTTCGGGAAATCATCTGGAATCTTCTGGGACGTCGGTCTTCGGGCGTCACAGGCAGATAGTGGGACTAATGCCCTTAAGATCATCCAGAGTATATCCAATAGCAGCACGGTGCTTCTTCAGAGTTTTCAGTAGTTTCTCTTCTTCCTGCTCTAAAAGGTTAGCACTAATAATAACAAGATATATCTTCTTTTCGTCAAGATAAACATACTTAAGATTATTAAGTAAAGGTTTAAGTTCAAACATGGGATCACCCTTGGGTGGAAGAGGATCCCCTATGATTTCAACAGGCAAGTTGTTTTTCAATACGGGTCCCTGTTTAAAGAATATTTCATCTATTTCCCTTCTCTCATTCATATGCATATCATTTTCATGGTCTAGCAAGTATTGTTCTAAAGGATCATTAGGAGGCACGGCAATAGAAGAAAGATCAATAATTTCATTCTTACTAGATGGTTCTTTTTCAAGGGGTTGTCTACGGAATTTAGCAAAGTTAAAATCATGAGACATATCCCCTAATCCAACAGTAACAATATCTTTCACGCGGTCTATCTTGGTATTAACAGTATTCAAGAAGGGTCTACCAAATATAATGGGACAAAATTCATCTTGTGGGGAACTAAGAACAAGAAAATCAATAAGGTATTTAACCTTCCCACACAAGACTTCAACATCTCTAACAATCCCAACTAGTGAAATAGTGTCTCTATTAGCTAGCTTAATAGTAACATCAATCCCTTCTAACTCAACAGGTGCAATATCATGCATAATTTCTCGATATAAATCATGAGGGATAATACTCGCACTAGCACCTACGTCACATAAACCACGATACCAATGATCTCCTATCTTAACAGATATAACGGGTGATACGTCCAAAACGTATCTATAATTTCTGCTTGCTCCATGCCACTTTTGGGTGATATTGTTATGATATTTATACACTTCCATACACTTTTGATCATATTTGGACTAACCTACTAATCCAGTGCACCCCAGTGCCAGTTTCTGTTTTCGGCTGTTTTTGCATTTCGGGTTTTCACATTACGAGAACTGTCAGGAAAAATCCAGAAAAATTATATAAAAAATCAGCGTTCCAGAACCTACCTTGCGCCCGAAGTACAG
>LR738710.1:700703540-700729458 GCA_902687465.1 Secale cereale | reverse complement strand
GGCACCAGGGCGCGGCGCCCCCCCCTGGGCCGCGCCGGGGGGGGCGCCTGGGCCCCCCAAGCCCCGTCTGGTGCCCCCCTTTGGCATATATTTAGAGCGTCCTTCGAAACCCTCGGGACGGGAACTCTTTTTCGTGATCTCATCTCTGTTCCGCCGCCGCCGCCGCTTCCAAGATCGGGAGCACCAGGAGAACTCTTCCCGGCACCCTGCCGGAGGGGAGGATCACCATCAGGAGCCTCTCCACCACAATGGACGCCTCCCGGATGAGTTGTGAGTAGTCTCCCTTGGACCATGAGTCCATGACCAGTAGCTATGTGATGTTCTCCTCCCGTTCTTGTGCTTCACTAATTAGTCCTCGTGAGCTGCCCTACATGATCGAGGCACCTATGTAATCCTTATGTTGTTGCTATGATGAGTTTGCTGGGATCCGATGGATTATGAGATTATGTTCAGATTGTGAGTGAGTAATATATTTGATCTACCTCTTTTATATTTATGTTCATAAGTAATTCTTGCATGTTCTCCGTTGTTATTTATTGCTTTGGCCAAGTAGTAGGTAGTGACTCCAAGAGGGAACGTTATGCTCGATTGTGGGTTCATGCCCCTCGATGACTAGCTTGAGTGACAGAAACATGAGTCTAGGGGATGTGTTGTTGCCACAAGGGGGAAAACAACGGTGCTTGTGCCCGCGGGTGCAAGGATTGTTTACTTTACGCAAAGTTCTTTTAATGCAGTTGTCTGTTGCTTTGAGTTTACACTATGGGTGGGGCTCGCAACTTAATACCAGCGAGATGTTCTGGATAGATATCTCAAGGTGGATGATTAGTAGTAGATATTGATGGATTTCGGTCTACTTACTTTGGCATACCGCCCATGCTTTGAACCTAACCTTTCTTGCAATGTAGTCAGCATTGGTTTGCGTTCGTGGTCCTGTCAATTGCCCAGCTGTAATTCGTTTACCTCACATAGCTGTTTTATCGTCTTTTGGGAGAGAGACATCACTAGTGAACATCATGAGACTCCGGTCCATATTACCATCATTGATCACATCCGCTATTTACTTTTCGCTTTTACTTACTATTGCAAACATTATCTATCACTACTATCATTTGCGTTTAATCCTTTGTGAACTACAAGGCCGGAGGGATTGACAACCTCTCTGTACTCATTGGGAGAAAAGTTATTTGTATCTGTGTGCAGGTCCACGTTGATTGCTAATATCTGGCGCCGTTAGCAGTTGACACCTACTTGTTGAACCTAGGAGTCTCTGGGGATTCGATCCTTGGCATCTTTGCTAAGGGAAAAACTTCCACAACACTGCATCTCACACCTTCCACTTGGGGTAACCAACGAGGGGTTAGAGGCCCATCAAGGAGTTTTTCTGGCGCCGTTGCCGGGGACTCCACTCTTCAGGATAGGGGAGTTGCACGCTATCTTTTACCTTTGCTTTTTAGTCTTGTTACTTTACCTTTCAGTTTTCTTCATGTATTTCACTAGTTATGCTTATGGACAACCTTGCTATTGGAGCATTGCTTGCGGGAAGACGCCCCACACCTGTGGTGGTTGCTCCTCCCCCTACTGAAATTGTGCCCTATAAAATACCAGCTGGTATTATCGATTATGTTTTGGCTAATCGTTATGCAGGAGACAGACATCCCGGTGAACACTTGCTATATCTGTCACAACTATGTTCATTATTTAAGCTTGCAGGTATATCAAGGGAGTTTGTCATGAAGAAATTGTTCACTGTATCACTTATAGATAAGGCTTCAGATTGGTATAAGCTTCTCGATAACTCGCACTTGCTTGATTGGCAAGAGCTTATGTCTCTCTTTTATACCAAGTTTTATCCTCTTCATGATACTTATGTGGGGAGTAAGAGTACCTTTTTGCATGTGGATCATGGTAACAATGCTTTATGTGATTCTTATATTGTTGAGTTTATTCGTGATCCCACTGAAAATTATTATGAGAAGGGAACATATGCTTATAGATATTTCAATAATATCAAGTTCCCTTTCTTTATGTTGAAGGTTTTGAAGCTGCACTTGTTTTGTCTTCCTATGCTTATTTCTTTGTGCTTCAATGAATTATTCTATTGCAATATTCCTATGAATAGGAAGCATGTTAGGCTTAAATGTGTTTGGTATTTGCTTCTTGATGCTCTCTTTTGTTCTTCAACTCTTATTCCTACGAGAGCATCATTAAAGTCTTAAGCCTATCTTTATGGCTATAAAGAAAGCGCTCTTGGGAGGAAGCCCAATGAATAAAAATTTATATTTTGCTTTTTTTGTGTCTTGATGTTGTTTACTACAGTAGCATCATCATTGTATCTTTGCTTTTCATATTTGTGCCAAGTATAGCCTCTGATTGCTAGAAAGTTCAAAAGTTGTGAGGTGCTGTCCAGGAAACAGATTCTGTCCTTGGATAGAAAAATTCGTATAAAATCACCAGATCATCTTTTTGGTCTGAATTTTTTCGACAGCATTATCTATATAATTGTCTTTCGTGCGTCTGTTCTTAGTTTTTTGATTTGAGTTGCAGAAGTGCCCCGAACAAATCATTTACTACCTGCTGTTCTGTTTTTCACAGATTCTGTCCTGTTTTGCCTTTCCTTCATTTTGCGAACCAAGAGCTTGCTTTTTCTTTGCAAAAACCTTTTGGCAATCTTGAGAAACAGTAGACCTTCAAGAATATCTTTATTTCCAGCAAGGAACAATTATTTTATTAAGGGTACTAACCTCGCTAATCAGATTATGATGAGTTATGTATGAAGGGAGTTTTCAAGTGTGCGAGGGAAGATGATAAAAAGATTCAGGAGTGTCAAGCGCTCAAGCTTGGGGATGCCCCCGTGCACCCCCAAGAAATATTCAAGGAGACTCAAGCGTCTAAGCTTGGGGATGCCCCCGTGCATCCCCTTCTCCATCAACATTATCAGTTCGTCTTTCGTTCCGCTATATTTTTATCACTTCATGTGTTATGTGCTATGCTTGGAGCGTCTTGCTTTTAGTTTCCTTTTTAGTTTTCCATAACGAGTCGGAACTCAGCTTTCTTTATGTGGGAGAGAAACACGCTCCACTTCTACCTAGAACATAACATAGAATTTTCATGTCTATCTATGCTGTGTGTGTTCTTTGTCTTTTAATAGCTACTATCATGCTCTACTCTTAGTATTCATGCTTATCTTTTCAAAGAGCTTTTGTTTAGTTGGTTGCTTGAACTCTCTTTAATTACCGTGCTCACCTTATTAAGAGAGTTTGCTTCCGTTGCATTGGTTAATATGTCTATGATAAAGATGCTACGTGCATAATGGCGCTTAGTAGTTCAGGTTTTCTTATGGTTAATCTCAAATAGCTGGGGGGTTCCCAATGTGTTATTGGAGTACCAACGTGATTTATTTGCCTATGATGTGGTATGTTTTAGTAATATCTTCCTTCGAGAATTTATTTTGATTGACTTGGCGTATGCTCACGCATATTTAAGACTGTAAAGAAAGGCTGTCAAGCCTTGATGATCTTTTATTTCTGAGTAGCGATATAACTACCATGCCTGATTCAATATTGATTTGTCGCTCTGCATGATTATGACCGTCATTGCTCTCTTAGTTGGTCGCTTCCAGTCTTTTGCTAACCTCCACCTGTACTAAGCGAACTAACTTTGCAATACATAGCTCATGGGAGAGTAGCTTAAAAACTATTGTGGTAAAGAATATGTTGCCTATGTATCTTATTTCTTATAAGTTGCTTGCTGAGCGGTAACCATGTTTCTGGGGACGCCATCAACTGTCAAACTTTTGTTGAATATCATGTGAGTTGCTATGCATGTTCGTCTTGTCTGAAGTAAGGGTGATTTGCCATGGGTTGAATGAGTATGCATATTGTTAGAGAAGAACATTTGGCCGCCAACCAAAGCCATGCATCATGGTGGAAGTTTTAGCTTGGACATTAATCCTCAATCTCTTATGAGAATATGCTTATGCATTAAAGAGGAGTCCATCATCTATTTTCTATGTTGTCCCGGTATGGATGTCCTCAAGTTGAGATCTATCAAAAACGAGAAATCAAATGCGATTTATCTCCTTGGACCTTTGTACAGGTGGCATAGAGGTACCACTTTGTGACACTTGGTTGAAACATATGTAATGCAATGACAATCCATGGAAATCCGAGCTAATTAGGACAAGGTGCGAGCACTGTTGGTATTCGATGCATGAGGCTTGCAACTTATAGGATGTCTTATGCATGACACATATGAAGTACTACTACCGTTGACAAAATTGCTTCTATGTTTTCAAAATAAAAAGCTCTAGCACATAACCATTCTTTTACTTTTATGTTGAGTCTCCACCTTCTTTTAAAGCACCAACTACTGAGAGCATGATTGTCATTCTAAGTGTAATGTACATTGTTCCAAAGTAGCATTGTCTTTTGCATAATTGTGATATCGTTTATTTTGAAATCATTGTATCTAGTCATCACTTAAACCTTGAAGGTGCCCCTGCATTTATGTTTTGCTTCACTAAAGGGGGCAAGCTAGATATCACTTTATCATATTTGCACATCATGTTCATTGCAAATCTATTTGATGCTTCAATGTCATGTTGTAAAACTTTCAGTCATTTGTGATTTTCTCATGAGGCAACTTAATTACTATAGAATCATTGTCTCAGTAAGCTTTTGTCATATGACTATGAAAAAGTCCTATATGGTTAATAGCATGTCACCACAGAAATTATTCTTGTTATCATTTACCTACTCGAGGACAAGCAGGAATTAAGCTTGGGGATGTTGATACGTCCAAAACGTATCTATAATTTCTGCTTGCTCCATGCCACTTTTGGGTGATATTGCTATGATATTTATACACTTCCATACACTTTTGATCATATTTGGACCAACCTACTAATCCAGTGCACCCCAGTGCCAGTTTCTGTTTTCGGCTGTTTTTGTATTTCAGGTTTTCACATTACGAGAACTGTCAGGAAAAATCCAGAAAAATTATATAAAAAATCAGCGTTCCAGAACCTACCTTGCGCCCGAAGTACAGCCGGGGGGGGGGGGCACCAGGGCCCCAGGCGCCCTGGCGGCGCCCCCCCCTGGGCCGCGCCGGGGGGGCGCCTGGGCCCCCCGAGCCCCGTCTGGTGCCCTCCTTTGGCATATATTTAGAGCGTCCTTCGAAACCCTCGGGACGGGAACTCTTTTTCGCGATCTCATCTCTGTTCCGCCGCCGCTGCCGCTTCCAAGATCGGGAGCACCTGGAGAACTCTTCCCGGCACCCTGCCGGAGGGGAGGATCACCATCGGGAGCCTCTCCACCACCATGGACGCCTCCCGGATGAGTTGTGAGTAGTCTCCCTTGGACCATGAGTCCATGACCAGTAGCTATGTGATGTTCTCCTCCCGTTCTTGTGCTTCACTAATTAGTCCTCGTGAGCTGCCCTACATGATCGAGGCACCTATGTAATCCTTATGATGTTGCTATGATGAGTTTGCTGGGATCCGATGGATTATGAGATTATGTTCAGATTGTGATTGAGTAATATATTTGATCTACCTCTTTTATATTTATGTTCATAAGTAATTCTTGCATGTTCTCCGTTGTTATTTATTGCTTTGGCCAAGTAGTAGGTAGTGACTCCAAGAGGGAACGTTATGCTCGATTGTGGGTTCATGCCCCTCGATGACTAGCTTGAGTGACAGAAACATGAGTCTAGGGGATGTGCTGTTGCCACAAGGGGGAAAACAACGGTGCTTGTGCCCGCGGGTGCAAGGATTGTTTACTTTACGCAAAGTTCTTTTAATGCAGTTGTCTGTTGCTTTGAGTTTACACTATGGGTGGGGCTCGCAACTTAATACCAGCGAGATGTTCTGGATAGATATCTCAAGGTGGATGATTAGTAGTAGAGATTGATGGATTTCGGTCTACTTACTTTGGCGTACCGCCCATGCTTTGAACCTCAACCTTTCTTGCAATGTAGTCAGCATTGGTTTGCGTTCGTGGTCCTGTCAATTGCCTAGTTGTAATTCGTTTACCTCACATAGCTGTTTTATCGTCTTTTGGGAGAGAGACATCACTAGTGAACATCATGAGACTCCGGTCCATATTACCATCATTGATCACATCCGCTATTTACTTTTCGCTTTTACTTACTATTGCAAACATTATCTATCACTACTATCATTTGCGTTTAATCCTTTGTGAACTACAAGGCCGGAGGGATTGACAACCTCTCTGTACTTGTTGGGAGCAAAGTTATTTGTATCTGTGTGCAGGTCCACGTTGATTGCTAATATCTGGCGCCGTTAGCAGTTGACACCTACGTGTTGAACCTAGGAGTCTCTGGGGATTCGATCCTTGGCATCTTTGCTAAGGGAAAAACTTCCACAACACTGCATCTCACACCTTCCACTTGGGGTAACCAACGAGGGGTTAGAGGCCCATCAACGGGCAAGCCTACAACAGGTCTATGTTTATTCCTAGCATTGGGTTTGGCTATTCTAGCAGACTCTTCTTGGAGGTTAATAACATGTCCATCTAAATCTTCTACCAAGAGATCTTTAACCATAGCAACACTAGGTTCAACTTTAATTTGCTCAGAGGGTGTAGGTGTTGTAGTATTACTTTTACGAACTACAGTTGAAGCTTGAGCATGATCCTTTATCCTAACAGGGAAAGGTGGTTTCTCAATATAAGCAGTAGGAACAACAGGATCAACATTATAAGTGATAGTCTTTTCTTCAACTTTAACAGGTTCAACTACTTTTACTTCAATAGGGGGATGGTATTTAAACCACTTCTCCTTGGGGAGATCAACATGAGTAGCAAAAGATTCACAGAAAGAAGCTAGTATCTCAGAGTTAAGTCCATATTTAGTGCTAAACTTACGGAAAACATCGTATCCATAAAAGCTTTAACACAATCAAACTTAGGGGTCATACCTGACTCCTTAACTATGTCGAGATCCCAATCTTCGGAGTTGCGTTTAATTCTTTCCAATAAATCCCATTTGAATTCAACAGTCTTCATCATAAAAGAGCCAGAACAAGAATTATCGAGCATGGTGCGATTATTAAGGGAAAGTCGAGCATAAAATTTTTGAATGATCATTTTTCTTGAGAGCTCATGAATGGGGCATGAATATAACATTGAATTAAGCCTTCGCCAAGCTTGAGCGATGCTTTCTCCTTCGTGAGGCCAGAAATTATAAATATAATTATGATCACGATGAACCTGGTGCATAGGGTAGAACTTCTGATGAAATTCCAACTTGAGACGATTATAGTTCCATGATCCCATATCATCACATAGCCTAAACCATGTCAACGCATCTCCTTTCAAAGATAAGGGGAAGACCTTCCTCTTGATAACATCCTCGGGCATACCTGCAAGCTTAAACAATCCACAAACTTCATCCACATAGATTAGATGTAAATCGGGATGCAATGTTCCATCTCGTGTAAAGGGATTTTCAAGCAGTTTCTTTATCATACCCGAAGGAATCTCAAAGCAAACATTTTCAGTAGGTACAGTAAGTTGAGGAGCAACTCTTTGCTCTTCTGATTGGGGTGAAGATACCCTGAACAAGCCTCTCAAAGGATTTTGAGCCATAGTAACAAGTGACAATAAATTTCAGCACACTATATAATTTTTTCCTTACCAAATTCCACTTACCAAAGGTGCTTCACTCCCCGGCAACGGCGTCAGAAAAGATTCTTGATGACAAAAAAGTGTAGGGGATCTATCGTAGTACTTACGATAAGTAAGAGTGTCGAACACAACGAGGAGCAGAAGGAAATGATAGGCAGTTTTCAGTAAGGTATTTTCTGCAAGCACTGAAATTATAAGTAGCAGATAGTTTTGTGATAAGGTAATTGGTAGTAAGTGACAAAAGGTAAAAGTAAATAAGGTGCAGCAAGGTGGCCCAATCCTTTTTGTAGCAAAAGGACAAGCCTGGATAAACTCTTATATAAAGGAAAGCGCTCCCGATGACACATGGGAATTATCGTCAAGCTAGTTTTCATCACGATCATATGATTCGCGTTCTGTACTTCGATAATTTGGTATGTGGGTGGACCGGTGATTGGGTGTTGTCCATACTTGGACAAGACTCCCACTTATGATTAACATCTAATCTAAGCATCCGCAACTACAAAAGAAGTATTAAGGTAAACCTAACCATAGCATGAAACATATGGATCCAAATCAGCCCCTTACGAAGCAACACATAAACTAGGGTTTAAGCTTCTATCACTCTAGCAACCCATCATCTACTTATTACTTCCCAATGCCTTCCTCTAGGCCCAAATAATGGTGAAGTGTCATGTAGTCGACGTTCACATGACACCAGTAGAGGAGAGACAACATACATCTCATCAAAATATCGAACGAAGACCAAATTCACATGACTACTAATAGCAAGACTTCTCCCATGTCCCCGGGAACAAAAGTAACTACTCACAAGACATAATATTGTTCATGATCAGAGGGGTATTAATATGTATAATGGATCTGAACATATGATCTTCCACTAAATAAACCAACTAGCATCAACTACAAGGAGTAATCAACACTACTAGCAACCCACAGGTACCAATCTGAGGTTTGGGTACAAAGATTGGATACAAGAGATGAACTAGGGTTTGAGAGGAGATGGTGCTGGTGAAGATGTTGATGAAGATAGCCCTCCCCAAGATGGCAGAGTTGTTGGTGATGACGGCGGTGACGATTTCCCCCTCCCGGAGGGAAGTATCCTTGGCAGGACAGCTCTGTCGGAGCCCTAGATTGGTTTCCGCCTCGAGACAGTGGCGTCTGGTCCCAAAAGCCTCCTTCTGATTTTTTCCATGTCAAAACACCTCATATAGGAGAATATGGGCATCGGGGGACCTTCGGGGGGCCCACGAGGCAGGGGGCGCGCCCTGGGAAGGGGGGCGCGCCCCCCACCCTCGTGGACAGCCGGTGGCTCCCCTCGTGAACTTCTTTCGCCAGATATTTTTTTATATTTTATGAAATGGAGTTTTGTTGAGTTTCGAGGCTTTTGGAGTTGTGCAGAATAGGTTTCCAAAGTTTGCTCCTTTTCCATCCCAGAATTCCAGCTGCCGGCATTCTCCCCCTTCATGTAAACCTTCTAAAATAAGAGAGAAAAGGCATAAGTATTGTGACTAAACAAGTAATAACAGCCCTTAATGCAATAAATATCAACATATAAGCATGATGCAAAATGGACGTATCACCCATCACCGTCCAGCAAGCCTACGATGGAATTACTCACGCACGGCGGTGAGCATCATGGAATTGGTGATGGAGGAAGGTTGATGATGACGATGGGGATGATCTCCACTCTCCGGAGCCCCGAACGGACTCCAGATCAGCCCTCCCGAGAGAGATTAGGGCTTGGCGGCGGCTCCGTCTCGTAAAACGCGATAATTCTTTCTCCTTGATTTTTTTCTCCCCGAAAGTGAATATATAGGATCTGGGGATGCCTCGTGGTCCCCCTAGTCTGGATCTTCTTGCAGGTATTTTTTACATTTTCCGAAATAATTCTCCATGGATTTTCTGGTCATTCTGAGAACTTTTTATTTCTGCACAAAAACAACACCATGGCAATTCTGCTGAAAACAGTGTCAGTCCGAGTTAGTTCCATTCAAATCATGCAAGTTAGAGTTCAAAACAAGGGAAAAAGGGTTTGGAAAGGTAGATACGTTGGAGACATATCACCCCTCGAGGGGTATATGGGCCTTGATGGGCCTTAAGGGAGAGAAAGAGGGCTGGCTAGGGCTGGGCTGCCCCTCCCCCCAAGCCTAGGCTGAATTGGACTAGGGGGGAGGGGCGGCGCCCCCTCCTTTCCTTCTCCTCTTCTGCTTCCCTTCCCCCTCTCCTACTCCTACTAGGAAAAGGAGGAGTCCTACTCCTAGTGGTAGGAGGACTCCCCCTCTTGGCTCACCCCCTCCTTGGCCGCCTCATCCTCCCTCCCTCCTTTATATACGTGGGGAGGGGGCATCCCATAGACACACAAGTTGATTTGCAAGCCGTGTGCGGCGCCCCTCTCCACATTTACACACCTCAGTGATATCGTTGCAATTCTTAGGCGAAGCCCTGCGCCGGTAACTTCATCATCACCGTCACCATGCCGTCGTGCTGATGAAACTCTCCCACGACGCTCAACTGGATCAAGAGTTCATGGGACATCATCGAGCTGAACGTGCGCTGAACGCGGAGGTGCTGTACGTTCGGTATTTGGATCGGTTGGATCACGAAGACGCTCGACTACATCAACCCCGTCACTAGACGCTTCCGCTTTCGGACTACGAGGGTACGTGGACACACTCTCCCCGCTCATTGATATGCTTCTCCTAGATAGATCTTGCGTGATCGTAGGTTTTTTTTTTAAACACTACATTCCCCAATAGTGGCATCATGAGTCAGGTCTATGCGTAGATGATATGCACGAGTAGAACACAATGAGTTGTGGGAGATAATAGTCATACTGCTTACCAGCATGTCATACTTTGATTCGGCGGTATTGTGAGATGAAGCGGCCCGGACCGATATTACGCGTACGCTTACGCGAGAGTGGTTTCACCGTTACGAGAACTCGTTGCTTAAAGGTGACTGGCGGGTGTCTGTCTCTCTCACTTTAGTTGAATCAAGTGTGACTACGCCCGGTCCTTGTGAAGGTTAAAACATCACACTTGACGAAAAATCGTTGTGGTTTTGTATGCGTAGGTAAGAATGGTTCTTGCTAAGCCCGTAGCAGCCACGTAAAACTTGCAACAACAAAGTAGAGGACGTCTAACTTGTTTTTGCAGGGCATGTTGTGATGTGATATGGTCAAGACGTGATGAGTTATACGTTATTGTATGAGATGATCATGTTTTGTAAATTATCGGCCACCGGCAGGAGCCTTACGGTTGTCACTTTATTGTATGAATTGCGAAGGCCATGTAATTGCTTTACTTTATCACTATGAGTTAGCGATACTAGTAGTAGCAATAGTTGGCGAGACGACCACAACGCTACGATGAAGATCATGGTGTCAAGCCGGTGACGATGAAGATCATGACGATGCTTTCGAGATGGAGATCAAAAGCACAAGATGATGATGGCCATATCATGTCACATATTTTGATTGCATGTGATGTTTATCTTATTATGCTTCTTATTTTTCTTAGTACGGCGGTAGAATTAAAGATGATCCCTTACAAAATTTCAAGGTACAAGTGTTCTCCCTGAGTATGCCCCGTTGCGAAAGTTCGTCGTGCCGAGACACCACGTGATGATCGGGTGTGATACGCTCTACGTTCAAATACAATGGGTGTAAGACAGTTTTGCACATGCAGAATACTCGGGTTAAACTTGACGAGCCTAGCATGTACAGACATGGCCTTGGAACACTATATACTGAAAGGTCGAGCGTGAATCATATAGTAGATATGATCAACATAAGATGTTCACCATTGAAAACTACTCCATCTCACGTGATGATCGAACATGGTTTAGTTGATTTGGATCACGTGATCATTTAGATGACTAGAGGGATGTCTATCTAAGTGGGAGTTCTTTAGTAATATGATTAATTAAACTTTAATTTATCATGAACTTAGTCCTGATTGTTTTTGCATATCTATGTTGTTATAGATCTATGGCCCGTGCTACCGTTCCCTTGAATTTTAATGCGTTCCTAAAGAAAGCTAATTTGAAAGATGATGGTAGCAACTACACGGACTGGGTCCTTAACTTGAGAATTATCCTCATTGCTACACAGAAAAATTATGTCCTGGAAGCACCGCTAGGTGACAGGCCTACTACAGGAGCAACTCCGGACGTTATGAACATCTGGCAAGCTTGTTCTGATGACTACTCGATAGTTCAGTGTGTCATGCTTTACGGCTTAGAATCGGGACTTCAAAGATGTTTTGAACGTCATGGAGCATATGAGATGTTCCAAGAGTTGAAGTTAATATTTCAAGCAAATGCCCGAATTGAGAGATATGAAGTGTAATGCCTAGGATGGGACTATACCTCCTACGTGTTGAGGCACGACTTAAAGGTATAAGCCCATTCTGGAATGATCTCAAGTTCGGTATCTTTGCACATCTCATGTAAAAATAGGGATGAAAAGAAAAGAGATAGTTGGCTTACACTCGCCACGTCACACAATTCATTACATAGTCAAACATCATCCAAATAACATCACAACCCGACTACGGGTGAAGATCCAAATGAAAGATACCAAATACATAAAAACCACAGGTTCGGATAGCTCCTAGTAGAAACCACTACTGATCATCGGGATAGTGCACGTAGTAACGGCTATGTTCTTCGTCGTACTCCCAGTACAGCTCTGTGCCGTCACCTGAGTAGTTCACCATGGTACCTGCATCTAGTGTGGTGTAGAATCTGTGAGCCACGGAGGACTCCGCAATCCCGTTCCCGGGTAGCAAAACTATCTAAGCCTTGGGTGTGGAACAAGGCTGAAGAAAGAATAAAAGGATGCAGCTGCACTAGCACTAGCTTATGTATTAAGAGCGAGAAGAGAAGTGCCACGAGCGACAAGGTGATCACGAAGTGATCCTATCTAAGCACGTCAATCATAACCCCACCGTGTTCACTTCCCGAACCCCTTTCGGAAAATGACCGTCACGGTTACTCACGCTGGTAGTGTGTTCTAAACATGGTGTCAAGTTTTCTACAACCGGATATTAACAAATTCCCATCTGCCACATAACCGCGGGCACGGCTTTCGAAAGTTCAAAACCCTGCAGGGGTGTTCCAACTTGGCCCATTACAAGCCCACGATCCGCGGAGTCGCAACTCCAAGGTGGGAAGGCCCGAGTATTCTCGGAATCCCGTGCTCAAGATACTCCAACTAAGGTAAGACTAATCCAGCAAATCCTCCCGGCGTGCCGACACCCTAATAGTAGCCGCGCGTATCTCGTCTCAGGCCACGACCGGATGAGCAGTACGTACAGATACCGAAGACCCCAACGAACTGGGTGGCACCGCAAGTGGCTCTAGTTTGGACCAACACTCAAATCGAGCACTGGCCCACGGGGGTTGATTAATTAATCCTCGGGTTAATTACTCCCTCGGTAAGTTTTTAGTTGTTAGGCAAATGGAGTACCAATATTGGGACTTGCTGGAAAAGACTTAGCGCTAAGCGGTTTATCGAGGGGGTCCCATAACCCCAACCGTGTGAGGAACGCAAACTCAAGGAACATAACACCGGTTTATACGGTTCCTAGGGCGGCATGAGTGGAACAAATCACCAAGCAAGAGGCATAGACTTCCACCCATTTCCAATATATAGATGATTTCATTAAAGAGTTTACATAGTGTGATATCCCAACAAGCTTCAACATGAAGCAAGAATCTTCAAATCTTCTCCTGCAACTAGCAATGCTATAAGAGGGGCTGAGCGAAGCCTACGTAGCCAATCAAAGGTTTGCATAGGTTGGGTGGTTAGACAGATTCATGGTTACAATAGGAGGCTGACAGACAAAACATGGGCATCGAGGCAATAAGCTAAAGAGCGAGACTTCTAGCAATAGGCAAAGATAGTAATGATATCTGGGTCAGGTCATCTTGCCTGTCGAGTCGTCGATGGGATCGTAAGACGGCTCCTCGTTCTCAACCTCAGTCGTAACCTCGTTCTCGTACTCGGTCTCGGCTTCCGGCTCTACTCAACACAAGAACACAAGAGGCACGAAATCAAACAAGGTGCATTGCGCAAACTACTGGATGCATGTATGATGCACTTAGGAAGCACTGCAGATGCACTTAGGATGCATTACATGACAACATAGGAAGCACAAAGAAACAGCACAAGAAACATGACAATATGCTCAAGCAAGTAGGATGCAAGACAAGTCTATTTAGGAAGCAAAACATGGCACGGTAGGAAGCACAGATAAACAACACAAGAAACAACAGGTTAAAATGAGGCCCGAAACTACTTAAGACAAATCCGGTAAGTCCTCATATGCATAGTTTGAAACTAGTCCAGATCTGAACAAACCTTAAGTTAAAGTTGTTAAACAGCAAGTTAACATGCACCATGACAATCTACACGAAAATCTAGTCAAGTTTCATATAAAGTTTGTTTAAAACGGAGCTACGGTCTAGAAGATATGATCAAAACAAGATAAGCATGGCAATGGTGCAAGATGCACCCAAACATCAAGTAGATATACTCCAAACATGTTAACAAGATGATATTATGAATCTACATGCAAAACCACACAAGTTTCATGTAGGGCACGCTCAAAACGGAGCAACGGGCTAAAAGATACACCCGAAACAAGAAACAATGTAAAGCTGAAATTAACAGCCACATAGCAACTTGGAAGCAAGATATATATACTCCACAGCACTCAAACATGGTGACAAGAAGCATGGACATGAAGTAGACATATCCTACAGCAAACAACTCCATTGGAGCAACTCCATAGGAGGCATGGATCAATAGCAACAAGCTACAACATTTTGATCATGACACTAAAAACCTGACAGTAATATTTTATAGCAACTTGGGAGCAAGAATTAAATATGTGACAGCAACCCAAATGAGCATGTGAGGGCATGGATGGATAGACAACAACATATACAACAAGGAATGATCAATGGCCACCCCAAAACTGACATGGATTTGCCTAGAACAACAAGCAAACATAGCATCAGGATAAGACAGATTCCAGACTTAGTGAAATTTCACTAAGTGGTAAGACAACAATATTATCATGGCCTGTTTGTGAGCATGTTTAAGTCAACTCAAGGCATATCATGGCAAATGGTTTGCACCACAGCAAAGATCACATGATGGGGAATCTAAAACATATGAGCATGCAACATGGGGACAAACACATCAATAGCAACGAGCTCCTCAACTAGGCATCTCGTAACAAGTTACAAAACCTAACAGCCACATGCACTTTTGCAACAGAGATAAACATGGCAATATGAACTCTAACATGCATCCTATAGCAACCAACATGTAGAGCATCTCATGATGAACATTTGGACATATCATTTGCTTCATTAGGATAAACATGCACCAAGTTATCACATCACAAACATGGCATAAAAATAACTAGTAGCATCAGTTTATATCAAGTAGCACTCTTTTCATGAAGATTAAGACATCAAGATGGACTCAAACATGCATGACATAATGGAACAAAACATAGTACACATCACCACAATCATTTTGACATATCATATGCACAAAACGGACAAGCACAGTAAAAGTTATTGCCATCACAAGAATGCATCTGACAACTAAAAACTAAAAGGACTTAGTAAAAAAATAAGGGTCAACTTCACTGGTCAATGCGGGCGCGGGTCAACGGGTCGGGCGCGGAGCGGGTTCGCGGATCGGGCGCGGCCCGTTAGGGTTCGGGGCAGATCGCTCAGATCGGATCGGCTCCTCGATCAGAGAGGACAGCGGCTCGATCCCGGCCGGCGGTGGCCAGAGAAACGATGGGCGGCGGCCGGCGGCTGCTGGCTCTGCTCCGGCCGGCGACGGCGCCAGAGGACGACGGGCGACGGCCGACGGGGGCTGCAGGAGGCCGGGGCTCGGCCGGCGGCGGGAGCTCGTGGCTCGGCGGTGCGGGGGGGCTGAGGCCCGGCGGCGGCGGGCGGTGCTCCGGCCGCCTGCGGGTGGCGGCGCGGCGGCTGGCGCGGCCGCGGCGGCGGCGCGGCGACCAGAGGCGGCGGGGATGCGAAGCTGCGGTGCGGGGGCGGACGAGCCCGGAGGCGGCGGCGTCGGGCCGGGAACGGGCCTTCTGGCCCGCGCGGCGGCGGAGGCGGAACTGTGCAGTGGCGGATCTGTTTGGCCCGGGTCGGGCACGTCTGCCCGGCGCGGATTCCGAGGCGGGGCTGGAGCTAGGAGGAGGCTAGGGTTTTTGGGCGAAAAAATGGGCATGGGGACGTTTTTATAGGCACAAGGAGCTAAGAGACTCCAAATGAGGAGCGGTTTTCGGCCACGCGATCATAATTCGACGACCGAGATGATGGGAAGGGTTGTACTGGGTTGGTGGGCTATTGTGGTGGGGGTCTTGGGCCTCAAAGAGGAGGTACTTTTAGCCCACTAGGTTAACCGTTGGAGTACCAAACGAACTCCAAACGCAACGAAACTTGACAGGCGGCCTACACGTACCAAAACAACATCGCACGACAAGTCTCACGCCATTACGGAAACGTTACATGGCCAAACACGAAAGAAGGACTCGGGGATGCCACGGGCACGTGTGAGAGCGTCGGAACTCGAAACGGACAACGGGAAGAGACGAGTGGGACTAGATGCAAATGACAACACAAATGCAATGCAATGCACATGACAACATGACAACATGACATGGATGAAATGCACACACGTACGCGACAAAACGATGAAACCGAAAAGAAAGAAGAACCCAGAATGGAAATGATGAAGCCAAAGTTTATATATTGCCATATAGGGAAAGTGTTACATCCGGGGCATTACAAACTCTCCTCTACTACGAAAAGATCTCGTCCCGAGGTCTAGGACTGGAAGAAGGAAGGATACTCGGAACGAAGGTGATCTTCTCGTTCCCACGTAGCTTCTCGGTCGGTATGGTGTGACCACTTAACTTTCAAGAACTTGATTGACTTGTCGCGGGTCTTGCGCTCAGTTTCTTCGAGAATAGCAACGGGATGCTCTCGGTAAGACAAGTCTTGTTGAAGATCAATCTCCTCGAACGGAATGGTGCGTTCAGGTGTCTTGAAGCACTTGTGGAGTTGAGACACGTGAAACACATCATGAACATTAGCTAAGTTGGAAGGGAGCTCAAGTTGATAGGCAAGATCGCCTCTTTTGCCAAGGATCTTGAAAGGGCCCACGTATCTAGGAGCAAGCTTGCCTTTGATACCGAATCTTTGGGTGCCTTTCATAGGAGAAACACGGAGATAGACATGATCCCCAATGTTGAAGGCCAAATCACGATGCTTGCCGTCATAGTAGCTCTTCTGACGCGACTGAGCGGCCTTGAGATTCTCACGTATGACTTTGCACATTTCTTCGGCTTCTGAGATCAAGTCATTGCCAAGAAGTTGACGTTCACCAGTCTCGGACCAGTTGAGAGGAGTACGACACTTTCTGCCATAGAGGATTTCAAACGGAGCTTTGTCGTCACTTGCTTGGAAGTTGTTGTTGTAAGAGAACTCGGCAAACGGAAGACAATCTTCCCACTTCATGCCATAAGATATGACACAAGCTCTGAGCATGTCTTCTAGAATGTGGTTCACTCTCTCAACTTGACCACTAGTCTGAGGGTGAAATGCAGTGCTGAAACGAATCTTAGTGCCCATGGCAGACTGAAAGGAGTCCCATAACTTGGATGTGAACAAACTTCCACGGTCTGAGGAGATAACTTGAGGAATGCCATGTAAGGACACAATTCTGGAAGTGTACAACTCTGCCAGTTGAGCTACATTGATGGATTCTTTGACTGGAAGGAAGTGAGCTACTTTGGTTAACTTGTCAATGACAACAAAGATAGAATCATTCCCCTTCTTGGACTTGGGAAAGCCAGTGAGGAAATCCATTTCAATGTCGTCGAATTTCCACTCCAGAATAGGAAGAGGTTGGAGGAGACCGGCTGGACGTTGATGCTCTGCCTTCACTCTTCTGCAGACATCACATTCATTCACGAATTGGGCAATCTCCCTTTTCATGCGAGTCCACCGGTAAGATTGCTTGAGGTCTTGGTACATCTTGGAGCTTCCAGGATGAATCGAGAGGAGGGAATCATGTGCTTCGTTCATTATGAGCTTCTTGAGATCACCCTTGGGAACCACAAGTCTGTCCTCGAAGAACAAGGTATCTCTCTCATCAACGCGATAGCACTTGTATTTGGGAGTACCCTTTGAAATACCATGTTTCACTTTCTGCACCATAGCATCACTGAGTTGGGCCTCACGGATCTGATCTTCCATGGTAGGAGCAACTTGAAGATTTGCAAGAAAGCCTTGCGGAACAACTTGAAGGTTGAGCTTCCTGAATGCTTCACAAAGCTCAGGCTGAAACGGCTTGATAAGGAGACTGTTGCAATATGCCTTTCTGCTCAAGGCATCTACAATGACATTGGCCTTGCCAAGTGTGTATTCGATGCTTGGATCATACTCTTGGATCATTTCAACCCAACGAGTCTGGCGAAGGTTCAGGTTCGGCTGTGTGAAGATGTACTTCAAGCTCTTGTGATCGGTGAAGATGTCGACTTTTCTGCCCAACAGGAGGTGTCTCCACGTGATCAAGGCGTGTACCATAGCTGCTAGCTCGAGATCATGTGTGGGGTAGTTCTTCTCACTTGGCTTCAATTGATGAGAAGTGTATGCCACGATTTTCTTGTCCTGCATTAGCATACCACCAAGTCCTTGAAGAGAAGCATCACAGAAAACTTCGTAGGGCTTGGACTCATCTGGAGGAGTAAGAACTGGAGCAGAGATGAGCTTTTGTTTGAGAGTTTTGAATGCCACATCACAATCCGGACACCAGTTGTACTTGACATTCTTCTGCAGCAAGTTGGAGAGAGGCTTGGCAATCTTGGAGAAGTTCTCAACGAACCTTCTGCAATACCTAGCAAGACCAAGGAAGCTTCGGAGTTGCTTGACGTTCTGAGGAGGTTCCCAGTTGACAATGGCTTCAACTTTCTCGGGGTTGACCGCAATACCGTCAGCGGAGATGATATGGCCCAGATACAAGACCTTATCGAGCCAGAATTCACACTTGGAGAACTTGGCATAGAACTTATGTTCACGCAGTCTGTCGAGAACCAGACGGAGGTGCTTTTCGTGATCCTCTTCATTCTTGGAGAATACCAAGATGTCATCCAGATACACAAGCACAAATTCGTTGGTGTAGGGGTTGAATATGTAGTGCATCATTCTCGAGAAGGTAGGTGGAGCATTAGCGAGGCCAAAAGACATGACTGTATATTCATAGGAGCTGTAGCTGGTTCTAAAGGCAGTCTTGTGGATATCTTCTTCACGAATGCAAATTTGGTGATAACCCATCCGGAGATCGAGCTTTGAGAACACTTTAGCTCCTTTGAGCTGCTCGAACAATTCATTGATGTTGTGGAGAAGATACTTGTTCTTTATTGTCTTCTTGTTCAATGGCCGGTAATCAACGCAAAGGCGCTCCGTGCCATCCTTCTTCTTGACAAATAAGACACCACAGCCCCAAGGAGAAGTGCTAGGTCTGATCAGACCCATACGCTCTTACTCATCGAGCTGTTTCTTCAACTCCTTCAACTCTTCAGGGGAGAGCTTGTACGGACACCGGCATGCTGGCTCAGTACCACGCTCTAGTTCAATGACAAATTCAACTTGACGATGCGGAGGCATGCCTGGAAGCTCTTCAGGGAAAACATCTTCATATTCATTGACCACCGGAATTTGAGAGATGGCATTAATCTCGCCCTTGTCATTGAGAGAGAATAGCCTGATTGTGTTATCCCGAGAGGCAAAGATAATCACGTCTTCGTTAGGATGAGTAATCTTGACTTCCTTATTTGCACAATCAATGTGAGCATCATGCTGAGAAAGCCAATCCATCCCAAGAATATGATCAATGTCGGAGTTGCCGAGAACAACCGGAGAAGCCAGAAAGCGGTAATCACCCATGCGAATAGATACATCCGGAACATGCACCCGAGAGGACATTTGCAATCCAGGAGAAATAATGCTCAAAGGCTTTGGCAACACTTGAGTGACGAAATCATGCTTGGCAACAAGTGGTCTTGAAATGAAAGAAAGCGATGCACCCGAACCAAACAATACTTTAGCAGGTATAGAGTTAACTGGAAGATTACCAAGTATCACATCTGAAGAATTCTCTGCTAGAGCTGCATTCATCAGATTCACTCTTGCAACCTTGGGATTGTGCTTGACAATAGCAGTGCTGACAGGTGGAGGAGGCAGAAGGCGCCTTGGGTTGGGGCACTTGTTAGCATAATGACCCTTCTGGCCACACTTGTTGCAAATCACTTCTGAGAGAGGACGGTGATAAGGAGCACTTGACTTGGTAGCTTGAAAATGATTCTTTGATTGATTGCTTGGGTTGGGTGGGTGGGAGAAAGCACGGCCACCAGAATTCTTGTTGTTGTTGTTGTTGGGAGCTCGGATCACTGGAGGAGGTGTAAGCCAAAACTTCTGTTGCTTTGCGAACACTTGGGAAGAAGAGGAGGAGTGAACAGCGTCTCTGATCCTCTTTTTGGAAGCTTCCATCGTGAGCTGGGCTGCCTCTTGCTTAAGTGCCATGTTATAGAATTTATCAAACTCATCAGGCTCGAACAAGGTGAGAGCTAGTTGGAGTTCATCCTTCAGACCACCACGGAACTGATAGATCTTGCTCTTGGCATCTGGGATGTCTTGCTTGGCATAGCGGGCAAGGTTCCGGAACTTGACATTATATTGGTAGACAGTCATTGAGCCTTGCTTCAGGTTGCGGAATTGCTCACGCATACCCTCGATGACACTTGTTGGAATGTGGTGAGAACGAAAGTCCTTGCAGAAGTCATCCTAGGAGATTACACGTCCTGCTCTGGAATCTTTGTACTGCTGCCACCAATCAGCTGCTTGGTCCTTGAGTTGGAAGGTTGCAAACTTCACATAGTCCTCGGGCCTGACATTACTGCACTCGAAATGCTTCTTGATATCTATTATCCAGCCTTCAACATCTAGAGGGTCCACGCAGTAACTGAATGCATTTGGTTGGTTTGCCACGAACTGGTTGAGCGTAGCAAAGTAAGGTTGGTTGAACAAATTGCCTTGGCCTTGGTTCCCATGAGCACCCTGATTTGCTTGATTTGCTTGAATGTTCTGCATCATTTGCAAAAGCATCTGGGTGTTCTGATTCGTCGCTTGCATAATTGCTCTCCAGGCCTCAGACGGAGGAGGAGGGGAAGGAGGATGATCCGGAACCTCTTCACCCTCTGGGTTAGCGTTGGGAACCCTTTTAGGAGCCATCCTGAATGAGATGACAACTATTAGCCATTGATTGAGAAGATATATAAGCTGAATCAACGGCTAGAAATTGCAACATAAGTCTTGACAAGCACATTCGAACAAGAAGAACGAATGTAATCCACAGTTTAATAGTAACAACAATCTTCACGAGAAGCCACTTTGGAGAACAAAAGGTAGATAAAAACAACAAGGAGCAGATAGAACAAATACAAGATAGAAGCTTCGTTCGACATATTCGTGCTGAAAGCTTATGGAACGTGTTACAAAAGGGTTTTGCAATCCCCGGATCAGCATAGCAAAGGACCCTTTAAGATGCAACTCCCGATCGGAACAACGGCCATAAAACTACTTCACTTAATGTAGAACCCCGAACTCCATATCATGCATTCATTGGAAGAATGCCTACGAACTACAAGATGAACCCACCTATTAATTTCCAAAAGTTTCCAGTTATGGAATCAGGTGTTGGGGATACAAGGGAAGCATTGCGCACTCAACTCTAATCCTACATCCAGCTGTATCCATCCTTCAACAAATAACCAGTTATTTTCGGAAACCGTCTACCTCGGACCTTCGAAACGCATCTACTATACAAGCTATGGCAATACTCCCGAACTACCTCCCCATTACTGGGTGACGTCGGGGTTATCTTGCCACTAACCACATAGGAGAGTTTTCGATGTCGGCCGTCTTAAGTATTCGAGAACTGATGCGATATATTTGTGACGACAACACCTCGGAGCTCAACTCCCCGGGACACTGCCACAACCCCTAATGACAAGAGGCATCGAGAACAATGTTCTCGTCACAAAGACATCGGAACAATCCGAACAATACTCACGAGATTCCTAAAAAAAATTGGTGAATTTTTGAGAGTAGAAGAGACAAGAGTAATCGTCAGGAGTCCTCACCAGAGTGAAAAGAGATGAGGAGCAAAAGAAATCCTACTCTCCGATATATATATATATATATATATAGGACTCAAAACATTTTAAGTGTGTGCCTAGACTCAACCGTCAACGATTCGATCAATCAGTGGGGGCTTCTAGGTCGGAGAAGGCTCTGATACCAACTTGTAATGCCTAGGATGGGACTATACCTCCTACGTGTCGAGGCACGACTTCAAGGTATAAGCCCATTCTGGAATGATCTCAAGTTCGGTATCTTTGCATATCTCATGTAAAAATAGGGATGAAAAGAAAAGAGATAGTTGGCTTACACTCGCCACGTCACACAATTCATTACATAGTCAAACATCATCCAAATAACATCACAACCCGACAACGGGTGAAGATCCAAATGAAAGATACCAAATACATAAAAACCACAGGTTCGGATCGCCCCTAGTAGAAACCACTACTGATCATTGCGATAATGCACGTAATAATGGCTACGCTCTTCGTCGTACTCCCAGTACAGCTCTGTGCCGTCACCTGAGTAGTTCACCATGGTACCTGCATCTGGTGTGGTGTAGAATTTGTGAGCCACGGAGGACTCAGCAATCCCGTTCCCGGGTAGCAAAACTATCTAAGCCTTGGGTGTGGAACAAGGCTGAAGAAAGAATAAAAGGCTGCAGCTGCACTAGCACTAGCTTACGTATTAAGAGCGAGAAGAGAAGTGCCACGAGCGACAAGGTGATCATGAAGTGATCCTATCTAAGCACGTCAATCATAACCCCACCGTGTTCACTTCCCGGACCCCTTTCGGAAAATGACCGTCACGGTTACTCACGCTGGTTGTGTGTTCTGAACATGGTGTCAAGTTTTCTACAACTGAATATTAACAAATTCCCATCTGCGACATAACCGCGGGCAGGGCTTTCAAAAGTTCAAAACCCTGCAGGGGTGTTCCAACTTGGCCCATTACAAGCCCACGATCCGTGGAGTCGCAACTCCAAGGTGGGAAGGCCCGAGTATTCTCGGAATCCCGTGCTCAAGATACTCCAACTAAGGTAAGCCTAATCCAGCAAATCCTCCCGGCGTGCCGACACCCTGATAGTAGCCGCGCGTATCTTGTCTCAGGCCACGACCGGATGAGTAGTACGTACAGATACCGAAGACCCCAGCGAACTGGGTGGCACCGCAAGTGGCTCTAGTTTGGACCAACACTCAAATCGAGCACTGGCCCAGGGAGGTTGATTAATTAATCCTCGGGTTAATTACTCCCTCGGCAAGTTTTTAGTTGTTAGGCAAATGGAGTACCAATGTTGGGACTTGCTGGAAAAGAAGTTGCGCTAAGCGGTTTACCGAGGGGGTCCCATAACCCCAACCGTGTGAGGAACGCAAACTCAAGGAACATAACACCGGTTTATACGGTTCCTAGGGCGGCATGCGTGGAACAAATCACCAAGCAAGAGGCATAGCCTTCCACCCATTGCCAATATATAGATGATTTCATTAAAGAGTTTATATAGTGTGATATCCCAACAAGCTTTAACATGAAGCAAGAATCTTCAAATCTTCTCCTACAACTAGCAATGATATAAGAGGGGCTGAGCGAAGCCTACGTAGCCAATCAAAGGTTTGCATAGGTTGGGTGGTTAGACAGATTCATGGTTACAATAGGAGGCTGACAGACAAAACATGGGCATCGAGGCAATAAGCTAAAGAGCGAGACTTCTAGCAATAGGCAAAGATAGTAGTGATATCTGGGTCAGGTCATCTTGCCTGTCGAGTCGTCGATGGGATCGTAAGACGGCTCCTCGTTCTCAACCTCGGTCGTAACCTCGTTCTCGTACTCGGTCTCGGCTTCCGGCTCTACTCAACACAAGAACACATGAGGCACGAAATCAAACAAAGTGCAATGCGCAAACTACAGGATGCATGTATGATGCACTTAGGAAGCACTGCAGATGCACTTAGGATGCATTACATGACTACATAGGAAGCACAAAGAAACATCACAAGAAACATGACAATATGCTGAAGCAAGTAGGATGCAAGACAATTCTATTTAGGAAGCAAAACATGGCAGGGTAGGAAGCACAGAGAAACAACACAAGAAACAACAGGTTTAAATGAGGCCGAAAACTACTTAAGACAAATCCGGTAAGTCCTCATATGCATAGTTTGAAATTAGTCCAGATCTGAACAAACCTTAAGTTAAAGTTGTTAAACAGCAAGTTAACATGCACCATGACAATCTACACGAAAATCTAGTCAAGTTTCATATAAAGTTTGTTTAAAACGGAGCTACGGTCTAGAAGATATGATCAAAACAAGATAAGCATGGCAACGGTGCAAGATGCGCCCAAACATCAAGCAAACATACTCCAAACATGTTAACAAGATGATATTATGAATCTACATGCAAAACCACACAAGTTTCATGTAGGGCACGCTCAAAACGGAGCAACGGGCTAAAAGATACACCCGAAACAAGAAACAATGTAAAGCTGAAATTAACAGCCACATAGCAACTTGGAAGCAAGATATATATACTCTACAGCACTCAAACATGGTGACAAGAAGAATGGACATGAAGTAGACATATCCTACAGCAAACAACTCCATTGGAGCAACTCCATAGGAGGCATGGATCAATAGCAACAAGCTACAACATTTTGATCATGACACTAAAAACCTGACAGTAATATTTTATAGCAACTTGGGAGCAAGAATTAAATATGTGACAGCAACCCAAATGAGCATGTGAGGACATGGATGGATAGACAACAACATATACAACAAGGAATGATCAATGGCCACCCCAAAACTAACATGGATTTGCCTAGAACAACAAGCAAACATAGCATCAGGATAAGACAGATTCCAGACTTAGTGAAATTTCACTAAGTGTTAAAACAGCAATATTATCATGGCATGTTTGTGAGCATGTTTGAGTCAACTCAAGGCATATCATGGCAAATGGTTTGCACCATAGCAAAGATCACATGATGGGGAATCTAAAACATATGAGCATGCAACATGGGGACAAACACATCAATAGCAACGAGCTCCTCAACTAGGCATCTCGTAACAAGTTACAAAACCTAACAGCCACATGCACTTTTGCAACAGAGATAAACGTGGCAATATGAACTCTAACATGCATCCTATAGCAACCAACATGTAGAGCATCTCATGATGAACATTTGGACATATCATTTGCTTCATTTGGATAAACATGCACCAAGTTATCACATCACAAACATGGCATGAAAATAACTAGTAGCAGCAGTTTATATCAAGTAGCACCTCTTGTCATGAAGATTAAGACATCAAGATGGACTCAAACATGCATGACACAATGGAACAAAACATAGTACACATCACCACGATCATTTTGACATATCATATGCACAAAACGGACAAGCACAATAAAAGTTATTGCCATCACAAGAATGCATCAGACAACTAAAAACTAAAATGACTTAGTAAAAGAAACAAGGGTCAACCTCACTGGTCAACGCGAGCGCGGGTCAACGGGTCGGGCGCGACCCGTTTGGGTTCGGGGCAGATCGCCCAGATCGGATCGGCTCCTCGATCGGAGAGGACGGCGGCTCGATCTCGGCCGGCGGTGGACAGAGAAACGATGGGCGGCGGCCGGCGGCTGCTGGCTCTGCTCCGGCCAGCGGGGGCTGGAGGAGGCCGGGGCTCGGCCGGCAGCGGGATCTTGTGGCTCGGCGGCGCGGGGGGGCTGAGGCCCGGCGGCGGCGGGCGGTGCTCCGGCCGTCGGCGGGTGGCGGCGCGGCGGCCGGCGCGGCCGTGGCTGCGGGGCGGCGACCGGAGGCGGCAGGGATGCGAAGCTGCGGCGCGGGGGTGGACGGCCCCGGAGGCGGCGGAGGCGGAACTGTGCGGTGGCGGATCTGTCCGGCCCGGGTCGGACACGTCCGCCTGGCGCGGATTCCGAGGCGGGGCTGGAGCTAGGAGGAGGCTAGGGTTTTTGGGCGAAAAAATGGGCATGGGGACGTTTTTATAGGCACAAGGAGCTAG
>LR738710.1:700691711-700701845 GCA_902687465.1 Secale cereale | reverse complement strand
CGGCGCGGGGGTGGACGGCCCCGGAGGCGGCGGAGGCGGAACTGTGCGGTGGCGGATCTGTCCGGCCCGGGTCGGACACGTCCGCCTGGCGCGGATTCCGAGGCGGGGCTGGAGCTAGGAGGAGGCTAGGGTTTTTGGGCGAAAAAATGGGCATGGGGACGTTTTTATAGGCACAAGGAGCTAGGACACTCCAAATGAGGAGCGGTTTTCGGCCACGCGATCACAATTCGACGACCGAGATGATGGGAAGGGTTGTGCTGGGTTGGTGGGCTGTTGTGGAGGGGGTCTTGGGCCTCAAAGAGGAGGTACTTTTAGCCCACTAGGTTAACCGTTGGAATACCAAACGAACTCCAAACGCGACAAAACTTGACAGGCGGCCTACACGTACCAAAACAACATCGCATGACAAGTCTCACGCCATTACGGAAACGTTACACGGCCAAACACGAAAGAAGGACTCGGGGATGCCACGGGCACGTGTGAGAGCGTCGGAACTCGAAACGGACAACGGGAAGAGACGAGTGGGACCGGATGCAAATGACAACACAAATGCAATGCAATGCACATGACAACATGACATGGATGAAATGCACACACGTACGCGACAAAACGACGAAACTGAAAAGAAAGAAGAACCCAGAACGGAAATGATGAAGCCAAAGTTTATATATTGCCATATAGGGAAAGTGTTACATCCGGGGAATTACATGAAGTCTCCAATAAGTTCTATAGCTGCAAGATGGAGGAGAACAGTTCTACCAGTGAACACTTGCTCAGAATGTCTGGGTACTACAATCAAATGACTCAACTTGGTTGCAAAGTTGACGAAGATAGTGTTATTGATAGAGTTCTTCAATCACTGCCACCAAGCTATAAAGGCTTCGCGATGAACTATAATATGCAAGGGATGCAGAAGACAATTCCCGAGCTCTTCACTATGCTCAAAGTTGCGGAGGTAGAAATCAAAAAGGAGCATCAAGTGTTGATGGTTAACAAGACCACTAGTTTCAAGAAAAATGGCAAGGGAAAGAAGGGGAACTTCAAGAAGAATAGCAAGACAGTTGCTACCCCCGCGAAGAAACCCAAGTCTGGAGCCAAGCCTGAAACTGAGTGCTTCTACTGCAAAGGGACTGGACACTGGAACCGGAACTGCCCCAAGTATTTGGCGGATAAGAAGGATGGCAAAGTGAACAGAGGTATATTTGATATACATGTTACTTATGTGTATCGTACTAATGCTCGTAGTAGCACCTGGGTATTTGATACTGGTTTGGTTGCTAATATTTGTAACTCGAAACAGAGGCTACAGATGAAACGAAGATTAGCTAAGGACGAGGTGACGATGCGCGTGGGAAATGGTTCCAAAGTCGATGTGATCGTCGTCGGCATGCTACCTCTGCATTTACCTTCGGGATTAGTTTTAGACCTAAATAATTGTTATTTGGTGCCAGCGTTAAGCATGAACATTATATATGGATCTTGTTTGTTGCGAGAAGGTTATTCATTTAAATCAGAGAATAATGGTTGTTCTATTTATATGAGTAATATCTTTTATGGTCATGCACCCTTGAAGAGTGGTCTATTCTTGTTGGATCTCGATCGTAGTGATACACATATTCATAATATTGAAGCCGAAAGATGCAAGGTTGATAATGATAGTGCAACTTTTTTGTGGCACTGCCGTTTAGGTCATATTGATGTAAAGCGCATGAAGAAACTCCATGCTGATGGACTTTTGGAATCACTTGATTATGAATCATTTGGTGCTTGCAAACCATGCCTCATGGGCAAGATGACTAAAACTTCGTTCGCGGACCAATAGAGCGAGCAACTGACTTGTTGGAAATCATACATTCTGATGTATGTGGACCGATGAGTGTTGAGGCTCGCGGCGGGTATCGTTATTTTTTGACCTTCACAGATGATTTGAGAAGATATGGGTATATCTACTTGATGAAGCACAAGTCTGAAACATTTGAAAAGTTCAAACAATTTCAGAGTGAAGTAGAGAATCATCGTAAAAAGAAAATAAAGTTTCTATGATCTGATCATGGAGGTGAATATTTGAGTTACGAGTTTGGTCTTCAATTGAAACAATGTGGAATAGTTTCACACCTCATGCCACCTGGAACACCACAGCGTAATGGTGTGTCTGAACGTCGTAACCGTACTTTATTAGATATGGTGAGATCTATGATGTCTCTTACCGATTTACCCCTATCATTTTGGGGTTATGCTTTACATATGCATTCACGTTAAATAGGGCACCATCTAAATCCGTTGAGACAACGCCCTATGAACTGTGGTTTGGCAAGAAACCCAAGTTGTCGTTTCTTAAATTTTGGGGCTGCGATGCTTATTTGAAAAAGCTTCAACCTGATAAGCTCGAACCCAAGTCGGAGAAATATGTCTTCATAGGATACCCAAAGGAAACTGTTGTGTACACCTTCTATCACAGATCCGAAGGCAATATATTAGTTTCTAAGAATTGATCCTTTCTAGAGAAGGAGTTTCTCTCGAAAGAAGTGAGTGGGAGGAAAGTCAACTTGCTGAGGTAATTGTATCTTCTCCCGAATTGGAAAGTAGTACATCACATAAACTAGTTCTAGTGATTCCTACACCAATCAGCGAGGAAGCTAATGATGATGATCATGAAACTTCAGATCAAGTTACCACTGAACCTCGTAGGTCAAACAGAGTGCGTTCCGCACCAGAGTGGTACGGTAACCCGGTTCTGGAAGTCATATTACTAGACCATGATGAACCTACGAACTATGAGGAAGCGATGATGAGCCCATATTCCGCAAAATGGCTTGAGGCCATGAAATCTGAGACGGGATCCATCTATGAGAACAACGTGTGGACTTTGGTTGACTAGCCCGATGATCGGCAAGCCATTGAAAATAAATGGATTTTTAAGAGGAAGACACACGCTGACGCTAATGTTACCATCTACAAAGCTTGACTTGTTGTGAAAGGTTTTCGACAAGTTCAAGGAGTTGACTACGATGAGACTTTCTCACCTGTAGCGATGCTTAAGTCTGTCTGAATCATGTTAGCAATTGCCGCATTTTATGAAATCTGGCAAATGGATGTCAAAACTGCATTCCTTAATGGATACCTCAAAGAGGAGTTGTATATGATGCAACCAAAAGGCTTTCTCGATCCTAAAGGCGCTAACAAAGTGTGCAAGCTCCAGCGATCCATCTATGAACTGGTGCAAGCATCTCGGAGTTGGAATATACGCTTTGATGAGGTGATCAAAGCATATGGTTTTATACAGACTTTTGGAGAAGCCTGTATTTACAAGAAAGTGAGTGGGAGCTCTGTAGCATTTCTGATATTATATGTGGATGACATATTGTTGATTGGAAATGATATAGAATTTCTGGATGGCATAAAAGGATACTTGAATAAGAATTTTTCAATGAAAGACCTCGGTGAAGCTGCTTATATACTGGGCATCAAGATCTTAGAGATAGATCAAGATGCTTAATTGGACTTTCACAAAGCACATACCTTGATAAAGTTTTGACGAAGTTCAAAATGGATCAGTCAAAGAAAGGGTTATTGCCTGTGTTACAAGGTGTGAAGTTGAGTAAGACTCAATGCCCGACCACTTCAGAAGATAGAGAGAAAATGAAAGTCATTCCCGATACCTCAGCCATAGGATCTATCATGTATGCAATGTTGTGTACCAGACCTGATGTGTGCCTTGCTATAAGTTTAGCAGGGAGGTACCAAAGTAATCCGGGAATGGATCACTGGACAGCGGTCAAGAACATCCTAAAGTACGTGAAATGGACAAAGGATATGTTTCTCGTTTATGGAGGTGACAAAGAGCTCATCGTAAACGGTTACATCGATTCCAGCTTTGACACTGATCCGAATGACTCTAAGTCACAAACCGGATATGTATTTTTATTGAACGGTGGAGCTGTCAGTTGGCGCAGTTCCAAGAAGAGCATCGTAGCTGGATCTACGTGTGAAGCAGAGTACATAGCTGCTTCAGAAGCAGCAAATGAAGGAGTCTGGATGAAGGAGTTCATATCCAATCTAGGTGTAATACCTAGTGCATCGGGTCCAATGAAAATCTTTTGTGACAACACTGGAGCAATAGACTTGGCGAAGAAATCCAGGTTTCACAAGAGAACCAAGCACATCAAGAGATGCTTCAATTCCATCCGCGATCAAGTCAAGGAGGGAGACATAGACATTTGCAAGATACATACTGATCTGAATGTCGCAGACCTGTTGACCAAGCCTCTTCCACGAGCAAAACATGATCAGCACCGAGACTCCATGGGTGTTAGAATCATTACTATGTAATCTAGATTATTGACTCTAGTGCACGTGGGAGAATGAAGGAAATATGCCCTAGAGGCAATAATAAAGTTGTTATTTATATTTCCTTATATATCATGATAAATATCTTTTATTCATGCTAGAATTGTATTAACCAAAAACTTGATACATGTGTGAATACATAGACGAAACAGAGTGTCCCTAGTAAGCATCTACTAGACTAGCTCGTTAATCAAAGATGGTTATGTTTCCTAACCATAGACATGAGTTGTTATTTCATCAACGGGATCACATCATTAGGAGAATGATGTGATGGACAAGGCCCATCCATTAGCTTAGCAACCTGATCATTTAGTTTTTCTGCTATTGCTTTCTTCATGACTTATACATGTTCCTATGACTATGAGATTATGCAACTCCCGAATACCGGAGGAACACCTTGTGCTATAAAACATCACAACCTAACTGGGTGATTATAAAGATGCTCTACAGGTGTCTCCGAAGGTGTTTGTGGTGTTGGCATAGATCGAGAATAGGATTTGTCACTCCGAGTGTCGGAGAGGTATCTCTGGGCCCTCTCGGTAATACACATCGTAATAAGCCTTGCAAGCAAATGACTAATGAGTTGGTCACAAGATGATGTATTATGGAACGAGTAAAGAGACTTGCCGATGACAAGATTGAACTAGGTATGATGATACCGACGATCGAATCTCGGGCAAGTAACATACCGCTGACAAAAGGAACAACGTATGTTGTTATGCGGTTTGACCGATAAAGATCTTCGTAGAATATGTGGGAGCCAATATGAACATCTAGGTTTCGCTATTGGTTATTGACCGCTTAACGTTTGATGACGATCGGTATTATGAGTTTATATGTTTTGATGTACCGAAGGTAGTTCGGAGTCCCGTATGTGATCACGAACATGACGAGGAGTCTCGAAATGGTCGATACATAAAGATATATATATTGGAAGGTTATATTCGGACACCGAAAGTGTTCCGGGGGTCACCAGATAAATATCGGAGTGCCAGGAGGTTGCCGGAACCCCCTGGGGGGTATATGGGCCTTGATGGGCCTTAAGGGAGAGAAAGAGGGCTAGCTAGGGCTGGGCTGCGCGCCTCCCAAGCCTAGTCCGAGTTGGACTAGGGGGGAGGGGCGGCGCCCCCTCCTTTCCTTCTCCTCCTCTCATTCCCTTCCCCCTCTCCTACTCCTACTAGGAAAAGGAGCAGTCCTACTCCTAGTGGGAGTATGACTCCCCTTCTTGGCCCGCCCCCTCCTTGGCCGCCTCCTCCTCCCTCCCTCCTTTCTATACATGGGGAGGGGGTACCCCATAGACACACAAGTTGATTTGCAAGCCGTATGCGGTGCCCCTCTGCATAGTTACACACCTCGGTCATATCGTTGCAGTGCTTAGACGAAGCCCTGCGCCGGTAACTTCATCATCACCGTCACCACGCCGTCGTGCTGACGAAACTCTTCCACGACTCTCAACTGGATCAAGAGTTTGTGGGACGTCATCGAGCTGAACGTGTGCTGAACGCGGAGGTGTCGTACGTTCGATACTTGGATCAGTTCGATCGCGAAGACGTTCGACTACATCAACCGCGTCACTAGACGCTTCCACTTTCGGTCTACGAGGGTACATGGATAGACTCTCCCCGCTCATTGCTATGCTTCTCCTAGATAGATCTTGCGTGATCATAGGATTTTTTTTTGAAATACTATGTTCCCCAACACGGGGGTATTCCTCTTTTTCTATAAAAAATCAAATACACATAGATGTGTGAGTCGGAGTGAAGGAAATATGCCCTAGAGGCAATAATAAAGATGTTATTTGTATTTCCTTATATCATGATAAATGTCTTTTATTCATGCTAGAATTGTATTAACCGGAAACTTAGTACATGTGTGGATACATAGACAAAACAGTATGTCCCTAGTATGCCTCTACTAGACTAGCTCATTGATCAAAGATGGCTATGTTTCCTAGCCATAGACATGAGTTGTCATTTGATCAACGGGATCACATCATTAGGAGAATGATGTGATGGACTAGACCCATCCGTTAGCATAGCACTATGATCGTTTAGTTTTACTGCTATTGCTTTCTTCATGACTTATACATGTTCCTATGACTATGAGATTATGCAACTCATGAATGCCGTAGGAACACCTTGTGTGCTATCAAACGTCACAACGTAACTGGGTGATCATAAAGATTCTCTACAGGTGTCTCCGAAAGTATTCGTGGTGTTGGCATAGATCAAGATTAGGATTTGTCACTCCGAATGTCGGAGAGGTATCTCTGGGCCCTCTCGGTAACACACATCACAATAAGCCTTGCAAGCAAAAGACTAATGAGTTAGTCACAAGATGATGTGTTACGGAATGAGTAAAGAGACTTGCCGGTAACGAGATTGAACTAGGTATAGAGATACCGACGATCGAATCTCGGGCAAGTAACATACCGATGACAAAAGGAACAACGTATGTTGTTATGCGGTTTGACCGATAAAGATCTTCGTAGAATATGTAGGAGCCAATATGAGCATCCAGGTTCCGCTATTGGTTATTGACCAGAAATGAGTCTCGGTCATGTCTACATGGTTCTCGAACCCGTAGGGTCCGCACGCTTAACGTTTGATGACGATCGGTATTATGAGTTTATGAGTTTGGATGTACCGAAGGTAGTTCGGAGTCCCGGATGAGATCACGGACATGACGAGGAGTCTCGGAATGTCCGGGACATAAAGATTGATATATTGGACGACTATATTCGGACACCGAAAGTGTTCTGGAAAGTTTCGGAATTTACCGGAGTGCCGGGAGGGTTACCGAAACCCCCCGGGGGAATGGTGGGCCCTGGTGGGCCATAGGGGAGAGAGAGGGCAGCAGCCAGGAGGTGGCGCGCCCCCTCCCAAGGAGGAGTCCGAATAGGACAAGGGGAGGGGGCGCGGCCCCTCTTTCCCTCTCCCTCTCCCTCTCTTTCCTTCCCCCTTCTTCCTTCTTTGGTAGTTCCTACTAGGAATAGGATTGCAATCCTATTCCTAGTAGGATTGCAGCCCTAGCCGCACCATAGGAGGCCGGCCGGCCCTCCCCCCTTGCTCCTTTATATACGGGGGCAGGCGGGCACCCAAAGACACACAAGTTGAATTGTTCTAGCCGTGTGCGGTGCCCCCCTCCACAGAAACACACCTCGGTCATACCGTCGCAGTGCTTAGGCGAAGCCCTGCGCCGGTAGATACATCATATCCGTCACCACGCCGTCATGCTGACAAAACTCTCCCGTGAAGCTCAGCTGGATCAAGAGCTCGTGGGACGTCATCAAGCTGAACGTGTGCTGAACGCGGAGGTGCCGTACGTTCGGTACTTGATCGGTTGGATCGAGAAGAAGTTCGACTACATCAACCGCGTCACTTGACGCTTCCGCTTCCGGTCTACGAGGGTACGTAGACACACTCTTCCCTCTCGTTGCTAAGCATCTGGTAGATAGATCTTGCGTGATCGTAGGAAAATTTTAAAATACTACGTTCCCCAACAGTGGCATCATGAGCCAGGTCTATGCGTAGATGATATGCACGAGTAGAACACAATGGGTTGTGGGTGATACTAGTCATACTGCTTACCAGCATGTCATACTTTGCTTCGGCGGTATTGTGAGATGAAGCGGCCCGGACCGACATTACGCGTACGCTTACGCGAGACTGGTTTCACCGTTACGAGCACTCGTTGCTTAAAGGTGACTGGCGGGTGTTTGTCTCTCTCACTTTAGCTGATTCAAGTGTGGCTACGCCCGGTCCTTGTGAAGGTTAAACAGCACATACTTGACGAAACATCGTTGTGGTTATGTATGCGTAGGTAAGAACGGTTCTTGCTAAGCCCGTAGCAGCCACGTAAAACTTGCAACAACAAAGTAGAGGACGTCTAACTTGTTTTTGCAGGGCATGTTGTGATGTGATATGGTCAAGACATGATGAGTTATACGGTGTTGTATGAGATGATCATGTTTTGTAATGTTATCGGCAACTGGCAGGAGCCATATGGTTGTCGCTTTATTGTATGAAATACAATTGCCATGTAATTGCTTTACTTTATCACTAAGCGGTAGCGATAGTCGTAGAAGCAATAGTTGGCGAGACGACAACGATGCTACGATGGAGATCAAGGTGTCGCGCCGGTGATGAAGGTGATCATGACGGTGCATTGGAGATGGAGATCAAAAGCACAAGATGATGATGGCCATATCATGTCACATATTTTTGATTGCATGTGATGTTTATCTTATTATGCTTCTTATTTTGCTTAGAACGACGGTAGCATTATAAGATGATCCCTTACTAAATTTCAAGGTATAAGTGTTCTCCCTGAGTATGCACCGTTGCAAAAGTTCGTCGTGCCGAGACACCACGTGATGATCGGGTGTGATAAGCTCTACGTTCAAATACAACGGGTGTAAGCCAGTTTTGCACACGCAGAATACTCAGGTTAAACTTGACGAGCCTAGCATATGCAGATATGGCCTCAGAACACTGGAGACAGAAAGGTCGAGCGTGAATCATATAGTAGATATGATCAACATAAGATGTTCACCATTGAAACTACTCCATCTCACGTGATGATCGGACATGGTTTAGTTGATTTGGATCACGTGATCTTTTAGATGACCGAAGGGATGTCTATCTAAGTGGGAGTTCTTTAATTAATATGATTAAATTGAACTTTAATTTATCATGAACTTAGTCTTGATAGTTTTTGCATATCTATGTTGTTGTAGATCAATGGCCCGTGCTACCGTTCCTTTGAATTTTAATGCATTCCTAGAGAAAGCTAAGTTGAAAGATGATGGTAGCAATTACACGGACTGGGTCCGTAACTTGAGGATTATCATCATTGCTGCACATAAGAATTATGTCCTTGAAGCACCGCTAGGTGACAAGCCCCCTCCCGCTAATGTAGACGCTTTGAACGTCTGGCAGTCGCGGTCTGATGACTACACGATAGTTCAGTGTGCCATGCTTTACGGCTTAGAACCGGGACTTCAACGACGTTTTGAACGTCATGGACCATATGAGATGTTCCAAGAGTTGAAGTTAATATTTCACGCAAATGCCCGGATTGAGAAATATGAGATTTCCAATAAGTTCTATAGCTGCAAGATGGAGGAGAATAGTTCTATCAGTGAACACTTCCTCAGAATGTCTGGGTACTACAATCATATGACTCAACTTGGTTGCAAAGTTGACGAGGATAGTGTTATTGATAGAGTTCTTCAATCACTGCCACCAAGCTATAAAGGCTTCGTGATGAACTATAATATGCAAGGGATGCGAAAGACAATTCCTGAGCTCTTCGCTATGCTCAAAGCTGCGGAGGTAGAAATCAAAAAGGAGCATCAAGTGTTGATGGTTAACAAGACCACTAGTTTCAAGAAAAAGGGCAAGGGAAAGAAGGGGAACTTCAAGAAGAATAGCAAGACAGTTGCTACTCCCACGAAGAAACCCAAGTCTGGAGCCAAGCCTGAAACTGAGTGCTTCTACTGCAAGGGGAATGGACACTGGAAGCGGAACTGCCCCAAGTATTTGGCGGATAAGAAGGATGGCAAGGTGAACAAAGGTATATGTGATATACATGTTATTGATGTGTACCTTACTAATGCTCGTAGTAGTACCTGGGTATTTGATACCGGTTCGGTTGCTAATATTTGTAACTCGAAACAGGGACTACGGATTAAACGAAGATTGGCTAAGGACGAGGTGACGATGCGTGTGGGAAATGGTTCCAAAGTCGATGTGATCGCCGTCGGCACGCTACCTCTACATCTAC
>LR738710.1:700639431-700691701 GCA_902687465.1 Secale cereale | reverse complement strand
GGTTATTCATTTAAATCAGAGAATAATGGTTGTTCTATTTTTATGAATAATATCTTTTATGGTCATGCACCCTTGAAGAGTGGTCTATTCTTATTGGATCTCGATTGTAGTGATACACATATTCATAATATTGAAACCAAAAGATGCAAGGTTAATAATGATAGTGCAACTTATTTGTGGCACTGCCGTTTAGGTCATATTGGTGTAAAACGCATGAAGAAACTCCATAGTGATGGACTTTTGGAATCACTTGATTATGAATCACTTGGTGCTTGCGAACCATGCCTCATGGGCAAGATGACTAAAACTCCGTTCTCCGGAACTATGGAGCGAGCAACAGATTTGTTGGAAATCATACATACTGATGTATGTGGGCCAATGAGTGTTGAAGCTCGCGGCGGGTATCGTTATTTTCTGACCTTCACTGATGATTTGAGCAGATATGGGCATATCTACTTAATGAAGCACAAGTTTGAAACATTTGAAAAGTTCAAAGAATTTCAGAGTGAAGTAGAGAATCATCGTAACAAGAAAATAAAATTCCTACGATCTGATCGTGGAGGAGAATATTTGAGTTACGAGTTTGGTCTTCATTTAAAACAATGTGGAATAGTTTCACAGCTCACGCCACCCGGAACACCACAGTGTAATGGTGTGTCTGAACGTCGTAATCGTACTTTATTGGATATGGTGCGGTCTATGATGTCTCTTACCGATTTACCGCTATCGTTTTGGGGTTATGCTTTAGAGACAACTGCATTCACGTTAAATAGGGCACCATCTAAATCCGTTGATACGACACCTTATGAACTATGGTTTGGCAAGAAACCAAAGTTGTCGTTTCTTAAAGTTTGGGGCTGCGATGCTTATGTGAAAAAGCTTCAACCTGATAAGCTCGAACCCAAGTCGGAGAAATGTGTCTTCATAGGATACCCAAAAGAGACTGTTCGGTACAAGTTCTATCACAGATCCGAAGGCAAGGTATTCGTTGCTAAGAATGGATCCTTTCTAGAGAAGGAGTTTCTCTCGAAAGAAGTGAGTGGGAGGAAAGTAGAACTTGATGAGGTAATTGTACCTTCTCCCGAATTGGAAAGTAGTACATCACAGAAAATTGTTCCAGTGATTCCTACACCAATCAGTGAGGAAGTTAATGATATTGATCATGAAACTTCGGATCAAGTTTCTACTGAACGTCGTAGATCAACCAGAGTACGTTCCGCACCAGAGTGGTACGGCAACCCAGTTCTGGAAATCATGTTACTAGACCATGATGAACCTACGAACTATGAGGAAGCGATGATGAGCCCAGATTCCGCAAAATGGCTTGAAGCCATGAAATCTGAGATGGGATCCATGTATGAGAACAAAGTGTGGACTTTGGTTGACTTGCCCGATGATCGGCAGGTCATCAAAAATAAATGGATCTTCAAGAGGAAGACCGACGCAGACGGTAATGTTACTGTTTACAAAGCTGGACTTGTTGCGAAAGGGTTTCGACAAGTTCAAGGAGTTGACTACGATGAGACTTTCTCACCTGTAGCGATGCTTAAGTCTGTCCGAATCATGTTAGCAATTGCCGCATTTTATGATTATGAAATCTGGCAAATGGATGTCAAAACTGCATTCCTGAATGGATATCTCAAAGAAGAGTTGTATATGATGCAACCAGAAGGTTTTGTCGATCCGAAAGGTGCTAACAAAGTGTGCAAGCTCCAGCGATCCATCTATGGACTGGTGCAAGCATCTCGGAGTTGGAATATACGCTTTGATGAGGTGATCAAAGCATATGGTTTTATACAGACTTTTGGAGAAGCCTGTATTTACAAGAAAGTGAGTGGGAGCTCTGTAGCATTTCTAATATTATATGTAGATGACATATTATTGATTGGAAATGATATAGAATTTCTGGATAGCATAAAAGGATACTTGAATAAGAATTTTTCAATGAAAGACCTCGGTGAAGCTGCTTATATATTAGGCATCAAGATCTATAGAGATAGATCAAGACGCTTAATTGGACTTTCACAAAGCACATACCTTGATAAGATTTTGAAGAAGTTCAAAATGGATCAGTCTAAGAAAGGGTTCTTGCCTGTATTACAAGGTATGAAGTTGAGTAAGACTCAATGCTCGACCACTGCAGAAGACAGAGAGAAAATGAAAGTCATTCCCTATGCCTCAGCCATAGGATGATGATCATCACTTTGTAATCTAGATTATTGACTCTAGTTCAAGTGGGAGACTGAAGGAAATATGCCCTAGAGGCAATAATAAAGATGTTATTTGTATTTCCTTATATCATGATAAATGTCTTTTATTCATGCTAGAATTGTATTAACCGGAAACTTAGTACATGTGTGGATACATAGACAAAACAGTATGTCCCTAGTATGCCTCTACTAGAATAGCTCATTGATCAAAGATGGCTATGTTTCCTATCCATAGACATGAGTTGTCATTTGATCAACGGGATCACATCATTAGGAGAATGATGTGATGGACTAGACCCATCCGTTAGCATAGCACTATGATCGTTTAGTTTTACTGCTATTGCTTTCTTCATGACTTATACATGTTCCTATGACTATGAGATTATGCAACTCCCGAATGCTGTAGGAACACCTTGTGTGCTATCAAACGTCACAACGTAACTGGGTGATCATAAAGATGCTCTACAAGTGTCTCCGAAAGTATTCGTGGTGTTGGCATAGATCAAGATTAGGATTTGTCACTCCGAATGTCGGAGAGGTATCTCTGGGCCCTCTCGGTAACACACATCACAATAAGCCTTGCAAGCAAAAGACTAATGAGTTAGTCACGATATGATGTGTTACGGAACGAGTAAAGAGACTTGCCGGTAACGAGATTGAACTAGGTATAGAGATACCGACGATCGAATCTCGGGCAAGTAACATACCGATGACAAAAGGAAAAATGTATGTTGTTATGCGGTTTGACCGATAAAGATCTTCGTAGAATATGTAGGAGCCAATATGAGCATCCAGGTTCCGCTATTGGTTATTGACCGGAAATGAGTCTCGGTCATGTCTACATGGTTCTCGAACCCGTAGGGTCCGCACGCTTAACGTTTGATGACGATCGGTATTATGAGTTTATGAGTTTGGACGTACCGAAGGTAGTTCGGAGTCCCGGATGAGATCACGGACATGACGAGGAGTCTCGGAATGTCCGAGACATAAAGATTGATATATTGGACGACTATATTCGGACACCGGAAGTGTTCTGGAAAGTTTCGGAATTTACCAGAGTGCCGAGGGGGTTACCGGAACCCCCCGAGGGAATGGTGGGCCCTGGTGGGCCATAGGGGAGAGAGAGGGCAGCAGCCAGGAGGTGGTGCGCCCCCTCCCAAGGAGGAGTCTGAATAGGACAAGGGGAGGGGGGCGCGGCCCCTCTTTCCCTCTCCCTCTCCCTCTCTTTCCTTCCCCCTTCTTCCTTCTTTGGTAGTTCCTACTAGGAATAGGATTGCAATCCTATTCCTAGTAGGATTGCAGCCCTAGCCGCACCATAGGAGGCCGGCCGGCCCTCCCCCCTTGCTCCTTTATATACGGGGGCAGGGGGCACCCAAAGACACACAAGTTGAATTGTTCTAGCCGCGTGCGGTGCCCCCCTCCACAGAAACACACCTCGGTCATACCGTCGCAGTGCTTAGGCGAAGCCCTGCGCCGGTAGATACATCATATCCGTCACCACGCCGTCGTGCTGACGAAACTCTCCCGTGAAGCTCAGCTGGATCAAGAGCTCGTGGGATGTCATCAAGCTGAACGTGTGCTGAACGCGGAGGTGCCGTATGTTCGGTACTTGATCGGTTGGATCGAGAAGAAGTTCGACTACATCAACCGCGTCACTTGACGCCTCCGCTTCCGGTCTACGAGGGTACGTAGACACACTCTTCCCTCTCGTTGCTATGCATCTGGTAGATAGATCTTGCGTGATCGTAGGAAAATTTTAAAATACTATGTTCCCCAACACGGAGATGAAGAACAAAGAGGCTGAGTATCCTCCAGTAAGCAGCCGCAGACGCCTTATCAATGGTGCCACTCTTCTTTCCTATGCTCTTGAGAGCCTTCTTCATCTTTTTTATCTTGCCCGTAGAAACCTCCTCCGCTAGGAGGCAAGCTATAACCTTGCAAGACCCAGGACAAGCTTCCTCCAAAGAGGCAAGCAAGCCGCCAAGCTTTTTCATGAAGACCACCTCATGAATACGTGCCCACATAGCGTCGCGGTCAAATATGGGCGACCGAATGGGCTTCGGCACCTCAGAATTAGGTGCCAGAGCACCTACCTCATCAACCTCGGCACCCATGGTCACCACCTGGTCAACAACCTCAGGAGAGAGAGCGATAGCAATGCACAAACCTCCACGGTCTGCAAAGGCGAGCGGCTGACTGGGCTCCAACGATGGCGGTGAGGTCGTAGTCAGCATCGCCAAGTCCCCTCCAAGCGACCCCATCTCCTTAGGAAGCACCATTGAAATAGGAGAAGTGGGCTCCCCACAAAGCTTCTGCAACTCATGCATAATATGTAGCACTGGAGCCACGACCTCGATAACGGCATCACTCCCAAAAGCAATCAACACGGCAGGTAGCGGCAACCGACATGATGTAGCACGAGGAGAGATATCTCCATACATGGCTGCTTCCCCATTGACAAAACCAACCTGGATCTCAGGCAGCAGGGACACATCAGACGTTACCCTAGTCTGACGCTCAAGCTGTGAAGACACATCCGACACCACCTCTAGTTTGGAGAGAGTGGCCTCCGCCCTCACCAAAACACTCCTGACTTGTGCAAGGCAGTCACGAAGCTCAACGCGAAGCAGCCCAGTCTCCCCCACCAACCCGACGTGCTGAGCCGAGACAAGCTGGAATTGCACGTCTGTCACAGAGACATCACCGGTGGATGTAGGTGATGGGGCAGGACATTGTGGCGGCAAAGCTAGGTGGACATGCTTATTAGCACGGCAGAAGCGGGCGATGTGGCCAGATCGAAGGCAATCCGTGCATCGGATTGGATCCCTGCAGGAGTGTGCATTGTGACCTCGACAGAGGCATCGAAAACACCTGTCTCTCAGACACGCCAGAGGGGGACGCCGCATATTGATAGTAGGGCGACGGAAAGCAACCGAAGTCGAGCGGTGCCCCCTCGAGACAAGCTGCCAGCCCCCAACGCATTCCCACATGGAGCTTGACACACAGGGGCTGCCGGCGATGACTCGCAGTTGAAACATCCACGCCAATCTCCTCAACCAGGACGCACCGAAGGCGCATGCACAACGAGTCTATCCGCAACACTAGCTGATGGGGAACGTTGCATGGAAAACAAAATAATTCTACGCACACGCAATGATCAATCCATGGACATGCATAGCAACGAGGGGAGAGTGTGTCTACGTACCCTCATAGACCGTAAGTGGAAGCGTTTCACAACGTGCTTGATGTAGTCGAACTTCTTCGCGCTTCAACCGATCAAGTATCAAATGCACGGCACCTCCGTGTTCTGCACACGTTCAGCTCGGTGACGTCTCTTGCCTTCTTCATCCAGCAATATGTCGAGGTAGTAGATGAGTTCCGTCAGCACGATGGCGTGGTGACGGTGGCGGTGAAGTGATCTCCGCAGGGCTTCGCCTAAGCACTACGAAAATATGACCGAGGACATGCATGAACCGTGGAGGGGGGGCGCCGCACACGGCTAGGCAATTGTCTGGGGTGTGCTAGACAATTGTCTGGGCACACCCCACATATATATAGGTGGAAGGGAGAGGGGAGGCAGCCAGGGTGCGCCCCAAGTAGGATCTGAATCCTACTTGGGGTTTCCCCAAGTGGCGCCCCCTACCTTATTTCACCAGAGAAGAAAGGGAAGGGGGAAGAGAGAAAGGAAAGGGGGGCCGAACCCCATTTTTCCTTCTTCCAATTCGGCCTCCTACCATAGGGGGGTGCACCACCCCTTGTGGGCTGGTGTGCTCCCCTCTAATGGCCCATATGGCCCATATATTCCCCCAGGGTTCCGCTAACCCCTCCGGTACTCCGATAAATACCCGATACACTTCGGAACACTTTCGGTGTCCGAATACTATTGTCCTATATATAAATATTTAACTCTCGACCATTTCGAGACTCCTTGTCATGCCAGTGATCATATTCGGGACTCCGAACAACATTCGGTCACCAAATCACATAACTCATATAATACTATATCATCAACAAACGTTAAGCGTGCGGACCCTACGGGTTCGAGAACTATATAGACATGACCGAGACACCTCTCTGGTCAATAACCAATAGCGGAACATTGATGCCCATATTGGCTCATACATATTCTATGAAGATCTTTATCGGTCGAACCGTTATGACAACATAAACAATTCCCTTTGTCCGTCCGTATGTTACTTGCCCAAGATTCGATCGTTGGTATCTCTATACCTAGTTCAATCTCGTTACTGGAAGTCTCTCTACTCGTTCCATAATACATCATCCTGTGACTAACTCATTAGGCATTTGCTTGCAAGGCTTATTATGATGTGCATTACCAAGAGGGCCCAGAGATACCTCTCCGATACTCGGAGTGACAAATCCTAATCTCGATTCACGCCAACCCACCAAAACAACTTCGGAGATACCTGTAGAGCATCTTTATAATCACCCAGTTACGTTGTGACGTTTGATAGCACAAAAGGTATTCCTTCGGTATTCGGGAGTTGCATGATCTCATAGTCAAAGGAATGTGTATTTGACATACATGAAAGCAGTAACAACAAATTGTACAATCAAATGCTAAGCTAACAGATGGGTCTTGTCCATCACATCATTCTCATAATGATGTGATCTCGTTATCAAATGACAACTCATGTCCATGGTTAGGAAATCTTAACCATCTTTGATTAACGAGCCAGTCTAGTAGAGGCTTACTAGGTACACGATATTTGTTTATGTATTCACACATGTATTTAGGTTTCCGGTCAATACAATTCTAGCATGAATAATAAACCTTTATCATGATTAAGGAAATATAATAATAACCATTTTATTATTTCCTCTAAGGCATATTTCCATCAGTCTCCCACTTGCACTAGAGTCAGTAATCTAGTTCACATCCCCATGTGATTAACACCCAAAGAGTTTACTAGAGTCAATAATCTAGTTCACATTGCCATGTGATTAACGCCCATAGTTCACATCACCACGTGATTAACATCCAAAGAGTTTACTAGAGTCAATAATCTAGTTCACGTCGTTTATGTGATTAACACTCCAAGGTATGATCATGTTTTGCTTGTGAGAGAGTTTTTAGTCAACGGGTCTGCAACATTCAGATCCGTGTGTACTTTACAAATTTCTATGTCTACAATGCTCTGCATAGAGCTACCCTAGCTAATTGCTCCTACGTTCAATATGCATCTAGAGTCATCTGGATTAGTGTCAAAGCTTGCATCGGCATAACCCTTTACGATGAACTCTTTATCACCTCCATAACCGAGAAACATTTCCTTATTCCTCTAAGGATAATTTTGACCGCTATCTAGTGATCCACTCCTGGATCAATCTTGTACCCCCTTGTGGGACATGTGGCAAGGCACACATTAGGTCTGGTACACAGCATGACATGCTTTATAGAACCTACGGCTGACGCATAGGGAATGACTTTGATTCTCTCTATATTTTTCTGCCGTGGTCGGGCTTTGAGTCTTACTCAACTTCATACCTTACAACTCAGGCAAGAACTCCTTTGACTGATCCATGTTGAACTCCTTCAAAATCTTATCAAGGTATGTACTCATTGAAAGTCTTATCAAGCGTCTTGATCTATCTCTATGGATCTTGATGCCCAATATGTAAGTAGCTTCACCGAGGTCTTTCATTGAAAAATTCTTATTCAAGTATCCTTTTATGCTATCCAGAAATTCTACATCATTTCCAATCAATAATATGTCATCCACATATAATATCAGAAATGCTACAGAGCTCCCACTCACGTTCTTGTAAATACAGGCTTCAGCGCAAGTCTGTATAAAACCATATGCTTTGATCACCTCATCAAAGCGTATACTCCAACTCCCAGATGCTTGCACCAGTCCATAGATGGATCGCTGGAGCTTGCACACTTTGTTAGCACCTTTAGGACTGACAAAACCTTCGGGTACATCATATACAACTCTTCTTTAAGAAATCCATTAAGGAATGCAGTTTTGACATCCATTTGCCAGATTTAATAAAATGTGGCAATTGCTAATATGATTCCGACAGACTTAAGCATTGCTACGAGTGAAAAAATCTCATCGTAGTCAACACCTTGAACTTGTCGAAAACCTTTTGCAAAAAGTCGAGCTTTGTAGACAGTGATATTACCATCAGCGTCTGTCTTCCTCTTGAAGATGCATTTATTCTTAATGGCTTGCCGATCATCGGGCAACTCCACCAAAGTCCACACTTTGTTCTCATACATGGATCCTATCTCAGATTTCATGGCCTCAAGCCATTTATTGGAATCTGGGCTCATCATAGCTTCTTCATAGTTTGAAGGTTCGCTGTTGTCTAACAACATGACTTCCAGGACAGAGTTACCATACCACTCTGGTGCGGTACGTGTTCTGGTCGACCTTCGAGGTTTGTTAGTAACTTGATCCAAAGTTTCATGATCATTATCATTAGCTTCTTCTCTATTTGGTGCAGGCATCACGAGAACAGTTTTTTCTGATGATCTACTTTCCAATTCGAGGGAAGGTATAATTACCTCATCAAGTTCTACTTTCCTCTCACTCACTTCTTTTTAGAGAAACTCTTTCTGTAGAAAGGACCCATTCTTCGCAACATAAAATCTTGCCTTCGGATCAGTGGTAGAAGGTGTACCCAATAGTTTCTTTTGGGTATCCTATGAAGATGCACGTCTCCGATTTGGGTTCGAGCTTATCAGGCTGAAGCTTTTTCACATAAGCAGCGCAACCCCAAACTTTAAGAAACGACAGCTTTGGTTTCTTACCAAACCATAGTTCATACAATGACGTCTCAACGGATTTATATGGTGCCCTATTTAACGTGAATGCAACTGTCTCTAATGCATAACCCCAAAACCACAAAGGCAAATCGGTAAGAGACATCATAGAACGCACCATATCCAATAGAGTACGGCTAAGATGTTCATACACACCATTACGATGTGGTGTTCCAGGTGGCGTGAGCTGTGAAACTATTCCACATTGTTTCAAATGAAGACCAAACTCGTAACTCAAATATTCACCTCCACGGTCAGATCGTAGAAACTTTATTTTCTTGTTACGATGATTCTCTACTTCACTATGAAATTATCTGAACATTTCAAATGTTTCAGACTTGTGTTTCAGCAAGTAGATATATCCATATCTACTCAAATCATCTGTGAAGGTGAGAAAATAACGATACCCGCCGCGTGCTTCAACACTCATCGAACCACATACATCGGTATGTATTATTTCCAATAAGTCATTAGCTCGCTCCATTGTTTCGGAGAACGGAGTTTTAGTCATCTTGCCCATGAGGCATGGTTCACAAGTATCAAATGATTCATAATCAAGTGATTCCAAAAGCCCATCAACATGGAGTCTCTTCATGCGCTTTAAACCAATATGACCTAAATGGCAGTGCCACAAGTATGTTATACTATTATTATCAACTCTGCATCTTTTGGCTTCAATATTAGGAATATGTGTATTACTATGATCGAGATTCAATAAACTATTTAGCTTGGGTGTATGACCATAGAAGGTTATACTCATGTAAACAGAATAACAATTATTCTCTGACTTAGATGAATAATTGTATTGCAATAAACACGATCCAATCTTGTTCATGCTCAACGCAAACACCAATTAACATTTATTTATGTTTAACACTAATCCCGAAAGTATAGGGAGTGTGCGATGTTTATATCAATCTTGGAACTACTTCAAACACACATCGTCACCTCACCCTCAAGCTCAACTAGTCTCCGTTTATTCAGCAACTCCTATTTCGAGTTACTTTAGCAACCAAGCAAGTATCAAATACCCAGAGGCTACTACGAGCACTAGTAAGGTACACATCAATAACATGTATATCAAATATACCCAGGCACGGATCTAAGGGGGAACGAGGGGAGGCTAGACCCCCCCTCAATGAATTGTTCTTCTTCAATGGTAGTAGCTATTTTAGCCAAAATTTCCTACAACATCAAAGCTTTGCCCCCTCCATGAGCAGACTCGCCCCCTCCATGCATTCATCCTGGCTCCGTCCCTGAATATACCTTTGTTCACTTTTGCCATCCTTCTTATCCGCCAAATATTTGGGGTAGTTTCGCTTCTAGTGACCATTTCCTTTGCAGTAAAAGCACTCAGTTTTAGGCGGTCTAGCTTTGGGCTTCTTCTCAGGAGTGACAACTTGCTTGCCATTTGATGGCTTCTCGCCCCTCGTTGGTTACCCCAAGTGGAAGGTTGAGATGGAGCATAGAGGCAAATTTCCCTTGGCAAAGGTACCAAGGATCGAATCCCGTGAGACTCCGAGGGTTGACAAGTAGGTGTCAACGGCGCCAGAAACTTAGCAGTTGACGGGACCTGCACACAGATACAGATAACTTTGCTCCCAACGAGTACAGAGAGGTTGTCAATCCCTCCGGCCTTGTTGTTTACAAAGGATCAAACACAACAGATAATAATGATAGCTATGACTGCAACTAGGAAATAAAAACAGGAAGTAAATAGAAGGTGTGATCAGCGGTGGTAATATGGACCGGGGTCCCATGATGTTCACTAGTGATGTCTCTCTCCCAAAAGACGATAAAACAGCAAAGCGAGGTAAACAAATTACAGCTGGGCAATTGACAGGATTATGTGCGCAAACCAATGCTAACTATGCTGCAAAGAAAGGTAGAGGCTCAAAAGCATGGGCGGTACGCCAAGGCAAGTAGACCGAAATCCATCTGCATCTACTACTAATCATCCACCTTGAGATATCTATCCAGAACATCTCGCTGGTATTAAGTTGTGAATCCCACCCAAAGTGTAAACTCAAAGCAACAGACAACTGCATTAAAAGAACTTTGCGTAAAGTAAACAATCCTTGCACCCGCAAGTACAAGCACCGTTGTTTTCTCCCTTGTGGCAATAGCACATCCCCTAGACTCATGTTTCTCTCACTCAAGCTAGTCATCGGGGGGCATGAACCCACAATCAAGCATAGCGCTCCCTCTTGGAGTTACTACCTACTACTCGGCCAAAGCAATAAACAGCAACGAAGAACATGCAAGAATTACTCAAGAACAAAGATATAAAAGAGGTGAATCAAATATATTACTCAAACACAATCTGAACATAGTCTCATAATCCATCAGATCCCAGCAAACTCAGCAAAGCAACAGCAGAAAGATTACATATGTGCCTCGATCATGTAGGGCAGCTCACGAGGTCTAAACCATGAAGAGCAAAGAGGGGATGAGAACATCACATAGCTACTGATCATGGACCCATGGTCCAAGGTGGACTACTCACGACTCATCCGGGAAGCGTCCATGGTGGTGGAGAAGCTCCCGGTGGTGGTTCTCCCCTCCGGCAGGGTGCCGGGAAGAGTTCTCCTGACGCTCCCGATCTTGGAAGCGCTGCGGCGGCGGAACAGAGGCGAGATCGCGAAAAAGGGTTATGTCTTCGAGGGTTTCGGGACGAGAGGGATATATATGCGAAGGGGGCAGCCAGAGGCGGAGCAGGGGCCCCAGGCGCCCCCCTAGCGCGGCCAGGGGTGGGGCCGCGCCAGGTGGCTGCCTGGGCCTCCCCTGGCTCCCCTATGGCCCATCTTTGGTTCTTCGCGAAGCTTCCTGTACGCTGATTTTTCCTGTATTTTCCCTGGAATTTTTGGAGCACTTTTAATATGGGGGAAACCTGAAATAGAAAAACAGCAGAAAACAGGAACTGGCACTGTGGTGCACTGAGTTAATAGGTTAGTACAAATATGATCAAAAGTGTATGGAAGTGCATCAATATCATAGCAATATCACACAAAAGAAGCATGGAGCAAGCAGAAATTATAGATACGTTTTGGATGTATCAACATCCCCAAGCTTAATTCCTGCTCGTCCTCGAGTAGGTAAATGATAACAAGCATAATTTCTGTGGTGACATGCTATCAACCATATAAGAACTTTTTAAGTAAAGCAATCAAGGCATGTAATTCAATTCAAGTCATAACAAGCAAGAGTCTATATTAGCATTGTAACAAGCAACATAAGAACATAAAGGTGCAAGAGCTCTCGCTGTCCGTGACTCGAATGTCTCCAAATGGTATTTGCGTGCAAGAAAGGGGATAGGGATATACGAGAGAGTAAAACATAGTTTTTGTATTGTTGAGAACTTAATCTACTAAAGCTTCACACTTGGTCTTCTTTGGAATCTTATCTTGACTCATCCCCAGACCACTAGCTAGGTACAAGTCAAAATGATCCACTCCCTTTCGATATTTTGAGCACTCATGCAATGGATGAGCGTAAGCAAGAAAGTTGACACTTAGGATGGCAAAGAGAGAAAAATGATGAAGGGGGAAGACAAAAAAGGTGTGAAAGGCTCACATCAATGAGGACAATCATAGGCGAGAGAAAACCAAATGATAGATATGATGTGAGGAGTAGGGATTGCCATGCAACGGATGCACATATGAGCTAAGGTAAGCTCTCCAATGGAACTAGTGGGGGTGCATCCAACTTGCTCGCTCAAGAAGACCTAGAGCTCTTTTGAGGAGGCTCATCATTGGAATATACAAGCCAAGTTCTATAGTGTGAAGGTCCCCACATAGCTATATGCATGAATGATAATCTCTATGGAGTACAAGGTATAAGATGAAGTACGAGTGTGGATCTCTCAAAAGGAATAGTAGTGTGCCCCCTTCTCTCTTTTTATTTCTTTTTCTCTTTTTTCAATTGTTTTTATTTTTTTGTGGCCTCAATGGCTCTTTCTATTTAACTCTCATTTGTCCTCTTTGGGATCTTTTGATTTTGTCCTCTTTGGGATCTTTTCCTCACTTTAGGGGCAACACTCTATATATTACAAGAAGTATAGAAGATCTTTCACACTTTACAAAAGTACTCAACATAAAGATGAAACTATCATGATGTATGCAAATGTATGCCTCTGCCGGTATAGCAGGATATGCAATGATACTAGCGCGTCATGTACCAATGATTAGGGCAAGGCCCAACTAGCATGCGGCTCATCGATCAAGCAAAAAGCATGTATGACATGAAGATCAAGCCATGAGAAGATGGATGTTGCATGGCAATGTATCTCGGAAAGGCTATGGAAATGCCTTGATAGGTAGGTATGGTGGCTGTTTTGAGGAAGGATATAATGAGGCTTATGATGACAGAGCGTATCGTGCGAAGGATTTGGATGCACCGGCGAAGTATGCGCCAACTCTCGAGGTGAGAAAGGGCAATGCACGGTACCGAAGAGGCTAGAAAAATATGGCTAGGTGGAAGTGTCAACTTTCGAATACTCACATTAGTCCGAAGAACTCATGCACTTATTATCGGTAACTCTCAATCTAATTAGGAGGTTCACAAAGAGACAAGTACCCCGAGGAGGAGTGTATGGGGGTTTGGTTATCCTTGCGCATCCTCGACTCATGGTACGTGAGTGTACTCTAGTATTCGATCCCTCCAAAGATTAGTGATCCATCTAGTAGCTAAAGTTCTCAACTATTTTGTAGGTTTTCGAAAATAAACACGGATTGCCCAAAATACGACATCTATCACTAATAGGCTAAAGCTCTTGACACCAAAAGTTCAGACATTACTCATGGCAATACCTCAAAACTATTGCAAGTTACTACTAAAATTAAATAGCAACCTCAATTACCTACTTTAAGTTAAGACACACAACTCAGTGCAATAGGCAAACTCTCTTAACAAGATAAACATGAAAACTCAAGAGAGTTCAGCAACCAACTAAACAAAAGCTCTTTAAAAAGAAAAGCATGAAAACTAAGAGCTAAACATGACAGCAGCTATGGAAAGACAAAGAACACACACAGCGAAGATAAGCATGAAAATCCTATGTTGTGTTCTAGGTTGAAGTGGAGCGTGTTTCTCTCCCACACAAAGAAAGCTGGGTTCTAACTTGTTATGAACAGCAAGCAAAGCTAAAGAAAACTAAAAAAGGAAACTAAGAGCAAGACGCTCCAAGCATAGCACATAACGCATGAAGTGATAAATATAGTGGAACGAAAGACGAACTGATAATTGTTGATGGAGAAGGGGATGCATGGGGGCATCCCCAAGCTTAGACGCTTGAGTCTTCTTGAATATTTCTTGGGGGTGCACGGGGGCATCCCCAAGCTTGAGCGTTTGACCCTCCTGAATCTTCTTTTATCATCTTCCCTCGCACACTTGAAAACTCCCTTCATACATAACTCATCATAATCTGATTAGCGAGGTTAGTACCCACAATAAAATAATTTTTCCCTACTGGAAATAAAGATAATCTTGAAGAGCTACTGTTTCTCAAGATTGCCAAAAGGTTTTTTTAAAGAAAAAGCAAGCTCAAGGTTTGCAAAACGAAGAAAAGGCAAAACAGGACAGAATCTGTGAAAAACAGACCAGCAGGTAGTAATAATTTTTTCGGGGCACTTCTGCAACTCAAATCAAAAAACTCAGAACAGACGCTCGAAAGCCAATTGTATAGAGCACGCTGTCAAAAAAATTCAGATCAAAAATATGATCTGGTGATTTTATTCGAATTTTTCTGTCCAAGGACAGAATCTGTTTTCTGGACAACATGTCACAACTTTTGAACTTTCTTGCAATCGGAGGCTAAATTTGGCACAAAGCTGAAAAGAAAAGATACAATGATGATGCTACTGTAGTAACAAACATCAAGACACAACAAAAGCAAAATAAAACCTAATTCGTTGTGGGCTGCCTCCCAAAAGCGCTTTCTTTTATGCCTTTAAGCTAGGCATGATGCAAAAAGAGAAGATCAAGTTTTATCAAGAGTAAGAGAATAGCTAGCCCGTGTAACGGACTCAAAAGGCAACTTAATCTTCTTTCTAGGGAAGTGTTCCATCCCTTTCTTGAGAGGGAATTGGAATTTTATATTCGCCTCTTTCATGTCAATGATAGCACCAACGGTGCGAAGAAAAGGACGTCCCAAAATAATTGGACATGAAGGTTCACATTCAATATCCATAATAGTAAAATCAACGGGAACATAATTGTCATTGACAATGATAAGAACATCGTCGATCTTCCCCAAAGGTTTCTTTACGGAAGAATCAACAAGACGAACACCAAAAGAACAAGGATCAAAAGGTTTCAATTCAAACATATCATACATTCTTTTGGGCATAACGGAGGTACTAGCTCCAACATCACATAAAGCATAGCAAGAGAAGTTATTCAACTTAATTTTAATCATAGGATCCCAACTATCTTCTAGCTTTCTAGGTATGGAGGCTTCTACCCTAAGCTTCTCCTCCCTAGTTTGATGAGAGCATTAGTGATATGCTCCGTGAAGGCAAGATTAAGTGTGCTAGTGTGGGGATCTCTAGACATCTTGTGAAGAAAACCAATAACTTCAGAAAGGGTGCAATTATCAAAATCAAGGTCACTACTATCAAGTAAAGTGGTAGTGGTGTCCTTTAGGCTCACTTGTTTGGTAGCTTCTATGGTTATAGGAGTTTCTTCTTCTACGGTTGAGGTCATAGCATCACCATTATTAGGTCCAATGGGACTAGGAGTGCATTGGGTGCTAAGAGTTTGGATATCCTCAACAACTTGGATAGTAGCAACAGTGTGGTGGGTAGAAAGGCTCTTAATCCTATCTTCTTCCTCCTTTTCTCTAGTCCATCTCTCTTTAAGTTTAGCCATCATCCTAATGTTTTTATTAATTTGCACTTGAATAGCATTCATAGGAGTGGTCTTCCTCTCCTCAAGAGGAGAAGTTCTAATTTTAAGCAACTCTACCTCATGGGCTAAATTGTCTACCTTCGAAGAGAGATTATCTAGTTTGTCTAGTTTTTCTTCTACACTCTTATTGAAGGCCTTTTGGGTAGTGATGAAGTCTTTAAGCATAATCTCTAGTTCAGAAGTGGAGTTCTTGGTGCTAGGATAAGTATTGTTGTTCCCATAGGAATTAGAGGGGAACGGTCTAGGGTTGCTACCAAAATTACTCCTATAAGCATTGTTATTGAAGTTGTTTCTAGAGATAAAGTTCACATCTACTTGATCTTGAGCAATCAAAGAATTTAAAGGAACATCATGAGGATCAATAGATGATTGCTTGGAAAGTAGAGACATGATCAAGTCAACCTTTTCATTTAGGGAGGAAATCTCCTCGACAGAGTTTACCTTCCTACCTGTTGGAGCGCGTTCGGTGCGCCATTGGGAATAATTGGTAATCATCTCGTCGAGAAGTTTCGTGGCAGCACCAAGTGTAGTTGACATAAAGGTTCCTCCCGCGGCCGAATCTAACAAGTTCCGCGAGGTAAAGTTCAAGCCTGCATAAAAAGTTTGGATAACCATCCAAGTAGTCAAACCATGAGTAGGGCAGTTCTTGACAAGAGATTTCATGCGTTCCCAAGCTTGGGCAACGTGTTCATTATCCAATTGTTTAAAATTCAATATGTTACTCCTTAATTGGATAATTTTAGCAGGGGGATAGTACTTCCCAATAAAGGCATCCTTGCACTTGTCCCAAGAATCTATACTATTCCTAGGCAAGGATTGAAACCAGATTTTAGCTCCTCCTCTCAAGGAGAAAGGAAAAAGCTTAAGCTTAACAATATCACCATCTACTTCTTTGTACTTTTGCATATCACAGAGCTCAACAAAATTATTTAAGTGCAAAGCAGCATCATCTCCAGCACCTGAGAATTGATGTTTCATAACTAGGTTCAGCAAAGCAGGTTTAATCTCATAAGAAGGTGCTGAAGTGGCAGATGTAGCAATAGGCGTGCAGATAAAGTCATTGTTGTTATGACTAGTGAAGTCACACAACTTGGTGTTCTCGGTGGAACCCATAGCAGCAGCAAGCAAGATAACTATTTTTGTGATTTTTGGTAAGGGACACTAAAGCAAAAACTGGAAGGTAAACTAACAAGACTAAAAAGCCAAGATAAAAGATAGCGTGCAACTCCCCTATCTTGAAGAGTGGAGTCCCCGGCAACGGCGCCAGAAACTTGCTTGATGGCTTCTCGCCCCTCGTTGGTTACCCCAAGTGGAAGGTTGAGATGTAGTGTAGCGGCAAATTTCCCTTGGCAAAGGTACCAAGGATCAAATCCCATGAGACTCCGAGGGTCGACAAGTAGGTGTCAACGGCGCCAGAAACTTAGCGGTTGACGGGACCTGCACACAGATACAGATAACTTTGCTCCCAACGAATACAGAGAGGTTGTCAATCCCTCCGGCCTTGTTGTTTACAAAGGATCAAACACAAGAGATAATAATGATAGCTATGACTGCAACTAGGAAATAAAAACAGGAAGTAAATAGAAGGTGTGATCAGCGGTGGTAATATGGACCGGGGTCCCATGATGTTCACTAGTGATGTCTCTCACCCAAAAGACGATAAAACAGCAAAGCGAGGTAAACAAATTACAGCTGGGCAATTGACAGGATTATGTGCGCAAACCAATGCTAACTATGCTGCAAAGAAAGGTAGAGGCTCAAAAGCATGGGCGGCACGCCAAGGCAAGTAGACCGAAATCCATCTGCATCTACTACTAATCATCCACCTTGAGATATCTATCCAGAACATCTCGCTGGTATTAACTTGCGAATTCCACCCAAAGTGTAAACTCAAAGCAACAGACAACTACATTAAAAGAACTTTGCGTAAAGTAAACAATCCTTGCACCCGCAAGTACAAGCACCGTTGTTTTCTCCCTTGTGGCAACATCACATCCCCTAGACTCATGTTTTTGTCACTCAAGCTAGTCATCAGGGGGCATGAACCCACAATCAAGCATAACGCTCCCTCTTGGAGTTACTACCTACTACTCGGCCAAAGCAATAAACAGCAACGGAGAACATGCAAGAATTACTCAAGAACAAAGATATAAAAGAGGTGAATCAAATATATTACTCAAACACAATCTGAACATAGTCTCATAATCCATCAGATCCCAGCAAACTCAGTAAAGCAACAGCAGAAAGATTACATATGTGCCTCGATCATGTAGGGAAGCTCACGAGGTCTAAACCATGAAGAGCAAAGGGGGGACGAGAACATCACATAGCTACTGATCATGGACCCATGGTCCAAGGTGGACTACTCACGACTCATCCGGGAAGCGTCCATGGTGGTGGAGAAGCTCCCGGTGGTGGTTCTCCCCTCCGGCAGGGTGCCGGGAAGAGTTCTCCTGACGCTCCCGATCTTGGAAGCGCTGCGGCGGCGGAACAGAGGCGAGATCGCGAAAAAGGGTTCTGTCTTCGAGGGTTTCGGGACGAGAGGGATATATATATGCGAAGGGGGGCAGCCAGAGGCGGAGCAGGGGCCCCAGGCGCCCCCCCTGGCGCGGCCAGGGGTGGGGCCACGCCAGGTGGCCGCCTGGGCCTCCCTTGGCTCCCCTCTGGCCCATCTTTGGTTCTTCGCGAAGCTTCCTGTACACTGATTTTTCCTGTATTTTCCCTGGAATTTTTGGAGCACTTTTAATATGGGGGAAACCTGACATAGAAAAACAGCAGAAAACAGGAACTGGCACTGTGGTGCACTGAGTTAATAGGTTAGTCCAATTATGATCAAAAGTGTATGGAAGTGCATCAATATCATAGCAATATCACATAAAAGAAGCATGGAGCAAGGAGAAATTATAGATACGTTTTGGATGTATCACCATTCCTCTTGAAGTTCCCTTTCTTTCCCTTGCCCTTTTTTCTTGAAACTAGTGGTCTTGTTAACCATCAACACTTGATGCTCTTTCTTGACTTCTACCTTCGCCGATTTCAGCATCGCGAAGAGCTGGGGAATCATTTTTGTCATCCCTTGCATATTATAGTTCATCACGAAGTTCTAGTAGCTTGATGATAGTGACTAGAGAACTCTGTCAATCACTATCTTATCTGCAAGATTAACTACCACTTGATACAAGTGATTGTAGCACCCAGACATTCTGAGCACATGCTCACTAGCTGAGCTATTCTCCTCCATCTTGTAGCAAAAGTACTTGTTGGAGGTCTCATACCTCTCAACATGGGCATTGCTACTTCTCGAGCTTGTGTTGTATTCCCTCGAAGAGGAAAGGGAGATGCAGCACAGTAGCGTAAGTATTTCCATCAGTTTTTTAGAACCAAGGTATCAATCCAGTAGGAGACCACGCACGAGTCCCTCGCACCTACACAAACAAATAAGAACTTCGCAGCCAACGCGATAAGGGGTTGTCAATCCCTTTACGGTCACTTACGAAAGTGAGATTTGATAGAGATGATAGTGTATATTTTTGGTATTTTTGGTTTATAAGGACAGAAAGTAAAAGCGGAAAAGGTAAAGTAGATGTAGGTTGATATGTTGAGAATAGACCCGGGGGGCATAGTGTTCTCTAGTGGCTTCTCTCATGATAGCGATATTCTACGGCAGGTAAACAAATTACTGTCGAGCAATTGATAGAAAAGCGAATAATTATGAGACTATCTAGGCATGATCATTGTATATAGGCATCACGTCCGAGACAAGTAGACCGAAACGATTCTGCATCTACTACTATTACTCCACACATCGACCGCTATCCAACATGCATCTAGTGTATTGAGTTCATAAGAACAGAGTAATGCCTTAAGCAAGATGACATGATGTAGAGGGATAAACTCCAGCAATATGATATAAACCCCATCTTTTTATCCTCGATGGCAACAATACAATACATGCCTTGCTGCCCCTACTTTCACTGGGAAAGGACACCGCAAGATTGAACCCAAAGCCAAGCACTTCTCCCATTGCAAGAACTATAGATCTAGTAGGCCAAACCAAACCAATAATTCAAAGAGACTTGCAAGGATATTATGAGCACACATAAAGAGTTCAGAGAAGAACCAAATATTTCTCATAGATAATCTTGATCATAAACCCACAATTCATCGGATCTCGACAAACACACAGCAAAAAGAGATTACATCGAATAGATCTCCTCGAAGACCGAGGAGAACTTTGTATTGAGATCCAAAGATAGAGAAGAAGCCATCTAGATACTAGCTATGGACCCGAAGGTCTGTGGTAAACTACTCACAACTCATGGTGAGGGCGATGATGATGATGATGAAGAACTCCGTGATGGATCCCCCCCCCCCCGGTGGAGCTCCAAAACAGGCTCCAAGATGGGATCTCACGGGAACAGAAGGTTACGGCGGTGGAATTAGGGTTTTCTCTCTGTTGTCGAAGGTTTCGGGGTACGTAGACTTATATAGGAGGAAGGAGGACGCCGGGGGGGTGCTCGAGGGGCCGACGAGGCAGGGGGCGTGCCCTGGGAAGGGGGGGGCGCCCCCCATCCTCGTGGGCGCCTCGATGCTCCCCTGACGTGGTTCTCAAGTTCTGTGTGCGTGATTTTCTCCAAAAATATCTCTCGCAAAGGTTTCATTCCGTTTGGACTCCGTTTGATATTCTTTTTCTGCAAAACCCTGAAACAGGCAAAAAACAACAATCTGGACCGGGCCCTTGGGTTAGTAGGTTAGTCCCAAAAATGATATAAAAGTGTATGATAAAGCCCATTAAACATCCAAGACTTCATAAATAATAGCATGGAACAATAAAAAATTATAGATACGTTGGAGATGTATCAAGCATCGCCAAGCTTAATTACTGCTCATCCTCGAGTAGGTAAATGATAAAGAAAGAATTTTTGATGTGGAATGCTAACCAACATAGTTTCTCAATGTAATTCTCTTAATTGTGGCATGAATGTTCAAATCTGAAAGATTCAAGATAAAAGTCTATATTGACATAAGAAATAACAATACTTCAAGCATACTAACAAAGCAATCATGTCTTCCCAAAATACTATGGCTAAAGAAAGTTATCCCTGCAAAATCATATAGTCTGTCTATGCTCCCTCTTCATCACACAAAATATTCATATCATGCACAACCTCGATTTCAGCCAAGCATTTGTTTTCATACTCTATCTTTTCAAACCTTTCAACTTTCACGCAATACATGAGCGTGAGCCATGGATATAGCACTATGGGTGGAATAGAGGTGGTTGTGGAGAAGAAAAAAAGGAGGAAGATAGTCTCACATCAACTAGGTGTATCAACGGGCTATGGAGATGCCCATCAATAGATATCAATGTGAGTGAGTAGGGATTGCCATGCAATGGATGCACTAGAGCTAAGTATGTATGAAAGCTCAATAAAAGAAACTAGTGGGTGTGCATCCAACTTGCTTGCTCACGAAGACCTAGGGCATTTGAGGAAGCCCATCGTTGGAATATACAAGCCAAGTTCTATAATGAAAATTCCCACTAGTATATGTAAGTGACTAAAGATGAGACTCTATATTATGAAGAACATGGTGCTACTTTGAAGCACAAGTGTGGAAAAAGATAGTAGCAATTGTCCCTTCTCTCTTTTCTCTCATTTTTTTGGAGGGGCTTCTTCTTTTTTTTATTAGCCCCTCTCTATTTTTTTTGGGCCATCTCTTTTTTTTATTGGCCTTTCCTCACATGGGACAATGCTCTAATAATGATGATCATCACACTTTTATTACAACTCGATACTACAACAAGTATGACTCTACATGAATGCCTCCGGCAGTGTACCGGGATGTGCAATGAATCAAGAGTGACATGTACAAAAAATTATGCATGGTGGCTTTGCCACAAAATACGATGTCAACTACATGATCATGCATGGCAATATGACAATATGATGCGTGTCATATGAACAGAACGGTGGAAAGTTGCATGGCAATATACCTCGGAATGGCTATGGAAATGCCATGATAGGTAGGTATGGTGGCTGTTTTGAGGAATAATATGGTGGCTATTTTGAGGAAGGATATATAGTGGGTTTATGGCATCGGTGAAAGGTGCGGTACAAGAGAGGCTAGCAATGGTGGAAGGGTGAGAGTGCGTATAAACCATGGACTCAACATTAGTCATAAGAACTCATATACTTATTACAAAAATTTACGAGTCATCAAAACAAAGCAATCAACGCATGCTCCTAGGGGGGAGGTTGGTAGGAGTTAACCATCGCGCGCCCCCGTCCTTCACACAAAGGTTGGCACTCTACAAATACCTCATGCTCTAACTTCGTCACATAGCGGTTCACCATACGTGCATGATACGGGAATCACTAACATTAACACAAGTATTTCTCAATTTCATAATAACTCCACTAGCATTACTCTAATATCACTATCCTCATATCTCAAAACAATTGTCAAGCATCCAACATCTCATCATATTCAATGCACTTAGTGTGAATTTTTTTACTACATTGACATTGGATGTCTATCATGTGAAGACTAGTTTTATTAGCCTAAACACATTACCATGCTGTTTTAATAGACTCTCAAATAGATATAAGTGAATCATGAGAGTTCAATAATTTCTACAAAATATTACCACAACCGTGCTCTAAAAGATATAAGTGAAGCACTAGAGCAAAAACTATTCAACTCAAAAGATATAAGTGAAGCACATAGAGTGTTCTAACAATTCCTAGGCCATATTTAACTCTCTCAAATATGTGTGTCCAGCAAGGATGATTGTGGCAAACTAACAAGCAAAGACTCAAATTTTACAAGACACTGCAAGCAAAACACATATCATGTGGTGAATAAAAATATAGCTCCAAGTATAGTTACCGATGGATGAAGACGAAAGAGGGGATGCCTTCTCGGGGCATCCCCAAGCTTAGGCTCTTGATTATCCTTGAATTTTACTTGGGGTGCCATGGGCATCCCCAAGATCAGGCCTTTGCTACCCTTTGTTCCATAGTCCATCAAAGCAATACTCAAAACTTGAAAACTTCACAACACAAAACTTAGACAAAAATTCTCGTCAGCTCCGTTAGTATAAGAAAACAAACCACTACTCAAAGGTACTGCAATGAATTCATTCTTTGTTTATACTGGTGTTAAACCTACTGTATTCCAACTTCTCTATGGTTCATACCTCCAAATATTACTCATAGATGCATTGAAATAAGCAAACAACACACGAAAAAACAGAATCTGTCAAAAACAGAACAGTCTATAGTAATATGTAGGTTTCGCATACTTCTGTAACTCCAAAAAATTCAAAATAAATTGGTATATGTGAGGAATTTGTCAACCAATCATCTGCAAAGAGAATCAACTAAATATCATGCTCCAGTAAAATCTGACGACCACTTTAGCGAGCGCTAACGATTCTGTTTTTCACAGCAAGATCACATAAACTTCACACACATCTTCCCAAAGGTTCTACTTGGCACAAACACTAAACAAAACATGAAACCACATCTAAATAGAGGCTAGATGAAATATTTATTCCCTAACAGCAACAACAACAACAACAACAACAACAACAACAACAACAACAACAACAAAATGGGTTGCCTCCCAACAAGCGCTATTGTTTTACGCCCCTAGCTAGGCACGATACAAGATAAATCTAGGTATTGCCATCTTTGGAAGGCAATCCATAAGTGGCTCTCATGATAGATTCATATGGTAATTTGATTTTCTTTCTAGGAAAGTGTTTCATGCCTTTCCTCAACGGAAATCAGAATCTAATATGTCCTTCCTTCATATCAATAATGGCACCAATCGTTCTAAGGAAAGGTCTACCAAGAATAATAGGACATGAAGGATTACAATCTATATCAAGAACAATGAAATCTACGGGCACATAATTCCTATTGGAAACAATAAGAACATCATTAATCCTTCCCATAGGTTTCTTAATAGTGGAATCCGCAAGATGCAAATTTAAAGAACAATCATCAAGCTCATGGAAACCTAGCAAATCACACAAAGTTTTTGGGATAGTGGAGACACTAGCACCCAAATCACACAAAGCATAGCATTCATGATCTTTTATTTTTATTTTGACAGTAGGTTCCCACTCATCATAAAGCTTTCTAGGGATAGAAACTTCTAACTAAAGTTTCTCTTCATAAGATTGCATCAAAGCATCAACTATGTGTTTGGTGAAAGCTTTATTTTGACTATAAGCATGAGGAGAATTTAGTACGGATTGCAACAAGGAAATACAATCAATCAAAGAGCAATTATCATAATTGAATCCCTTGAGATCCAAAGTAGTGGGTTCATCACTATGCAAAGTTTTAATCTCTTCACTCCCACTTTTAGCAATTTTAGCATCAAGATCTAAAAACTCCGAATCATTGGGACACCTTAAAGCAGAATCATCTCCAATCTTATTTTCATCAAGATTTGTACTAGAAAACAAGGATCTAATGCGAGACACATCAATAACTTTCAGATCTTCATCTTTATTTTCATGATAACTAGAAGAACACGCTTTAATATAATCCTCTCTTTTAGCACGCATCCTAGCAGTTCTTTCTTTGCATTCATCAATGGAAATTCTCATGGCTTTGAGAGACTCATTGATATCATGCTTAGGTGGGATAGATCTAAGTTTCAAAGAATCAACATCAAGAGTAATTCTATCCACACTTCTAGCCAATTCATCAATCTTAAGCAATTTCTCTTCAAGCATAGCATTGAAATTCTTTTGCGAGATCATAAACTCCTTAACACTAGTTTCAAATTCAGAAGGCATCTTTCCATAAGAGTTGTTGTAGAAATTACCATAATTATTAGAGGAATTACTAGGAAAAGGCCTAGGATTAAAATTACCTCTATAAGCATTGTTACCAAAATTATTCCTACCAACAAAAACTCACATCCAAAGATTCATTGTTATTCTCAATCAAAGTGGACAAAGGCATATCATTAGGATCGGAAGAAGCACTCTTAGCAGCAAACAATTTCATAAGTTCATCCATCTTTCCACTCAAAACACTAATTTCTTCGATAGCATGCACTTTTTTACTAGTAGATCTTTCGGTGTGCCATTGAGAATAATTGACCATGATATTATCTAGGAGTTTGGTAGCTTCTCCTAAGGTAGTTTCCATGAAAGTGCCTCCTGCGGCCGAATCTAAAAGATTTCTAGAAGCAAAATTCAAGCCAGCATAAAAGTTCTGAATAATCATCCATAGATTCAAACCATGTGTAGGGCAATTACGTATCATTAGTTTCATTCTCTCCCAAGCTTGTGCAACATGCTCATGATCTAGTTGCTTAAAGTTCATAATATCGTTTCTAAGAGAGACGATCTTAGCAGGAGGGAAATACTTAGAGATAAAAGCATCTTTGCACTTATTCCAGGAATTAATACTATTTCTAGGCAAAGAGGAAAACCAAGTTTTAGCACGATCTCTAAGTGAAAACGGAAATAACTTCAATTTAACAATATCGTTATCCGTATCCCTTTTCTTTTGCATATCACACAAATCAACAAAGTTGTTCATATGGGTAGCGGCATCTTCACTAGGAAGGCCGGAGAATTGATCTTTCATGACAAGATTCAACAAAGCAGCATTGATCTCACAAGATTCAGCATCGGTAATAGGAGCAATCGAAGTGCTAATGAAATCATTGTTGGTGGTATTGGAGAAGTCACACAATTTGGTATTGTTCTGAGCCATAGTGACAAGCAAGCAATCCAACGCACACAAGCAAACAAGAAGCAAGCGAACGATAAACACACGACGGAAGAAGGGCAAATAAACCGGCAAGGGTGAAGTGGGGGAGAGGAAAACGAGAGGCAAATAAATGTAATGTGAAGGATAAGGGTTTGTGATAGGTACTTGGTATATGACTTTTGCGTAAGCCTCCCTGGCAACGGCGCCAGAAATTCTTATTGCTACTTCTCGAGCTTGCGTTGTATTCCCTCGAAGAGGAAAGGGAGATGCAGCACAGTAGCGTAAGTATTTCCCTCAGTTTTTGAGAACCAAGGTATCAATCCAGTAGGAGACCACGCGCGAGTCCCTCGCACCTGCACAAACAAATAAAAACTTCGTAGCCAACGCGATAAGGGGTTGTCAATCCCTTTACGGTCACTTACGAAAGTGAGATCTGATAGAGATGATAGTGTATATTTTTGGTTTATAAGAACATAAAGTAAAAGCGGAAAAAGTAAAGTAGATGTAGATTGATATGTTGAGAATAGACCCGGGGGCCATAGTGTTCTCTAGTGGCTTCTCTCATGATAGCGATATTCTATGGCGGGTAAACAAATTACTATCGAGCAATTGATAGAAAAGCGAATAATTATGAGACTATCTAGGCATGATCATTGTATATAGGCATCACGTCCGAGACAAGTAGACCGAAACGATTCTGCATCTACTACTATTACTCCACACATCGACCGCTATCCAGCATGCATCTAGTGTATTGAGTTCATAAGAACAGAGTAACGCCTTAAGCAAGATGACATGATGTAGAGGGATAAACTCCAGCAATATGATACAAACCCCATCTTTTTATCCTCGATGGCAACAATACAATACGTGCATTGCTGCCCCTACTGTCACTGGGAAAGGACACCGCAAGATTGAACCCAAAGCCAAGCACTTCTCCCATTCAAGAACTATAGATCTAGTAGGCCAAACCAAACCAATAATTCGAAGAGACTTGCAAGGATATTATGAGCACACATAAAGAGTTCAGAGAAGAACCAAATATTTCTCGTAGATAATCTTGATCATAAACCCACAATTCATCGGATCTCGACAAACACACATCAAAAAGAGATTACATCGAATAGAGCTCCTCGAAGACCGAGGAGAACTTTGTATTGAGATCCAAAGAGAGAGAAGAAGCCATCTAGATACTAGCTATGGACCCGAAGGTCTGTGGTAAACTACTCACAACTCATGGTGAGGGCGATGATGATGAAGAAGAACTCCGTGATGGATCCCCCTCCGGTGGAGCTCCGGAACAGGCTCCAAGATGGGATCTCACGGGAACAGAAGGTTACGGCGGTGGAATTAGGGTTTTCTCTCTGTTGTCGAAGGTTCCAGGGTACGTAGACTTATATAGGAGGAAGGAGAACACCGGGGGGTGCTCGAGGGGCCCACGAGGCAGGGGGCACGCCCCCACCCTCGTGGGCGCCTCGATGCTCCCCTGACGTGGTTCTCAAGTTCCCTGTGCATGATTTTCTCCAAAAATTTCTCTCGGAAAGGTTTCATTCCGTTTGGACTCCGTTTGATATTCTTTTTCTGCAAAACCCTGAAACAGGCAAAAAACAGCAATCTGGACTAGGCCTTGGGTTAGTAGGTTAGTCCCAAAAATGATATAAAAGTGTATGATAAAGCCCATTAAACATCCAAGACTTCATAAATAATAGCATGGAACAATCAAAAATTATAGATACGTTGGAGACGTATCAGGCATGAGTCTGAAATGCCAATTTCAGCTCTTGGAACATCTCATATGCTCTGTGGTGTTCAAAACGCTTTTGAAGTCCCGGTTCTAAGACGTAAAGCATGATGCACTAAACTATTAAGTAGTCATCATATCGAGCTTGCCAAATGTTCATAGCGTCAGCATTAGATCCTGCAACAGGTTTGTCACCTAGCGGTGCATCAAGGACATAATTCTTCTTTGTAGCAACGAGGATAATCCTCATATCACGGACCCAGTCCGCATCATTGCTACTAACATATTTCAACTCAATTTTCTCTAGGAACATATCAAAAACAGGGGAACTACATCGCGAGCTATTGATCTACAACATAGATATGCAAATACTATCAGGACTAAGTTCATGATAAATTAAGTTCAATTAAGCAAATTACTAATGAACTCCCACTTAAAATAACATCCCTCAGGTTATCTAAGTGATACATGATCCAAATCAACCAAACCATGTCCGATCATCACGTGAGATGAACTAGTCATCAATGGTGAACATCTCTATGTTGATCATATCTACTATATGACTCATGTTCGACCTTTCGGTCTCCGGTATTCCGAGGCCATGTCTGTACATGCTAGGCTCGTCAAGTTTAACCCAAGTATTCTGCGTGTGTAAAACTGTCTTACACCTGTTGTATGTGAACGTATAGTCTATCACACCCGATCATCACGTGGTGTCTCAAAATGATGAACTGTAGCAACGGTGCATACTCAGGGAGAACACTATTATCTTGAAATTTAGTGAAGGGTTCATCTTGTAATGCTACCATCGTTCTATGAAAAATAAGATGCATAAAGGATAAACATCATATGCAATCAAAATATCTCACATGATATGGCCATCATCATCTTGTGCTTTTGATCTCCATCTCCAAAGCATTGTCATGATCTCCATCTCTCCATCGTCACTGGCTTGACACCTTGATCACCATCGTTGCATCATGGTCGTCTCGCAACTCATAGCGATAAAGTAAGGCAATTACATGGCGCTTACATTTCATACAATAAAGAGACAACCATAAGGCTCCTGCCGGTTGTCGATAATTTACAAAACATGATCATCTCATACAATAGCATATAACTCATCAAGTCTTGACCATATCACATCACAACATGCCCTGCAAAAAAAGTTAGACGTCATTTACCTTGTTGTTGCAAGTTTTACATGGCTGCTTCGGGCTTCTAGCAAGAACCGTTCTCACCTACGGCACAAAACCACAACGGTGATTTATCAAGTTTGCTGTTTGAACCTTCGACAAGGACCGGTCGCAGTCAAATTCGATTCAACTAAAGTAGGAGAAACACACACCCGCCAGCCACCTTTATGCAAAACAAGTTGCACGGGACGGTGGAACCGATCTCATGTACGTGGACATGTAATATTGGTCCGGGCCGCTTCATCTTACAATGCCGCCGAATCAAAATAAGACGTTGGTGTTAAGCAGTATGACGATCACCGCCTACAACTCTTTGTGTTCTACTCGTGCATATCATCTACGCATAGACCTGGCTCATGATGCTACTTATGGGAAACGCTGCATGGAAAACAAAAAAATTCTACACACATGCAAAGATCTATCCATGGAGATGCATAGCAACGAGGGGAGAGTGTGTCTACGTACCCTCGTAGACCGTAAGAGGAAGCATTTCACAACGCGGTTGATGTAGTCGAACTTCTTCGCGCTTCAACCGATCAAGTACCGAATGCACGGCAGCTCCGCGTGCTGCACACGTTCAGCTCGGTGACGTCCCTCGCCTTCTTGATCCAGCAAGATGTCGAGGTAGTACATGAGTTATGTCTGCACGACGGCGTGGTGACAACGACGTTGAAGTGATCTCCGCAGTGCTTCGCCTAAGCACTACAAAAATATGACCGAGGACATGAACCGTAGAGGGGGGCGCCACACATGGCTAGGCAATTTTCTGCGGTGTTCTAGGGGCGCCCCCCACATATATATATATATATATATATAGGTGGGAGGGAGAGGGCAGGAAGCCAGGGTGTGCCCCAAGTAGGATCCGAATCCTACTTGGGGTTTCCCCAAGTGGCGCCCGTGCCTTATTTCATTGGAGAAGAAAGGGAAGGGGGAAGAGAGAAAGGAAAGGGGGCCGAACCCCCTTTTTCATTCTCCCAATTCGGCCTCCTGCCATAGGGGGGCGCTCCACCCCTTGTGGGCTGGTGTGCTCCCCTCTCATGGCCCATATGGCCCATATATTCCCCCGGGGGTTCCGGTAACCCCTCTAGTACTCCGATAAATACCCGATACACTTTGGAACACTTCCGGTGTCCGAATTGTTGGGGAACGTAGTATTTTAAAATTGTCCTACGATCACGCAAGATATATCTACCAGATGCATAGCAACGAGAGGGAAGAGTGTGTCTACGTACCCTCGTAGACCGGGAGCGGAAGCGTCAAGTGACGCGGTTGATGTTGTCAAACTTCTTCGCGATCCAACCGATCAAGCACCGAACGTACGGCACCTCCGCGTTCAGCACACGTTCAGCTTGATGACGTCCCACGAGCTCTTGATCCAGTTGAGCTTCACGGGAGAGTTTCGTCAGCACGACGGCGTGGTGACGGATATGATGTGTTCACCGGCGCAGGGCTTCGCCTAAGCTCCGCGACGGTATGACCGAGGTGTGATTCTGTGGAGGGGGGCACTGCACACGGCTAAAACAATTCAACTTGTGTGTCTTTGGGTGCCCCCCTGCCCCCGTATATAAAGGAGCAAGGGAGGGAGGCCGTCCGGCCCTTCCTGGTGCGGCTAGGGAGTGGACTCCTACTAGGAATAGGATTGCAATCCTATTCCTAGTAGGATTCACCAAAAGAAGGAAGAGGGAAAGGAATAGGAGAGGTGGCGCCCCCCCCCCCCAATCCTAGTCCAACTAGGAACCCTAGGTGGGGGCGCCGGCCAGCCCTATGGGCTGCCTCTCTCTTTCCCTTTAGGCCCACTATGGACCATCCCCTCTCGTAGGGGGTTCCGGTAACCCCCTCCGGCATTCCCGATAAATCTGAAACTTTTCCGGAACACTTCTGGTGTCCGAATATAGTCGTCCAATATATCAATCTTTATGTCTCGGACATTCTGAGACTCCTCGTCATGTCCGTGATCTCATCCGGGACTCCGAACTACCTTCGGTACATCAATACTCATAAACTCATAATACCGATCGTCATCAAACGTTAAGCATGCGGACCCTACGGGTTCGAGAACTATGTAGACATGACCGAGACTCATCTCCGGTCAATAACCAATAGCAGAACCTGGATGTTCATATTGGCTCCTACATATTCTACGAAGATCTTTTATCGGTCAGAACCGCATAACAACATACGTTGTTCCTTTTGTCAAACGGTATGTTACTTGCCCGAGATTCGATCGTCGGTATCTCTATACCTAGTTCAATCTCGTTACCGGCAAGTCTCTTTACTCGTTCCGTAACTCATCATCTCGTGACTAACTCATTAGTCTTTTGCTTGCAAGGCTTATTGTGATGTGTGTTACCGAGAGGGCCCAGAGATACCTCTCCGACATTCGGAGTGACAAATCCTAATCTTGATCTAAGCCAACACCACGAATACTTTCGGAGACACCTGTAGAGCATCTTTATGATCACCCAGTTACGTTGTGACGTTTGATAGCACACAAGGTGTTCCTACGGTATTCGGGAGTTGCATAATCTCACAGTCATAGGAACATGTATAAGTTATGAAGAAAGCAATAGCAGTAAAACTAAACGATCATAGTGCTATGCTAACGGATGGGTCTTGTCCATCACATCATTCTCCTAATGATGTGATCCCGTTGATCAAATGACAACTCATGTCTATGGTTAGGAAACATAACCATCTTTGATCAATGAGCTAGTCTAGTAGAGGCATACTAGGGACATACTGTTTTGTCTATGTATTCACACATGTACTAAGTTTCCGGTTAATACAATTCTAGCATGAATAATAAACATTTATCATGATATAAGGAAATATAAATAACAACTTTATTATTGCCTCTAGGGCATATTTCCTTCAGTCTCCCACTTGCACTAGAGTCAATAATCTAGCTCACATCGCCATGTGATTAGTTCACATCGTTATGTGAATAACACCCATAGTTCACATCACCATGTGACCAACACCCAAAGGGTTTACTAGAGTCAATAATCTAGTTCACATTGCTATGTGATTAATACCCAAGAGTAATAAGGTGTGATCATGTTTTGCTTGTGAGAGAAGTTTAGTCAACGGGTCTGTCACATTCAGATCCGTATGTATTTTGCAAATTTCTATGTCTACAATGCTCTGCATAGAGCTACTCTAGCTAATTGCTCCCACTTTCAATACGCATCCAGATTGATACTTAGAGTCATCTGGATTTAGTGTCAAAGCTTGCATCGGCGTAACCCTTTACGACGAACTCTTTATCACCTCCATAATCGAGAAATATTTCCTTGGTCATCCAATTACTAAGGATAATTTTGACCGCTGTCCAGTGATCCACTCCTGGATTACTTTGGTACCTCCCTGCTAGACTTATAGCAAGGCACACATCAGGCCTGGTACACAGCATTGCATACATGATAGATCCTATGGCTGAGGCATAGGGAATGACTTTCATTTTCTCTCTATCTTCTTCAGTGGTCGGGCATTGAGTCTTACTCAACTTCATACCTTGTAAAACAGGCAAGAACCCTTTCTTTGACTGATCAATTTTGAACTTCTTCAAAATCTTATCAAGGTATGTGCTTTGTGAAAGTCCAATTAAGCGTCTTGATCTATCTCTATAGATTTTGATGCCCAATATGTAAGCAGCTTCACCAAGGTCTTTCTTTGAAAAACTCCTTTCAAACACTCGTTTATGCTTTCAGAAAAATTCTACATCATTTCTGATCGACAATATGTCATTCACATATACTTATCAGAAAGGTTGTAGTGCTCCCACTCACTTCTTGTAAATACAGGCTTCACCGCAAGTCTGTATAAATCTATATGCTTTGATCAACTTATCAAAGCGTATATTCCAACTCCGAGATGCTTGCACCAGTCCATAGATGGATCGCTGGAGCTTGCACATTTTGTTAGCACCTTTAGGATCGACAAAACCTTCTGGTTGCATCATATACAACTCTTCTTTGAGATATCCATTTAGGAATGCAGTTTTGACATCCATTTGCCAGATTTCATAATCATAAAATGCGGCAATTGCTACCATGATTCGGACAGACTTAAGCATCGCTACAGGTGAGAAAGTCTCATCGTAGTCAACTCCTTGAACTTGTCGAAAACCTTTCGCAACAAGTCGAGCTTTGTAAACAGTAATATTAACGTCTGCGTCGGTCTTCCTCTTGAAGATCCATTTATTCTCGATGGCTTGCCGATCATCGGGCAAGTCAACCAAAGTCCACACTTTGTTCTCATACATGGATCCCATCTCAGATTTCATGGCTTCAAGCCATTTTGCGGAATCTGGGCTCATCATCGCTTCCTCATAGTTCGTAGGTTCATCATGGTCTAGTAACATGATTTCCAGAACTGGGTTGCCGTACCACTCTGGTGCGGAACGTACTCTGGTTGATCTACGATGTTCAGCAGAAACTTGATCTGAAGTTTCATGATCATCATCATTAGCTTCCTCGCTAATTGGTGTAGGAATCACTGGAACTAATTTCTGTGATTTTCCACTTTCCAATTCAGGAGAAGGTACAATTACCTCATCAAGTTCTACTTTCCTCCCACTCACTTCTTTCGAGAGAAACTCCTTCTCTAGAAAGGATCCATTCTTAGCAACGAATATCTTGCCTTCGGATTTGTGATAGAAGGTGTACCCAACAGTTTCTTTTGGGTATCCTATGAAGACACATTTCTCCGACTTGGGTTCGAGCTTATCAGGTTGAAGTTTTTTCACATAAGCATCGCAGCCCCAAACTTTAAGAAACAACAACTTTGGTTTCTTGCCAAACCATAGTTCATAAGGTGTCGTATCAACGGATTTTGATGGTGCCCTATTTAATGTGAATGCAGCTGTCTCTAATGCATGACCCAAAACGATAGTGGTAAATCGGTAAGAGACATCATAGATCGCACCATATCCAATAAAGTACGGTTACGACGTTCGGATACACCATTATGCTGTGGTGTTCCGGGTGGCGTGAGCTGTGAAACTATTCCACATTGTTTCAAATGAAGACCAAACTCGTAACTCAAATATTCTCCTCCACGATCAGATCGTAGAAACTTTATTTTCTTGTTACGATGATTCTCTACTTCACTCTGAAATTCTTTGAACTTTTCAAATGTTTCAGACTTGTGCTTCATTAAGTAGATATACCCATATCTGCTCAAATCATCAGTGAAGGTCAGAAAATAACGATACCCGCCGCGAGCTTCAACACTCATTGGTCCGCATACATCAGTATGTATGATTTCCAACAAATATGTTGCTCGCTCCATAGTTCCGGAGAACTGAGTTTTAGTCATCTTGCCCATGAGGCATGGTTCGCAAGCACCAAGTGATTCATAATCAAGTGATTCCAAAAGTCCATCATTATGGAGTTTCTTCATGCGCTTTACACCAATGTGACCTAAACGGCAGTGCCACAAATAAGTTGCACTATCATTATTAACCTTGCATCTTTTGGCTTCAATATTATGAATATGTGTATCACACGATCGAGATCCAACAAACCATTTTCATTGGGTGTATGACCATAAAAGGTTTTATTCATGTAAACAGAACAACAATTATTCTCTAACTTACATGAATAACCGTATTGCGATAAACATGATCAAATCATATTCATGCTCAACACAAACACCAAATAACACTTATTTAGGTTCAACACCAATCCCGAAAGTATAGGGAGTGTGCGATGATGATCATATCAATCTTGGAACTGCTTCCAATACACATCGTCACTTCATCCTTTAACTAGTTTCTGTTCATTATGCAACTCCCATTTCGATTATTACTCTTTAGCAACTGAACCAGTATCAAATACTGAGGGGTTGCTATGAACACTAGTAAAATACACATCAATAATCTGTATATCAAATATACCTTTGTTCACTTTGCCATCCTTCTTATCCGCCAAGTATCTAGGGCAGTTCCACTTCTAGTGACCATTTCCTTTGAAGTAGAAGCACTTAGTTTCAGGCTTGAGTTTAGCTTTGGGTTTCTTCACGGGAGTGACAACTTGTTTGTCATTCTTCTTGAAGTTCCCCTTCTATCCCTTTGCCCTTTACTTGAAATAAGTGGTCTGGTTAACCATCAACACTTGATGCTCTTTCTTGATTTCTACCTTCGCCGATTTCAGCATCGTGAAGAGCTCGGGAATTACATTCGTCATCCCTTGCATATTATAGTTCATCACGAAGTTCTATTAACTTGGTGATAGTGTCTAGAGAACTTTGTCAATTACTATCTTATCTGGAAGATTAACTCCCACTTGATTCAAGCAATTGTACTACCCAGACAATCTGAGCACATGCTCACTGGTTGAGCTATTCTCCTCCATCTTGTAGGCAAAGTACTGTCAGAGGTCTTATACCTCTCGACACGGGCATGAGTATGAAATACTAATTTCAACTCTTGGAACATCTCATATGCTCCGTGACGTTTCAAAATGTTTTTGAAGTCCCGGTTATAAGCCGTAAAGCATGGTGCACTAAACTATCAAGTAGTCATCATATCGAGCTTTTGTCAAAACGTTCATAACGTCTACATCTGCCCCTGCAATAGGTCTGTCACCTAGCGGTGCATCAAGGACATAATTCTTCTGTGCAGCAATGAGGATAATCCTCAGATCACGGAACAATTCCGCATCATTGCTACTAACATCTTTCAACTTGGTTTTCTCCAGGAACATATAAAAAATAAACGTGGAGCAACATCGCGAGCTATTGATCTACAACATAGATATGCTAATACTACCAGGACTAAGTTCATGATAAATTAAAGTTCAATTAATCATATTACTTAAGAACTCCCACTTAGATAGACATCCCTCCGGTCATCTAAATGATCACGTGATCCAAATCAACTAAACCATGTCCGATCATCACGTGAGATGGAGTAGTTTCAATGGTGAACATCTTATGTTGATCATATCTACTATATGATTCACGCTCGACCTTTCGGTCTCCAGTGTTCCGAGGCCATATCTGCATATGCTAGGCTCGTCAAGTTAAACCCGAGTATTCTGCGTGTGCAAAACTGTCTTACACCCGTTGTATTTGAACGTAGAGCTTATCACACCCGATCATCACGTGGTGTCTCGGCACGACGAACTTTCGCAACGGTGCATACTCAGGGAGAACACTTATACCTTGAAATTTAGTAAGGGATCATCTTATAATGCTACCGTCGTTCTAAGCAAAATAAGAAGCATAATAAGATAAACATCACATGCAATCAAAATATGTGACATGATATGGCCATCATCATCTTGTGCTTTTGATCTCCATCTCCAAAGCACCGTCATGATCACCTTCGTCACCGGTGCGACACCTTGATCTCCATCGCAGCATCGTTGTCGTCTCGCCAACTATTGCTTCTACGACTATCGCTACCACTTAGTGATAAAGTAAAGCAATTACATGGCGATTGCATTTCATACAATAAAGCGACAACCATATGGCTCCTGCCAGTTGCCGATAACATTACAAAACATGATCATCTCATACAAAACCGTATAACTCATCATGTCTTGACCATATCACATCACAACATGCCCTGCAAAAACAAGTTAGACGTCCTCTACTTTGTTGTTGCAAGTTTTACGTGGCTGCTACGGGCTTAGCAAGAACCGTTCTTACCTACGCATACAAAACCACAATGATGTTTCGTCAAGTATGTGCTGTTTTAACCTTCACAAGGACCGGGCGTAGCCACACTTGATTCAGCTAAAGTGAGAGAGACAGACACCCGCCAGTCACCTTTAAGCAACGAGTGCTCGTAACGGTGAAACCAGTCTCGCGTAAGCGTACGCGTAATGTCGGTCCGGGCCGCTTCATCTCACAATACCGCCGAAGCAAAGTATGACATGCTGGTAAGCAGTATGACTAGTATCACCCACAACTCATTGTGTTCTACTCGTGCATATCATCTACGCATAGACCTGGCTCATGATGCCACTGTTGGGGAACGTAGTATTTTAAAATTTTCCTACGATCATGCAAGATCTATCTACCAGATGCATAGCAACGAGAGGGAAGAGTGTGTCTACGTACCCTCGTAGACCGGGAGCGGAAGCTTCAAGTGACGCGGTTGATGTTGTCAAACTTCTTCGCGATCCAACCGATCAAGCACCGAACGTACGGCACCTCCGCGTTCAGCACACGTTCAGCTTGACAATGTCCCACGAGCTCTTGATCCAGTTGAGCTTCACGGGAGAGTTTCGTCAGCACGACGGCGTGGTGACGAATATGATGTGTTCACCGGCGCAGGGCTTCGCCTAAGCTCCGCGACGGTATGACCGAGGTGTGATTCTGTGGAGGGGGGCACCGCACACGGCTAAAACAATTCAACTTGTGTGTCTTTGGGTGCCCCCCTGCCCCCGTATATAAAGGAGCAAGGGAGGGAGGCCGGCCGGCCCTTCCTGGTGCGGCTAGGGAGTGGACTCCTACTAGGAATAGGATTGCAATCCTATTCCTAGTAGGATTCACCAAAAGAAGGAAGAGGGAAAGGAATAGGAGAGGTGGCCCCCCCCCCCCCCCAATCCTAGTCCAACTAGGAACCCTAGGTGGGGGCGCCGGCCAGCCCTATGGGCTGCCTCTCTCTTTCCCTTTAGGCCCACTATGGACCATCCCCTCTCGTAGGGGGTTCCGGTAACCCCCTCCGGCATTCCCGATAAATCCGAAACTTTTCCGGAACACTTCCGGTGTCCGAATATAGTCGTCCAATATATCAATCTTTATGTCTCGAACATTCTGAGACTCCTTGTCATGTCCGTGATCTCATCCGGGACTCCGAACTACCTTCGGTACATCAATACTCATAAACTCATAATACCGATCGTCATCAAACGTTAAGCGTGCGGACCCTACGGGTTCGAGAACTATGTAGACATGACCGAGACTCATCTCCGGTCAATAACCAATAGCGGAACCTGGATGTTCATATTGGCTCCTACATATTCTACGAAGATCTTTTATCGGTCAGAACCGCATAACAACATACGTTGTTCCTTTTGTCAAACGGTATGTTACTTGCCCGAGATTCGATCGTCGGTATCTCTATACCTAGTTCAATCTCGTTACCGGCAAGTCTCTTTACTCGTTCCGTAACTCATCATCTCGTGACTAACTCATTAGTCTTTTGCTTGCAAGGCTTATTGTGATGTGTGTTACCAAGAGGGCCCAGAGATACCTCTCCGACATTCGGAGTGACAAATCCTAATCTTGATCTATGCCAACACCACGAATACTTTCGGAGACACCTGTTGAGCATCTTTATGATCACCCAGTTACGTTGTGACGTTTGATAGCACACAAGGTGTTCCTACGGTATTCGGGAGTTGCATAATCTCACAGTCATAGGAACATGTATAAGTTATGAAGAAAGCAATAGCAGTAAAACTAAACGATCATAGTGCTATGCTAACGGATGGGTCTTGTCCATCACATCATTCTCCTAATGATGTGATCCCGTTGATCAAATGACAACTCATGTCTATGGTTAGGAAACATAACCATCTTTGATCAATGAGCTAGTCTAGTAGAGGCATACTAGGGACATACTGTTTTGTCTATGTATTCACACATGTACTAAGTTTCCGGTTAATACAATTCTAGCATGAATAATAAACATTTATCATGATATAAGGAAATATAAACAACTTTATTATTGCCTCTAGGGCATATTTCCTTCACGAATACTATCGTCCTATATATAAATCTTTACCTCTCGACCATTTCAAGACTCCTCGTCATGCCCGTGATCATATCCGGGACTCCAAACAACATTCGGTCACCAAATTACATAACTCATACTAAGAATACTAGGCCCGTAAGGGTTCCATTTTTCTGGTTTTTTTGGATTTTTTTTACCGCTCCTCAGAAAATGACGCGTGTGATGGGGGGCTTTCCTTGCCGTTACTATTTCTTAGCTACCCAGCGTCTTACACGTTTTTTTACCACATCTGTCTTTCTATTGAATGCCCATGGATCACGTCAGTTTCCTTTCATGTGTTCTGATCGTACGTGTACAGGCTGTACGTGTCCATGGTTGCTTTGACTCTGGTTCCTTTGTTTGCCACGTTGCAATTTTTACATTGGTTTCAGTTGTTTACTATGGAAGATGGGCCCGGTCAGGACACGTATCTTCTCTCTAGAGAACTCCAGTCCAATCTCATGTCCCCTCCACCGCTTTCCTAGCTATATAAATTGTCTCTCCTTCATCCCGACAGAACACAACCTCCTCCTCGTCCCACCACCAAGCTCCAAAATTCTCTCCCGTCGCCCCACCACGATCAGATGCCATGACGGAGGAGAGGAGGGGAAGGCAGCGTACATCCGCACGGGAGGCTAAACTCAGGCCGCGGCTGCACATCGTCGTCGCCGTCATCTTGGGCCAATGCCATTGCTCTCGACCACGAGCTCGCGGCCTCACGCCCGTTCAGGTGCCGGAGTCCCGGCGTCCCCGTTGTTCAAGCGTGCCACATGCTCGACGCCGCGAGCCACCCCGCGCCTCGACCTTCCACCCGCCCAGATCACCGACGCCCGCCGTCGCATGCCACCAAAGCTGTCGGCCCACGGCGTCGTCGGGAGTTTCCGCCTTGGCTAAGCGGGCGTTGAAGCTGACACGAGGAGGTGCTCCAACACCCTATCGCTCTGCCCTGATCGGATGCTCCGTGTCAAGGCAATGGCGAGGTGGAGCGACTGCTGTGCAATGCCTGAAGGAGGCGCTGTTGTGGTGACGACAACGATGACATGTGCAGGGTGACCATGGCGGGAGGTTTGGTAAGTTGCCCCCCCCTCCCCTCCCAGGTCCCAGCTCACGTTGTCCCGTGCTCTGCTCCGCTCTCCTGCGGCAGTGCGCCACGTCCTTCCCAGCGTTGGCCCGTTGTCGGCACTACCGATGGATTGATGACGCAGCGCGACCATCAGAAGCGCCCTTCCTCAACAGCATATAACATCGCTTTTGAGGCGCCATGTTCCCGGGCCACAACCGTTCCTCTCTGTAGGGCAGCTGCAACTGCATAGCTCACAAGCGATGGTATAGATGAGCACAGCATCACCACTCCTGGTTCATCTTCATTCTACTTGCCTACTCATTAGAATATCATGCATGTGAATCGCATCAGACATTCAGACTGTATAGCTAGGACACTAGACTGAAATAATTCTGGCACTATGCTATTGTGGCGTATTCTTGTTTCAAAAAACAATCATGACATACTCTTTTTAAGTGACATGTATTTGTATTTACCATTAGGATCAATTGACTACAAATTGAATGACATGGCTTTACATTCTTGAGCATCAGGGCAGATTTTGTCTAAAATCTATTGGGTACAAAGTATGGGGAAAACAACTTTTGTCAAGCATCTCCTGGAGAATAAACTATCCCCAGCTTCTGTACATGCAACATGTATTTTCTTTCATTTGCCAATTTGTTTCAGTACCATCATCTGTGAGAATTGATCTTCTGCAATTGCAGGTGTCGATATTGGACCAGAGCCAACGACCGTCAGATTTGTGATTATCACGCTTAAGCTAACATTCTTGGACGATGTTACATGAATTTGTTTCAGTACCATCATGTGTGGGTATTGATCTTCTGCCTTTGCAGATGCCCATAATAGGAATTTTATATGTACATATTATATATTCCTCTGCCATTTGATTTTGCTCAGTTAAGCTGTGTTGTAATTTTGAGAAGAGTTCTGGGTTCATGCTAATATTTGCACTCCTTATTTGCTGCTCAAAGATAGAATCTAAATATGTAGTATGTATTCTTAATTTAAGAGTGCGAGCAACGCTGATCTGTTTCAGTAATTACTGAATTTAGAAACACCTTTGTATGTCCCTGTTGTTGATATAAGAAGGCCTGGTATGTTTCAATATATTCCAGTAATTTACATAATGCTCATGTATTGTTGATTTAAAACACTAAAGATAATTTCAGGCTTATGCATTGTTATTAACTAACACAAGATTAATTGCTGGCATTTATCGCTATATTTTCTTTTGGCGTTGTGGAATGAAGAAAAAAAATCAAAAAATGATGTATTTTCTATAGCCAAGTGTGTAGTGTGTACTGTACTTGCTTCACGACTAAAACTGTTGATGTAGCGTACCTAGACAGAGGAAGAAAGAGCATGGCGGCCATCTTTGCGAGGCTCATGATGCAGAAGTTCAGACGAAGCAAGCGAAGTCCAATGTCGAACCGCGGGATGGGCTAACATGGTGTGAGAATTGCAGTTAGCAGAAAAGGTGAATTGGACAGATGGAGATTTAGCAGTCGGGTGAGTAGGTACCTGGCTACCTGCACGTATGGTCGATTAGTTTAGCTAGCATGTCGACGACGACCTTGGTGAAGCCCAAGAGGAGAGAATCAATCGACAAGACCAGCCTGCAGGATATGAATCGCGTGGACGGTGAACCTCATCGGGACTTGCCGTGCCTAGCTAGCTCTTGCCGCTATCAATGCCCAATGGCGAGCATGCCAGAGCTTTTGGCACCGCCACACCCTGCCCCGCCACTTCCTCTTCTCCTCTGCCTCTCTCGCAGCCCCGCTTCCTCCTACTCTTTCGAGCTCCTCACCTCCTTCGCCGGCTTCTTCCTCTCCAGACCGCCCTTTGCTTCGAGTGGAATCGATTCCTCACCGACGCGTGCTGCGCAGGCGAGGAGCCGGCGGAGGTGGTGCCTCCCCGACGCGTGTTGCGCGGGCGAGGAGCACTCGATTTCTACTGCCAGTGGAGAGAAGACGGATGAGCCACACTGGGGCGGCGAGAGCAACAAATGCGCTATGGAGATGGGGGGATGGTGGAGGTGGGGAATGAGCACGGAGATTCGAGAAAGCTAGAGAGAAAGAGAGTGGATCTCAGATTTCTCAGTCCAGGGCACCGTTGTGGTCCCAAGTGCAGGTGCACACGCGTGAGCAGAGACGGGTCCGACAAATGTACACTTTATTATTGCATTGTCCTGTTATTCAAGGGACTCAAAATTGCTTCATACATCTCCTTCTGTTTTATCTGATGATTGTTATCTATAGGATGATGATAATTTGCTTATTATCATGCTTTGATTCCAAATTACTTTACCTGTCATCTCACTTACTTTATCCAATAATCTGTAGCTGGATTATTGTGGACCTGGGTTAGAGGAAGCAAAAAATTATAATTCTTTTATGTTTTCTTACAACTGCACTTATGAAATGTATGAGTTGTTAGCTCGAATGAAGCTGAGGGTAAAAAAAATTGTGGGGAAAAAACCAACGTATGCATTTAGTAGTAGAAGAAATTAAGTTTTTTTTCAAAGTTTAGTTTGATCCACATTTTTGTATCGTTTAAAATTCATTATACTGAATGGCTTATTCTTCCAAGCTCCAGCAAAAATAGGACAGATTGTTCAACATTCTTAAGCAAGACTATGCTCTATAGAAATCTCTACCACTGGACTTTTTCAGAGATAATAACTTCGTGTTAACAATGCATAGTGATGGCAGCCCTATACAGTGATAATAAATTGTGTCCATGTTTTGGTCACTATATTACGTAACAGTTTTTAAGTTCATGGTTAAATCATCTAATCTTGTGGTAAGATGGTCTTGGATGAAACACCTGCATGGTGTATTGTCTCTAATATCTGACTATTTTTACATGTAAAAGCTTATGCAAAATACAAAAATCAACACATCTCGAATCTGCCAGCAAAGCGCGGCGTGCCGCCGCGCACTACCCGCTAGTATAATACTATATCGTCAACTAATCATGGCCATTGGTAGCCCGGCCCGGCCCGACGCTGCTCCCAGGCCGGGCTCGAGACTAGATTTTGAGCCCGATGGCTTGGTCGGGCCGGGCCCGGGCCCGTCATTTTTACTCTTTCCTGAAGAGGCCCGGCCCGAGGCTTGAGGCCCGGCAGGCTTTTATGCATTCGGGCCGGGCTTGGGCCCAAAAAACAGGCCCGATGGCCGGGCCGGGCTTGGGCCTAGGTATTTTTCCTCGGGCTTGGCTAGGCCCGGCCCGAAGCCCGGCCCGGCTCGAGGTTTGGCCAGGTATATCGTCAACAAACGTTAAGCGTGCGGACCCTATGGGTTCGAGAACTATGTAGACATGACCGGGACACCTCTCCGGTCAATAACCAGTAGCTGAACCTGGATGCCCATATTGGCTCCTACATATTCTACGGAGATCTTTATCGGTCGAACCGTTATGACAACATACGCAATTCCCTTTGTCCGTCGGTATGTTACTTGCCCGAGATTCGATCGTTGGTATCTCTATACCTAGTTCAATCTTGTTACTGGCAAGTCTCTTTACTCGTTCTATAATACATCATCCCGTGACTAACTCATTAGTCATTTGCTTGCAAGGCTTATTATGATGTGCATTACCGAGAGGCCCCAATGATACCTCTCCGATACTCGGAGTGACAAATCCTAATCTCGATTCATGCCAACCCAACAAAACACCTTCGGAGATACCTGTAGAGCATCTTTATAATCACTCAGTTACGTTGTGACATTTGATAGCACACAAGGTATTCCTCCGGTATCCGGGAGTTGCATGATCTCATCGTCAAAGGAATATGTATTTGACATACATGAAAGCAGTAGCAACAATCTGTACGATCAAATGCTAAGCTAACGGATGGGTCTTGTCCATCACATCATTCTCATAATGATGTGATCCTGTTATCAAATAACAACTCATGTTCATGTTTAGGAAACCTTAACCATCTTTGATTAACGAGCTAGTCTAGTAGAGGCTTACTAGAGACACGGCATTTGTTTATGTATTCACACATGTATTTGGGTTTTCGGTCAATACAATTCTAGCATGAATAATAAACCTTTATCATGATTAAGGAAATATAATAGTAACCATTTTATTATTGCCTTTAGGGCATATTTCTATCAGTAGCGTGGGAAGCTAAAGCAACATGCACATTGTTGTCCTCATGTGAAGCATGGCCATCAGAGGAAGCTCCCCGAAGGCTGCCGCCTTCGGCAACAACGACGGCCGACGTGGTCGGCGTTGGAGTTGCCGGCGTGGTTGGCGTGGTCGGCGTGGTCGGTCATGGAGGAAAGCTTGCGTGAGGCCGGGCGTCCCCGCACCGCCAGGTCGGCCTTGCGGGAGGCGTGGAAGGCCGCAGCGATGTCTTCGGCAGAGAGCGACGACAGATGGGTTAGGGCAGCGTCGGCCGGAGGAGCCAGAGAGGTCGGCGTTGTCGGAGCGGGAGTGCCGATAGGAGCAGCCAGAGAGGCCGACGCGGCCTCCACCAATCGAGCGGGATCCCTCAGTGTTATATAGAGGATGCTAGAATTAGGCTGACTCGGAAGCAGTAGAATGTTTTTTTTTTCTATGTTCGAGAGAAGAAACAGTACAAACCGTGTTATTTCCCTTCTTTTGTTTCCATGCGATAACTAGTTTTTACAAGTCACAGTCAGTCCAGTCTGATTGAACGGCGTGAAAATGAGATGACATGACTGATGGTATGTATTTCCTCTGTTTCTAAATATAAGTTTTTTTTTAGATTTTAATATAAACTACATACGAAGTAAAATAAGTGAATTTAAACTTTAAAATATGTGTATGTGGTCCGTATTGAAATCTGTAAAAAAAGACATATATCTACAGGGAGTAGTATGTATCTCCGTAGCAAAAAAAAAGAGTAGGCTTTTGTATAATCCAGGTAGGTACGTGCGGACGACGTAACGGAGAGCGCGCAAGTAAGATCCACCTGGTTGTAACGCGATAATCCTGGCCGTTGCCAATAATTGGACGGCATGGTAGCTGTGGCTACCTGTCCTCACCAGCAAAGCATCTTCTGTTCCTGTCCATTTCTCTGCTAAACGGCTGTGATGTCCAGTGCTATGCTTTGGACAGTTGCGCAAGCTAGCTTCTTATATTCAACAATTACAAGATTTTTAGTGCTTGGCTTAGTTAGTTATAGGTTGCCGCAGCATCCGACCCAACTCTACTTTTGCGCAAACGGTTTGATAACTTGGCATTTTTTTGTGGTTTCCATTTTTAGGAGGACGGAGTTTCTGTGGCGGCAAGATGGAAACGCCAGCTAGAACAAGGGACATGTGCTAACAACAAAATTTGTATAGGAAATGAGTGTCGAAGCTTGGCTGCATGCTCGAGGTATATACAACAGCATACACATATGGCGTGGCCCACACATGTATATACACCAACAAGTATACTTCGACCAGTATCGTGATTCAGAGTACAGGATACGAGGATCCAGTGAGGTGGCGTTTGGTTCACGGGTGAGGTTGGCTTGGCTGAGGATATCCTTAACCACCTGGTTGCAGGGGCGGAGCCCAACAGGCCCACCCTGTGGCACAGGCTACAGGGTCCAACAATTTTTTCAGTACTAATAGTCAGCTACCAGGTCCAAGGCATCAGGGTGGGCCAAGAACAGTGCTACAGGGCCCATATAATCAACCCATGAAATGCTCTGAGCCTGTGCACACACGTGCTATGGATCGATTGTGATTGGCGATCCGTCTCCTCATCTTTCATAGCCCTGTTTCCTGCCCCGACTCCCAAACAGGCGAGGCGAGCACGTCCACCGTGACGCGGCGGCGGCGATCGATCTGCACATGTGGAACCGTTCCTAGGCTGGCCGGCTGGCACACCCCTATGCGGCTACGCGCGGCAGCGGCGGCAAGCCGATATTTGACGACAGTCGGTTGTACGCCTACGCAGGACACGGCTACCCCTCCCACATCAACCGTAATTTTTTCTTTCCTCTCTTTTAGAAAAATAGCAACATATGTGTGGTCTAGATTTACAATAATCACTCCCTCGATAGATTTATGTCTCAGTATACCCTTTTATGTGATGGTTTTCCTATCATTTTACCAGTTACAATAATTGGATGTATGAACTTATAGCTAGTAGATGTAGATTGCATCGTATTTAAATATATTTATATGTATGTGTTTTGGCAAAACGTGGGGCACTAGCTAGTGCTTTAGCCTCTAATTATACTTCATGCCTTCATTCGCTTCATAATTTTTGGTGTCATGTTTATAATTTTCAAGTAATTTTATTTTTTGTTTTATCATTTATAAAAAATAAATATTGTTGCATATTGTTTTGATACATCAACTTAACCTTTGTTATGTCTCAAATTTGTGTTGCAAGTTGTGAAACACGCCTTTATTCAAAACGTTGTTGCTTGAAAAATAATATGTCATGGTTAAGTGGTGCATCAGGGTAACATTAGTTCCAGATCCGCCCCTGCCTGGTTGAGGATGGCCAATTTTTGTCGTTTGGTTGCGAAGGATTAGATGAGATGGATAACCACTTTTTATTGTTTGGTTGCAAGGATAAAAGGTGGATATGGATAATCATTAACTATTTTTTTCATCTACAATATTAATACATGCTCTTCTTTCCTTAAAAAAATACATGCTCTTCTTTGTACAATCAAATACATGTATACATGCTCTTCTTTGCACAATCAAATATATGTATATTTCCATGCAAAAAATACATGTATATTTCCATGCAAAAAAATACATATACATTTCTTCTTTGTATAATCATACACGTGACTGTCCATGCAATGAAATACCATGAACTGGTCACTATTTACCAGATATTCATACATGTATACATGTTCTTCTTTGTACAATCATACACGTGACTGTTCATAATATTAAATACCATGAACTGGCAGTTGAATACCAAATATTCTGCTACTTCTTATCAACGCAAGCATGGGTGGCTGCCCTCATCCGTCATAATCTCGCGACTCTCGTCAACCATGTTTTGAAGGAATATTCTCTGGTATCTGGTTATCCCTATCCTTCCTGGCCGATAAACCAAACAAGTGATATCCCCTAAAAAATTGGCTATCCCTGTCCCTATGGTGGATAGCCTCTAAACCAAACGCCACCTGAGATGAGATCCAAGTCCAAATCTAAGCTGCTAGGGCGAGGACCAAAACCGCGGATTACCCCGATACGTCGGCCACCGCCCAAAAACCCGTGCATTTTTCCCGTGCTGAAAGTAGGAGTACGGAGTACCAGTACCCCTGTGGAGCGCCCGCTGCATACGGCCACATGCACCGGCGCCGCGCGTGGAAACGGCCGTAACGGTCAGGTCTGGTCGGTCCTTGCCGTCCACGCCCAGTCGGCAGGGCGGGCGCGTCAAGGCAATGACAGCTGGGGACGCGCGCCACAATCAAGCTCCGGGGATCGCCCAACACCAGCCAATTGGCCAGTCGGCGAGCCAGCGCCTTCAATTCCATCGCCGATACATTTATTGTTTGTTAAATTGTAAAAAAAAAAGTTGAGATGAAAGAAACCGGCACCCACGGTCCTCCTCCGTCCCCGCACTCCTCACCCATGTCACCGTCCGCCTTGACGCCGGCCGGTACCGGTACACCACGTGCGCCGCCCGCTCCCGCCACGCGCAGCGGCATAGGCTGGCCGAGGCTGTAAAACAAACCGAACTGCAAAGCGCCGCGGCGATGCCGTTGGTGCGCGCGGACGGACGCGGAGCGGCCGTCGTGCTCGCCGCGCTCGCGAGCTGGCTCACGGGATTCGCGAGCTCCCCCCCGCGGGGGTGGTGGGCCACCGCGCAAGCGCAATCGCGCTGGGTCGATTGATCGATCGAGGGCCCCCGGCCTGCTCCCCGCCATGCGCCATGTCGCCGTCACGTACCGCTCATGGGTTTCGTGCCCGGCCCAGTTTCGCAACGCTCGCTTGCGACACGCACTAGGTGATCTCAGCCACTCCGTCCGGATATGGACACTCGCTTATTTCCCCCACCCGCCCTCCGAAGCTCCGGTATTTTGGTACCACTATATATCTGCTAGTAGTTGTCAGAACCGTGCTGTTCTACAAAAGAAAAAGATGTAGTGGTAAAAACCATGCAAACTGGGCTAATTCGGGACGGATTGATCCGCACAATTTTGTGCACGCGAGGCGTGATCGCTTCAGATTTCGGGAGCAAACTTTGCCGCGAATATAGCTAGACGACGACGCTGCCAAGCTATGCATCGACCACATATCACTCCACCCCCATACTGTCATGCCGAAGCCGGCAGCGCCACCCAACCTACTACTACCACCTACAACAAGATCGTACGTACTGATATTGCCATCCGGGGCTATAAAACCGGCCTGGACCGGGGAAGCAGGAGCCCAGTTGCCCAATTCGTAGGAATCCGAGGCCCTCTCCCGTGAGAAACACGCCGTCCTCTAGGCTGCAGCCCTGAAAATACACTCCACCACGTCTCCTCGCGCCAGCTCCGGCTTTGTCCAGGCACGTCCGTCGACACAATCCCGATAGCCAGCCCAGCCAGCCAGCCTCTGCCGTTCTCTTCTCTTATTAGTACGCCCCCACCCTCGCCCTCTCCCGCAGTCCCACGACACCAACAGCTGCGCCAACAGCAACAGCTCAGCTAAGCCAGGCCCAAGCTCAGCTCGCCCACCACCAGACGTACCACGTACAGAGAGAGCTAGTAGCACCATCCATGGCCGCGGAGGAGCCCAAGAAGGTGGAGGTGGAGGCGGCGCCGGAGCCGGAGGCCGCGCCAGTGGCCGTCCCGGCCGCGGAGCCCGAGGCCCCTGCCAAGGACGTCACCGAGGAGAAGGCCGTCATCCCCGCGCCCCCGCCCGCCGCCGAGGACGAGAAGACGCCCGTCGATGACTCCAAGGCCCTCGTCGCCGTCGAGAGTGAGTCACCCGCCGCTTACTTTCTACTGTTTCAGTCAAATTTGCTCTTGTTTCGGCATAGTTGAATGATGGAAAGAGGGGTGGGCGTGCTAGGATCTAGTAGGAGCGAGCAACTTTTTCTCTCTGTTTACTAGGAGATGAACAGTAGTGGTAGTACTAGGTTGAAGTACCCATGATCCCGGGATATTATTTGCCTTGCCTTTTTCTTTCCCTTCGTCTATTTACTTTTCTTGGCGTGATTATTGCTCTTCTTGTTACACCTGGAGTATGATTAATATGATAATTTCAGTTAGGTGTTCATAGGATTATTAGCATTAGTTGCAATTATCATTTGGTTTGTGCTTTGGCCGCTTTGAGACCGTTCCGCTTGTGTGTTTTTTTCCTGAATTATCTGCTTACGAAATATATCAACACTTGGTTGGTGCCGCAAACAGCTCTGATAAAAATCCCAAATGTTTGTCTGGATATTTTTCCTGCTTTCTAAATGATTTTGTTATGAAAAAAAACAGTGGATGCAACCATGGCTGCAAATTAGTTTGTTTCTAGCGCCGCAGAATTTTTTCGAACCGGGAGTGCTGCATAGTTTTGGACAAAAAAATAATAGAGAGCATATCTTAGGACAACATAGATAGCTAGGTGATGGTGTGATGCTGGCCATGCGTAGCTTCACTGAAATTATGTGATTCGGGTTGGAATTGAGGAAAGATGGCTATTGGAACTTTCCTGAATTCCTCACTCCCCCCATATAGCTTTGTCTTCTTTCTGCCTCTGCTCTCCCTTCTCTCTTCCTCCCACCCTTATCCATCCCAACTTCCTTTTTTGGAGGAATCTCATTTTTCACTTTAACACCCAAGAAAGTGTCCAAAATGGTGTGCTGGGGGAAAAGGAACCAAACAGAAACAAAAGGCACATGAAGAACAACCTTTCCAGAGCTATGTGACCTCTGTCTGCATGTTCATTGCATATTTCTTCAACTATGTAGATAGTAGTAGTAGTTAGTGTTTGGGTTTAGAACAGGTAAAACCAGTACGCGCGCACTCACTAACAGATAAAACCAGTACACGCGCACTCACTAACTGCCATATCTTCTTTGCAATGGAATAAAGCTATTTTGTATTTAAAATGACATATTGTAGTTTGGGACAGGCAGGCAGTTGCTTTCTATTGCGGCTCTAAGTCATCATACATGATAGATGTACTACTATGCTATAAATGTTCAGTAGTTCAGTTGCTTGCATAGTTGGAAAAGATCGCTCAGTTTTCCTGGTTAAAGAACGTATGTAGGTTGATCCCATGGGAATTCAACATATCGTGTGACCGTATTACTGTTTTGAAACGGATAAACATGAAGTAAGTATGAAGTACCGAAAGGAAGTAGCTGTTTATGAGAGTTTTCCTCTGGCTTGGCACTCAATGACAGCGTGCTCCCCTTCCCACGAAAAACCCAAACACTATGAGAATAAATAGCAACGTTGGAAGAAACTGCAGGGCTAATTAGCAGCAAGCTTTTAATCATAAAAATGTGCACCTGCAGTCCTCAGAATTATGACCATGCTGGAGTGTGAGTCAAGGATATTCATAAAACTGTGCATTTGACGCTGAGAGTTTAGTGTATGATGTCATTGTTTAGCCATTCCTTTATCCAGAAGGGCTGTAGTAGCTTTCTATCTTACCCTGTTTGCTTCTGTGGTTGGAGAAGCTCAGGGAATAAGATAAGTCCTACACAAGTCATCGTTATATAAGATCTTAGTAGCGAAGGGCGTGATGAAAGTTAACTTCTCAAGTCCACGGATTATGTAATGCTCGCGACACGAGTGGGTAGTAAAAATCATTTAACGTTGTACAGGCAGATGCTAGGTTCTTGCTGCTTAATTATCTCGCAACTCAAATAATAACGTATCAACTCTGGCTCATAAGATACTTCTACATTTTCTGCTTACCAGAGGTTGCAGATGAACCTGTTGCTGAGAAACCCACAGACGAGAAGGCTGCACACGGCGGCTCAAATGACAGAGGTAATTATTGAACAATTTGACTTCTCTTCTTATCATAGGTACAACTATGCTGACAAACTACCTGAAAACTCGCTATGCAGACCTCGCTCTTGCAAGGGTGGAAAGTGAGAAGAGGAACTCTTTAATTAAAGCATGGGAGGAGAATGAGAAGACGAAGGCTGAGAACAAGTATATTACTGTACTATTTAATATTTATAGTTATCCACTCATAAATTAGTATATGTTTTTTAACGGTATGGTAGATTTATCACTAATCTGCTATATTGGATATGCATGTGGATATGCATGTGCATATCTCAAAGGGGGCCTTCAGCCACTTTCATGGTTTTAACTAGGAAATAGAGCCTATATAAAGCTTCATGTTAGTAATATGTCTAGTCTTACTCCTAGATACTGAGGATATGTTGGCCCCGTCTAATTCAGACAATAATAATAAGAACACCTACAGCGCAACTACCGACAGATATTTTCTTAAAAAAGCTACTAGTATGTCATTTTGAAGAAAATGACGAAGTTGCATACTTATAGCTAAATTATGTTGTTGAACACGTTCATTAACTAGATGATGTAAAATTTCCTAATCTTGATTCACATCAATATCACAGGGCTGCTAAAAAGGTATCTGCTATTCTCTCATGGGAGAACACCAAGAAAGCAAACATAGAAGCTCAACTGAAGAAGATTGAGGTACTTTCACCGTTACCATTCTTTGCATATCACATCAAAGAACGAGGCCCGTTATTGCACACTTGTCAATGTTCATTTGCAGTTCTGAACATGGCAGTCTCTTCTTATGCCATCCCGCAAACTAATTCTTGTAACTGTGCACACATTCAGGAGCAATTGGAAAAGAAGAAGGCGGAATACGCAGAGAAGATGAAGAACAAGGCCGCAATGATCCACAAGGAAGCCGAAGAGAAGAGAGCGATGGTCGAGGCAAAGAAAGGGGAGGAACTCCTCAAGGCCGAGGAGATGGCCGCCAAGTACCGCGCCACCGGCAACTCTCCCAAGAAAGTCATGGGATGCTTCGGGGCCTGAAGTAAAAACGTTCCTAGTTCACAAATGGAGCAAGACTGAATGAAGTGTTTATCTGTGGTTGCTTGCTTGCTTCCTTCTTTCTTTCATCCCTCCCAAGTGTGTAGTGTGCCTTGTGTGTAAAGTCTGCCGTCTCTGTATATACACATTGCTCCCAGGACAGGTGCTCGGTTGTGTACATCTTTGATGCTTGACAAGCAACATTCTTATGTGTAGTTAAGAAAGTCACATTTGTTATTACTGTTGACATTAAAGCAGTCGTTTTTTGGTCTCATATCCTGGTGTTGATGCTGTTTTCTCTCACAGCTCTGATTGAATTGATTCCGGTTGCACATACGGCTATATGGTTATCATGTTAGTTTCATCTGAATCTGGAGGGAAAAAGAAATCCTGGTCCAGGGAAAACAAAGCTGAGCTCTCTACTAAGCCCGTGAAGATTGTAATCTCGTCTGAGCTTCTGAACGTGAAGGGTACACATTAATGGTCACTGGTGTTCCTTGACGTGATCAGATTTTATCCCAAGACCTGTAGATTTTGGATTTAGAACTCACTTTCTTAGCACCTATTTTTCGTGAATACAGAATATTGACAATTTAAAAGCAACATGCTTCAGTTAGATGGTGTGTACCTGATCACAGGTGTGAGGATCAGATGCACACGGCCTAGCCAAAGCAACTCACAAGAGGATTGGCATAACCATAATGTACAAGAATTCCTCATTTCTCTTCCTTAAAGAGAAATGAACTTCAACATCATCAACAAATTGTGTCAACTTGATATCCTTTCTATCAGGTGAAATGAACATTATGCTCCTAAGGGTGTACTCAAATTCAGTTGCACTTCTTGCAATTAATTAGTTTGGATCCCTCATTACGAACAGCCTGAAAACGTAACTGAATTAGTCTTCGAACTCTACT
>LR738710.1:700626403-700637922 GCA_902687465.1 Secale cereale | reverse complement strand
CCGCCGCCGCCCCGCCCCGTCCCCGCCGGCCCTCCGCAGCGCCGCCGCCCCGGCTGCCCCGTCCCCGCCGGCCCTCCGCAGCCCCGGCCGGCCGCCCCTCCCAGCGCCGCCGCCCCGTCCCGGCCGGCCCTCCAGCAGGTTTGCATTTTTTCTTTTTTCTTCATTTTTACATTTTTGCTTTTTTCTTCATTTTTACATTTTGGCACTCACAATTGTTGCCATTCACATTGTAGATGGAGGTGAACAACGCCGACATGGACTCGTTGTCCGATGCGTCGGATTGGTCGTCATCCGACGATTCGGACATTGACAAGTTGTTGCAAGACGACGACGTTGAGATGATGAGCCTCCTCGTCGACGTGCAAACGTTTGAAGACCGCGTGAAACTTATGGATCAGAGGAGAGGGTCGACGATGGGGCGACTCACCATCTACCGGAACCGTGCTCTCGGACACGAGCATTTGATGCAAGACTACTTCGCAGAGGTACCTACATACCCTCCTCGTCTCTTTCGCAGAAGGTACCAGATGCGTCGTAGTTTGTTTGTGAAGATTGTCAATGATTGTGAGGCTGCCTCCTATTACTTTAAACGTCGTAGATCCGCCGCCGGTATCATGGGGTTTAGTGCATATCAAAAGATATCGGCGGCAATGCGGGTACTCGCTTATGGCATACCCGTGGATTATACCGACGAGTATCTTCGCATTGGGGAAGATACAACCACGAAGTCCGTCCGTAGGTTTGCCAAGTTAGTCATCCGGTTGTATGGTGAGAAGTATCTTCGGGCACCAAACGAGGAAGATACAAATAGATTAATGGAAATGAATGAAAAAAGGGGATGGCCGGGGATGCTTGGTAGTCTTGATTGCATGCATTGGAGGTGGAAAAATTGCCCAAAGGCATGGCACGGAATGTATTGCTGTAAAAGCCGTGATGCTACCATTGTGCTTGAGGCCGTAGCATTGGAGGACACATGGATTTGGCATGCATTCTTTGGGTTGCCGGGACACTCAATGATATCAATGTCCTCAATAGATCTCCATTGTTCAAAAGATTAATTTCTGGGGATGCTCCAGCTTGCAACTACAAAATCATGAACAATGAGTATTCAATGGGGTACTATCTCATCGATGGCATCTATCCCGAATGGGCAACTCTTGTGAAGTCCATCAAGGAGAAAAATGGGGTGCCCTTAACAAGAAAAGAGGCTCATTTCACCAAGGCACAAGAGGCAGCCCGCAAAGATATTGAGAGAGCTTTTGGTGTTTTACAAGCAAGGTTTGCCATAGTTCGGGGTCCAGCTCGGTTTTGGGACAAAAAAAACTTGGTGAACATCATGAAATGTTGTGTGATTCTACACAACATGATCCTAGAGGATGAGAGAGGGTTAAACCTCCCTTGTTTCTATGACAATGTTGGTACGCGTGTGCAGCCGGAAAGAAACCCTTCTCGCATACACGCCTTTCTTCAAGCACATCGTGAGATTGAGGATGCAACCACTCATGGTCGTCTCCGGGATGATCTAGTAGAGCACCACTGGCAGTTGGATGGGTGGCGTATTGGCCCATGATGTATCTTTGTTTTACTTTTCTATGTCCTATTTGATTTGAACAATTGTTGTAATTTGCTCAAACATTGTTTTATATTGCAATTTGCTCAAACATTGTTGTAATAATTTGAATGATTATTGTTTTATTCGGTGCTGTAATAATAACTAGAATGATTATTGTTTTATGTCAAATGTGATTGAATTTGTGATATGTCATATGATGAAATGTGTGATATATTAAATGACAGTTTTAAGGTTTGGGGTTGGGGCAAAGACTAGAACTCTCAAACCCAACCCTTATAACGGAATATTCCGTTATAAGGGTTGGGTTTGAGGGTTATAGTCTTTGTCCTTGTTTTTCAATCCTTAAAAGTGTCAAAAATGGGCAATTCTCAACCCTTAAAACTGATTTTACATTTAAGGGTTTGAGGGTTCTACTAAAGATGCTCTAACAGTCGAGGATCCTCTTGTCGTGCAAGAGGAACTCTGGTGGGAACTTGAGAACGGGCTTGGTCTTGACCGAGAGGATCTGATCGACGCCCTCCTTTGTGAGCCTCACCTTCCTAAACTTCTTCTTCTCCTCCTTTTTCAACCACTGCTGTAGAGACGCCGCGTCCTTCTCCCTCTGCTTTTTCAACTGCTGCTCTCGGGCCACCGCGTCGGCTGTGGTGGCCACCGTGGGAGCGGCGGCGGTCTTGGCTGTTGAAGCAGAGGAATCCTTATTGTCTGCGGGCACCGGCCCGGCAGATCTTTCTATGGCCGCCGCCGGCTCCGTCCGGGCGGCATTTTTTCTCGCCGCTTTGAGGGCTGAAACTGCCGCTGCCAGGGCCGCCTCCGCCATCGGGTAGCACTTGTTGCTCATGACAACCGCCAGCGCGGCATTTACTCGTCTCGCGGCTGCTGCTTTATCAAGCGGCACCTCGCCTTTGTCGGACGAGCTCGCCATAATCGCCGGATTCGTCGTTGATTTAGGCACCTCGGCAGTTTATAACGAGTATTTAACAAAAAAACTATCACAATTCGTGGAACCGTGTCTACAAACTACCACTTTACAAATTTTTGCGGAAAACTACTATTTTTGTTTTAATCTTTGCCTAAAAACTACCAAGTCAGAAAAGTGGCCGATTCGACTCATTTAAGCGTGATTATGACAAGGCTGGCCCACACGTAAGCATTGACATGATAATAGTAGTCAACCCCGCTAGACTGACCGTTATGACAGATGGGACCCACGTGTTCACTGGGACATTGCTACAAACACTTTGTATGCGTAGTGTCGCCGGGTCGGCGATGGGCGAGCTGCCGCCGAGCAAGCTAGCCGCCGCGCTGGCTGGACTCCGCGTTGTCGGGCGAGCTTGCCGGCGACCGCCGCGCTCGAAGCTGGCCTCCGCGCGAGCTTCCATTCCGGGGCGAGCTGGCCATGGCTGCGCGCTGGCCTCCGCGACCTGGCCATGGCTGCCGCTGCGCTCGAAGCTGGCATTCGCGCCTCCGGCCGAGCTATCCTAGGTCGTGACGGCGGACGGATCCGTGGTCATCTGCGACGACCGCGCCATGGCCAAGCTGCGGCTGGTCCTTCCGCCCTTCAAGCCTGGCTGCATGTTCGGCCACGATTTTACATCGAGAAAGTTGGAGCTAGCTAGCTCGATTTGTCAGAAGCAAAAGTCGATTGGAGCTATTAGAGCTAGCTAGCTCGATTCACCTGCAATTGAAAGCCACCGGAGATCTCCATGGGAAATTTTAGAGAAAGATAGGGGAGGAAGAAGAAAGAACTGACGTTTGAGCCCCACATGTTAACGGTCAAAGTAACGGGGTTGACTTTTTCAGCCCGACGGATGGGCCCAGTATGTCATAATCACGCTTAAACGAGTTAAATCGGCCACTTTTCTGACTTGGTAGTTTTTTGGCAAAGATTAGAACAAAAGTGATAGTTTTCCGCAAAAATTTGTAAAGTGTAGTTTGTAAACACGTTTTCATGAATTGTGATAGTTTTTTGTTAAATACTCATTTATAAAGGAGCGGCCAGCCTACGTCGGGGAGGTTAAGGTTACGAGCCCGAGCTGTATTTGAGCCGGACTCGTGACCAAGCCCACCAATCGTCCGATTTGGAGCTGTAGCCCAATTAACAGGAGCTCGCTTCAGGCGCCCGCGCTACCCCTCATGGGCCGGCTTCGCTCGGGAATCCCTCTGTTCCCGGGAGCAACTAGAGTTTTTCACGACACGTATAGTCTTGTCACATAAAAAAAAACAAGACCTATAGTCGTGCCTCTCGGAAAAAAACCAAATTATTTTTCTGTTTTTTTCCGTGAGAGGCTCGGAAACGAAAAAAGACGTGTTTTATAGGTTTTTCCTTCCACGAGAGGTACAATTGTGCTTTCGCGAGAGGCACGGTGATGCTCTCAGAAACGAAAAACAAAAACGTGTTTTCTATTTTTTTTTTCACGAGAGGCATGGTTTTGCTATCGCAAGAGGCACGGTTGTGTTTTCGCGAGAGTCATGCTTCTTTCGGAAAGGGAAAAAACGTGCTTTCGGTTTGTTTTTGTCTGGTTTTTCATGAAGAAAGGTTCCTGAAAACTTATCAACATGAGATCTAATTTTGAAGATCTCGACACGAGAAATTCAATGGTAAAAACGGTTCAAGATTTGGACATGCGGTTTAAGAGATAAAAAAAATTGAATAGCGCGCAAATCTCCCTCGTGAAAAAAATGAAAACTCCCAGCTTGCGACAAATAGTACGCATGCAGAGCACCACTTATCATAACCTAAGAATGTGAGAATGATCTTCGAAAGGATACTCCTTAATTAGTGATTTCGTTAGTTCGTTGGATCACTAAAAACACAAGTTTGCTGGGTTTCTGGGTTGACTCTCCATGGTTGACTGGTCCATCATTGACTTTATAGAAAGTTCATCGATTTTGTAAAAGATCATATTTTTTTTTATAAAATATTATTTATGAAAAAATCATCGATTTTTAAAATGTTCACAAAAAATAGAAACGGTTCATTACATTCTGTGAAAATTTTCAACAATTTGGACAAAAGATCATCGAGTGGAAATTTCTTTTTATCAATTTCGAAAAAAATGATTTTGATTTTTTTTCACATAAACTATAAAAAAATCATAAGTTTTCCAAAAAAACATTGAATTTGTTTTTTTTTTACAAAATTGGAATAAGAGTACACTTTTGGGGAAAAAAGCATTTATGGAAAGAAAAATAGAAAAGGAAAAATGAAAGAAAAGGAAAAAATGAATAAAAACGTCTGAAAACTAACGAACCAGAAAAAAGCCCGTGAACTGAAGAAAGAAATAAAAGGAAAAAAAATAATATGTTCAAAAGCTGAGAAGATAGCCTAGTGGTTACTCTTACTTGTGTTCCCTTCGAATGCAGAGGTTTTGTTGTCGATCCCGTCGTCCCGCACCTTTCTAGAGTTTTATAACAGAAAAAAGAAAGTATATGGGCTGGCCCAGGGGTGCGCACTGGTACAGTTTGTGCACTGTAAGCCTCAAATATGATATGCCTCAATTAATGGTAACTTCTGTCTATCACGGAAGCAAAAACATGCCTCTCCCGCGAAAGCACAATCATGTCACTCTGTGCATTTTGAAACCGAACCGAAAAAACATACCGAAAATAAACCGAACCGAACCAATTTTACGGTTTTTATGGTTTATGGTTTTGATATGGTATGAAATTTTCATACCGTTTTGAACTTTGGTTTTTATGGTATATACCGAAAAACCGAATGGTTAACCGAATAAACCGAAGTACAAAATAAATTTATATTTTTTGAGACAAACAACCATACAAGTTGTCATTTTTCTTGTACATAAGTCAAATTCACTACTAAGCATGTACATTTTTCTTGTAACATAGTTATTTTTCTCTTTAAAAGATGCTAAGCACGTCCATAATCATCAAGGGATGAATATATGCATGCATATATACTTATATATATAGTTATATACTATTTTTGTAAAATAGTACTCCCTCCGTCCGAAAATACTTGTCTTCAAAATGGACAAAAAGGGATGTATCTAGAACTAAAATACATCTAGATACATCCCCTTTTATTTATTTTGATGACAAGTATTTCCGGACGGAGGGAGTATGTGTTTTGACTTTTGATTGGTTTTGAGTCATAAATTTGTAAATTATTATTACATAATTTTCAAATTCGCGTCAACTTTGGTTTTTATGGTATATACCGAAATAATTTGATATATACCGAAACCGAACCGTATTTTTATTTCATACCAGATTTACCGAAGTACTAATACCGTACAAACTAAAAAACCGTATAAACTGAACCATGTAAACCGAATTAACCGAACGCACAGAGTGACAATCATGGCTCTCACGGAAACAAAAACGTGCCTCTTAAGGAAGAAAAAAGAGAGAGATTTTTTTTCTTCGTTTCCTAGAGGTACGACTGTTCACCCTGTGCAAAACCGAACCGAAAACCATAAACCGAACCGAACCAAAATTTCGGTTTTTTCAGGTTCTGGTTCTGGTTTCAGTTTGCAAAATAGCAAACCATATTCAATTTGGTTTTTTCGGTTAATAACCAAAAACCATATGGTTTAACCGAAAAATATAACTTCTCTCGTACTGGAGATTACAGAGAAGAAACTCCTACACAGTGTGCGGCACACTTGTGGGATTGAGCACAATGAACGTACACCTGCTAGCCTTATACTACTCACCTTCCTTTATTTCTTGTAGCTACCCGAGGTGGTACTAAACTAGTGCATGAATTGCCTGCGTGCCAGCGCCTCTCGCTGTTGTCATGTTGTACTTCTACTTACGTGGGCTGATGGATCAATAAGTATTGGGCTGTGATGCTAGAAATTGTGTATGTGTGAGTCTGTGAGAGAAAGATCAAACTTTCAAGACCTACACAGTACACTACACATGGACAAACGTGTGCTAGTTTATGTTGTTATAATAAATATAAAAAAGAAAATAAAAGAGCAGTTTCACCGTGGAGTAGGCTTTGGCCTTTGACTTTGAGGCTCTCGGTACAAGACATCGAGGCCATTATTGTCATGAATGTGTCATATGTTGAATAAATTTCATGTCTGTGTCATGCCGTTGTATACTAAATTTGTTTCTTCATGTGCAAAAACATTGTGTTGCTTAAAATTTCGCGTCAATTTTGGTTAATTTGGTTATTACCGAAACCGAACCGAAAATAAACGGTTATTACCGGAACCAAACCGTATCTATGTATAAAACCGTATAAACCGAAGTATAAAAACCTTATAAACCAAAAACCATATAAACCGAACCGAAAAAACCGAACGCACACCCTGAACGACTGTGCCTCTCGCGGGGTTTTTCACGCATTTCTTGTTGTCAAAAGCTAAGAAAGACAGGTGGAAACCAAAAAGTAAAAAAAAAACCGTTTAAAAAGCCGAAAAGATATGTGGAAAACAAATCCGGAGGGACCGTCCAGAGCGTGACACCTCAAGATGGCAACGGGGACGAAACCCATCGGGTTTGCCTTCCCAAACCCATCCCCACGAGAAAATCGTAAACCCGTCCCCGTCCCCATGACAATACGCGGGGTTAGTTTTTCGCCCGTCCCCTAAACCCATCAGGTTTCGGGGAAACCACGTGAATATCAAAATATTTAAACAAACATAGAGGGGACAAAGAATAACATTTCTGGCAAACAAACTAGCACATTTTAGTAGCATAATTTGAGAATATTTCAACAAAAAACTATAGTAGATAGTTCAACAGCTATATAGAGTGTCAGGCGGAGGGAGACGTGGAGCGCGGAGGCTCGCCGACAAATCATGGTCGGCGGCTCTTGCAAGATGGGATCGAGTCAGGCGGCGGCTGGGGTCCTAGGTTTAGGTTTAGGTATTCTGAGGGAGAGAGAGAGTTGAGGGCTCGAGCGAGGGGGAAAGAGCGAGCGATACTGTGGCCACCCAGCGAGGGGTTGATTTGGCCTCGACGCTGGGGTGGGGGGCTCGGTCGCATTGGGTTGGGCCGGGTCAGTACTTGATAAAAAAATATAATTTCGCGGGTATTGCCGGGTTTCGGGTTCGGTGACTACCGAAACGGGTGTAAACCCACGAAACGTGTCAGGTTGTATAATGTGCCCAACAACAGCCCCGCGGGAATGAAAACATGCCCATCCCCGTCCCCTAATAGGGTAAAAACCCACGGGGATGCGGGTTTCGGGACCCCATTGCCATCTTGAGCGACACCTGGCTGCAGCTGAGTACGCGCCAAATGACGCGCTCTCAGCCCACTCCAAGGGTTCATTCGGAGGCTCTCGAAGAAGCGCTCGCCAACTAGTTGTTCCCAACCTCTGCTCATCGCGTTTAGCGACAAAATGTCGCTCAAACGTAATAGCCAAAGGCAACATAGGTCGCCCCGTTTTGCCCAACAGATTTTAAAAATTCATAGTGATTTTTAAATTTGAAAATTAACTTCTTAAAATTTACAAACACCTTTTCAGTATTGTGAATATATTTTTAAACTTTCTACTCTACTTGCTTTTCCCCCGATAGAAAACAACTAGAAACAAAAGCGTTCAAGCAAAAGCGAGAGCTTCACGCATCGCTGAAGTGAGCCGGCCCAACATGCAGTGCCATGTGCGTTCGGTCGCCATCTTAACGCAAAGGCAGCAAATAGGCTCTCCCGGTAGTTGATTTTTTTTTTCTATCAATACCCCTCTCTTTAATCCGGTTTTGACGGGAAACATATACTCCCTCCGTTCCCAAATACTCCATCCGTTCCAAATTAGTAATTTGGAACGGAGGGAGTATTTGTCTTTCTAGACATTTTAAATGGACTACAACATATTGATGTATGTAGACATATTTTAGAGTGTAGATTCATTTATTTTGCTTCGTATGTAGTCACTTGTTGAAATCTCTAGAAAGACAAATATTTAGGAACGAAGGGAATATATGTAAATTTGTCCCAAACTGACCCGCCAAAAACTCTAGGAGAGTACAAAGAGAGCAAAGTAAATATAGAACATGAAAAAACTTGTAATAGCACTGCTAAGTACGTACTCAATATTGTCTGAAAAAAGTACCCGTCTGTTCTAAAATATTTTGAGTTCTATGTTTGCCCTAAATGAACCTCTTTTTAGGTTTAGCCTAGTCTATAACAATATATCAACATCTATAATACCATAAAATAAATCATTAGATTCATATTAAAGTATATTTTTTATACTATATATTTTTGGTGTTTTGGGTACTAGTAATTTTTTATGTAAACGTATTCACATATTTTGAACAAACCTAAAATTTCCAATAGTTTTGAGTACAGTACCGGAAATTCACTTACTGAACAGTGTAACATTTTCTGTGAACTCAGAGGAACAGTCTTAGGTAACTCAGGCAACTACTGGCCTGACATCGCATTTAAGATGTGTGAGTGAGGGCATGATTAGGCCTAGAGGATGGTCGAGTGGCGCAGCAACGATGATGAAGCCACGCAGAGACTGGCAATGAAAAGTTTCCCTTTGTGTCAGTCGACGGTCAATAAATGTAGGTCTCCTCGTTGTGCAGGTCCCGCCTATCCACGACCCAGTGCATTTACGGAGTGAAAACTTGGTCCTTCGCGTGGTTGATCTTGAGCTTTTAGTGCGTGCTGACGGAATGTAGGAGTAGTATCTTCCTTGTTTAAAATTATATTATCTCTAATTTAACGGTCAAAAGTGACTGAAATTCTTGTGTTGACAGAACAGCCAACGTTGACAGGAGAGATAACTGCTGCCTGATGTATATAGAACAATCCTTCGGGAGTAGGAGCATATTGACAACTTTGCATTTGCACAACACACGTCATTTTTAAACTTACCAGTATTGTGAACAATCCTTCGGGAGTAAGGATTTGGTCGGTGGAACTACCATAGGATAGCCGTGAAAAGAGTAAAACACCCTCCACGGCACAGATCCTTAATCATCGGGCAGCTCCATGCCGTACGTGCATATAGGTCGGCATATGGGTGCAACACTGGACCAGTACATGCACCGCCCAAATTACTTACTCAGAGATCATGTCTGCTCCTACGCTTATTATTTTCCGTTTTACCCACCGGGCATGTATATGTAAGACGGTTTTGCTCTGGTCACTCTCGAAGAAAGCATAATAAGCCTAATAAATGCCTAATGAACGTGCGACCGCGGCTACAGCCTACAGCGGTAAAATTCGGAAATCATGGTGCAACTGCTTTAAGCAACGACGTCGTCGTAGCGATCGATGGACGTGACAAACCATGCAAGCGTGGTCACCGACATGAACAGACCGGATCTTGTACATGGTCCAAGCCCGCGCCATACGCATCGTATATCATGTTATGCTTGTCGTTCTGGGTGACTTGGTGTGCTTGCAAGTTGCAACTGGCGCCACCGCGTGGACGGCGGACCGGGACCTACCGATGCATGCATGCACGCACGCAACGACTCCTCGACTGGACCGGCCTAGCTTGTGCTTTGCCGGCAGCTACGACATGCTGCAGCAGTACGTCCGGGCCATCAGCCGACTATTAGATCGTGCTTCCCGCAAGAAAAGAAAAAAAGACTATTAGATCGTGCAACGTAAAATGAGGGAATGGTCTAGATCATCTCGAGGCACCCACAGTAAAACATGAAGGAACCTTTATGCCGGTTGACCGTCCGGGAATACCATATTCTTAACAGATCATCAAAAAAGCCCGAAAAAATCATCAAACTTTTTTCTTGAACTATAGTAAAACAATTCTACTCCTCTTCAGCCGGAGTATATTGAATGGGCGTAGTTCAGATGGTTACAATGGTTAGAGTATCTTTAGCAAAGTACCTTTAAGTCGACCCTCCGTCTGAGGAAACGCCCGGTCCCCACACAGCCACAATCATCATTTTCTTCCACGTATGTCTGTTCACTTTCACGTAGTTGGTGAAGATGAAGAGAGAGAAAGAAAAAAATGAATAAAGAAAGTGAGAAAGTAGTCCGGAGTGGGGCGCGTCCTATGTAGCGGATTGACCGGCCTTGCCCGGCCGTGTCTGCGAGCCCTCATATCCTCCTCACATTTGAGATGGGTATGACGGTTTGTGGATAGCTCGGACATATATGGAAGATATGGGCGTCCGGTTGGGTCACTTTTTTTTTCTTCTCTCTCTCATGTCCGGTCATTGACCGGGCGCGTCCACGGGCATATGAGGGATGGTTTGAGGTGTCCGGCTGTAGATGCTCATAGATTAGCGCAGTGAGGATTTAAATTCTAGATTTGGCACTGGTGTTATCATTATGCTGAAATTATTTTAGACTTATTGCTGATGTTCGTTTAGTGGGAGAAGACGTTCCCGTCGATTACGTAGGCGTTTATGATGACTTCATCAATCTTAAGATGTTGTGGTGGCTCTCGGTTGTCCCAACGATGCATATACATTCTTTGTCACGTCACTTTAACGCTTTGTAGCAACCGGACACTGGACAATTTTTATGAAGGTGACCGTCAGGAAAACCCACTAAAAAAGCATAATTTGTCGGTTAACCGTCACACAAATCTTTATTTTACTGTCGTTCAATGTTCTACTTGTACCCCCCTCCCAACTTTTTCTTAACGGGCACCATCTTTTTGCACGAATAGACGGAGATTGCGTCTCATTTAATTGACAGAAGGATGAAAATAAGTTACAAGTTCAGGACATGACAAGCACATGCACATCTAAGATGGCACGAAGACAATGAGGTAGAAGAAATGGGTTGTAGTTCAAAATAAGAAGAAATGGGTTGCTCAACCCAAAATAGTAAGGCCTATCCTCACACAAAAGATTATGTAACCCAGTAGCACCCGCCTTGGCCCATTGACGCGCATCATCTTGAATCGCCTACACCAAGAGTGAGATGGAGGGTCGCTGTCCATCGAAGATGCACCCATTGCGGTGTTTCCATAGCCACCAAGCGGTGAGGATGGTGATGGAGGAGAGTCTCTTATGTTGTGCCGGGGTGGGGGGGG